>CAJOBZ010000069.1:0-432500 GCA_905332375.1 Pieris macdunnoughi | reverse complement strand
GCTCTATTCCTGAGATTAGCGATAAACGTTATAATAACGTAGTGCAAAAAGTCTAATGCCATTCACCAAGCTGGAAACCGTCAGAGATCGAAGCAGCAATTTTGATCTGTAGCAGTGAGCAAACGATCAAAGGAGGGGGAGGCAATATATGCATAAGAACCTGGTATCACTTTAAGCCTACAAATACTAGTTATCCTATATTTCGAGTATTTTTCGGTGGTGACTAATCCAGAAGTTCTTGTAATCAGCCCCGACTTTCAGGTTCAGAAGAATTTTTAAGGCAAGTAATTTTTCCTATGCCTGACACAGGGACTTAGTGATAAGTATGACTTCCGCATCTTAAATCCAGCCCTAAGACATGTCCGTTTCTTAACGATGTTTGCCTTTGTTGTACAAACCGGTATTTGATCACGCAACCGGTTAATTGAATTAACCAGTAAACTAGCACTGCTCTCCACTATGAGCATTATGTAACTACAAGGAGGATAAAAAGTATTATAAAAAAATGTGTCTGTTCGGCGGCCGCATACCGAAACGGACCGAATTTAAACGTTTCCCAAATATTGAATTACATAATTTATATAATTAGATTGTGTATAAAACGTTATTTTTAAAATATCAAAAGTTAATAAAATATTATTATGAAATTATTTAGCAAATATTATAGGAAACTTTTAAAATAATTACCTAAAGTGTGAAGAATATTTTCCTTATAGTAAGAGTGAGGAGGGTGCTAGCATTTTTGTTTAATTAAGTATATTGTATATTAACAGAAAACTTTTAGGGATAAAAACAATGTTTGACATAATATTTTATATGGTTTTTACCGGTTGTAGTTCGCGTCGGTATTTCTTTTGGTAGCGACTGCAATTTATTTCTATTTGCTATTATGAGAGTCGACGTTTATTGCACTAATGAAATAGCTGGGACACAATATGAAACTTAATTAGACAACTTGTCACAGTACTCACATTTATTTGAAGTAGCCGGAGTTTTGCTAGAAGAAATTGCTTTTATTCTGAAATAGAGTCTGTTACTTAATTGTGAGTTATATATTTGTTTCTTAATTAATATAAATTTATTGAATGGCACGTTTAGATAATGGCATTAAGGGAAACTTTAAATTAGCATTATTAATTAGAATACATATTAATTAATTACTAGCTCCCCATACTCCCCATATGTAACATTTATACTCGTATGCTACCCTATAGAGAATGTTTGCTTTTACGGGATAGAAACTAAGTACTAACAAAATTAAATTCTTACAATTATTCTCTCCATAAAAACTTTCCTCCAAGTTCAAGTAATGAAAATTAAAAATATACTCGAATTTGTCCAGTCTTCGAGTATAATATTATATTTTGTGATTAATTTTTATTTATATTGATTTCTTTGATTGATGATCTATATCATTAGTGGATGACTATGTAGATAAATATAGTCTACAAAGGAGGTGTCTCAATGATTGATCAAAGACGTTGTTATGTTTCCAGTAGCTATTTGATGTGATTCACAAGTTAATAAGGGCTGTATATTATCACTGACAAGTAGTTGTGAACTCAATAAAGTAAATGAAGTATATGCGAATATATATATGTTTTATAGTTGCTCCTCTGTATTGTTGTGTATTATTCTACCAGCTTTCTTACTAACTATAACTTCTTGGCCTCCTGGAAGGCCTCCTCCAAGGTTCTCCAGGTATCTCTTTAATGGGTGAGTTGCATCCAGCTCAAGCCATTCGTTTTGGTAATATCATCCACCAGTCTCGTGAGCGGTCTTCCTCTGTTTCGTTTCCCAATAGAGCCTCCTTCGTAACCCTTATGGTCCATCGATCGTCTGACAGTCTTGCTACATGCCCGACCCATCTCCATTTAAGCGTTAGAGTATAGGTAAGGGAAACAGTAGCTTTAGTAAAGTAAACCGTACGTTTACCTAAATATTTAGCAAATCAACATATGCCTACGTTACTCCGAGATAACGTAGCATTGTAATATTAGGTTTGGGCTCTACAAAAATATTAATATTATGGATTACCATACGAATATTATAAAGAGAATACTAATATTTTTGAAGTTTTAAGTTTTTAGTTTTTTAAGTTTTTTTTTTTCCTGAAGTTATTTTTAGGCGTATAATAAATTGTAAATATTTAAATGTTAAGCTAACCTCTTCTACCACTACATAGTTATAAATGTGTTGGTTTATAAAATACAGATGTATACTATTATTATTCTGCTTATAATATAAAACAAATCAGTGGCGCTACAACCTTCTTAGGTCTGGGCCTCAGATTTCTGTATCTTTTTTATGATCATTTGTCAATCTAATATACTAGCCTCAGCCTCCTGTGCCTGACACAGGCCGTCGACTTTTTGGGTCTAAGTCAAGCCAGTTTCCTCAGAATGTTTTCCTTCACCGTTCGAACAAATGTTAAATGCGCACATAGTAAGTCTTTTGGTACACAGCCGGGGAACCTACGTCCTCAGGGAAGAGAGTTGCACGCTGAAGCCACTAGGCCAAAACTGTTTATAGAAATAATAATTATTTGGCTTGGCCCTCAGCATTGAAGATTACACTACTTATGAATTATATTTAACACAGAAGTATAATATAAAGATACTCGGAACATAAATAGGTCCGGCTATCAAGTTGCTGCATAAAAATAAATAAAATAATCATAACTAACAGGTCTATGCCCCATGCAATTTAGGAGATACAATTGTTTACTTTTTGTATAAAACAAAAAACAAAATAACGAACACACAATGTAATCTTGTTTATTGAAAGGTCTTTTATTCATTGCTTAAGAAATAACCCTTTAGAAAAACTAATAAATTAAGAACTATCTAGTCTGACTTAACAAAAGGCCAGTTTTTCTTTCAACGACTCATTTTGCGATAAGCTCTTAATTCTAAATCCTTTTTGTGCTTTACAAAACGTTTGCGATCCGACTTTGATGAAAATACTTTAGATTGAAACATCTTTATAATCATAATATTATAAGATTTATGAGATTGAGAGTGCACTTTTCTCTGCGCACACACATGATTGTATGAAAAAGCCTACGTGACTGAATCCTAGAGAACATTCCATTTTTATTACACGCTTTATATTAGCTTCACCTGTATGTATGTATGTATGTATGTATGTATGTATGCTATGTAGTAACCGACTCCTTTGGACTCGATTTTGACCCACATTACGGACAGATTTAATTCAAACTTTGTACACTTATAAATCAGCGACAATATAATAATTTATAGTTTACTCGATTTGCGCGCTCTGTGCCATATTTTTCCGTCTATCGAGCAACCCACGCTTTTTCACAATAATACCAGTATTTTTTGTTCATTACCATTTTCAGCCTAAATTAGGAATTATTTTTCACTTTTTAGTTTGATGTGCTTTAAAAGCGTGTTTTTTAGTTTTTTTTAACTATATTTATGAATATAAACAGGTACAGAGTTTTCCATGCTGCTCACGATATTTATATGAAACTTAGTTTTATACATTAAGTATTATAAGATATTGTACGAAACACAGTACGAAGAAAGTTTACCAAGAGTTTAAGAAAATATTTACTCTGACAAAAGATATTATAACATTCGTATGTGGAATTTTCTGCCAAGAAAGGAGGACTTATTTTTATAACGATTTAAATATAATAATCTCGAAGAAATAAAGGATTTTTTTGATATATCAAGGGGCAAACGGGCAGGTTCACACTCATATTGCGAGAGGGCCCGCAAGTGCGTTGCTGGCTTTTTAAGAATTGGTACGCTCTTGAATCTAAGTCATATTGGTTCGGAAATACACATAGTGCCGCACACCACGTGCAGCAAAATCTGCCATTAAAATGCTCAGTTGTGGAACGACGGACATCGAAGTATTACGGGTGTACATTGTAATAATTCAATTGTTTTTGTTTTACCATTCTTCTATTTTGACAATATCTTCGTGGCGTCTCCCGTAATTCTCTTCTACACAATTCACGATAACTCGTATTGCCATATGAATCTCACAAAATGCAATGTTCACAAAACTTCCAACCACATTGCTAGAACAAGATGGAGTCCCGAGTGTAATAAAACATTTTCAAACAAATATTTCTCTCATACAATATCATATACTGAAAACTATTGAATTTTAACAAAGCAATAGTAGCAGAAATGCATTTTCTATCACTTTTATTTTTAAATAACGTATTTAGGTCAGAGTGTTTGAGAATGCCTAGCGTGATATAGATTTGATAGTAAGTTAAGCTAGGGTTGGCAAATATTTTTATTAATTTTTAACCTAACGTTTCAACCATCTATTTTTTGTATTTTGATGTCATACGGTGTCGAGTGTGTGGGAAAAGCTCATTTAAAACGATATTTTCCTTCGTGTTATTTGCAGATACAGAAAGAAAATTATTTGAACAGCCTGGTTTCGAACAACCTTAGGGATTCCCAATTCCATTAAAACAATCCTGCTAATAGTGATTTAGTTTATTACTACTTGGACTATCGCCTAATGGAATGTCATCGCTAGCAATAAGCTAGCCATCCCATTGATCTCTCTGGGTCTCTGCTATAATGGGTAGGTAGTACAAATTATTTAATAAAACACTATTTTGACCGGATTGAAGTTATGTATTATTATAAATTTACAACTATTTAACATAATTTTAAATTTATAATAATACATAACTTCAATCGGTCAAAATAGTGTTTTATTAAATGAATAAAAGTTATGTTAATCAAAGACAATACTAAGTACAAATTATATCATTTGGTTAATCAAATAAAATTTGTCTGATAAAAATATACAGGATTTTAATTGGCGTTTAACACATTTACTTATAGTATCAAATAAATTCTGTCACTGCCATCCAGCTGCCCACTGAAGTATTTCCGAACCAATTCAAGAAAAGAGGGTGCCAATTCTTAAAAGGCCGGCAACGTACTCGCGAGCCCTCTGGCATTGAGAGTGTCCATGGGCGGCGATAACATCAGATGAACCTCCTGTCCGTTTGCCGCCTGTTCTATAAAAAAAAATATATAAAAAGTACACCAAGCAAAAAATAACGAAAATATTTGGGTTCTGAAACGAGACGTTTAAAAGCGCCATGTCTAATTCCCGTCGTCAAATATGAGCGACGTAGGTTCGATCCCCGGCTTTTCACCAATGGACTTTCTAACACTCGCTCTTACGGTAAAGGAAAACATTGTTAGAAATTCCTTAGCCCCAAAAAGTCAACGGAGTGAGTCAGACACAGACAGCGATAAAAAAAATATTATTCTGGAATCTTAGGCCAAACTAAGGTTTGTAGCACCACTGGTATTTTCAGCATTATAATCGCATTTACGTTCGCCTATTTTGCTGACAGCCCTAGCTGACATAAGCTCACTTCAGACATCTCAAAAACCAGTTGAAAACGCAAAGAGCCCTTAATATTCTTCAGATTTGATAACAATCTAAACACGAATAGTTACAATATCATAGGAAATTAAAATGTCATATTTTATTAAGCCGTTAAAAGAAATGTTTTTGTTACAATGTTTTAGGTAATTAATGGCTGAAATTGTTGTACGGTCATCGGGGTGCTTTAAAAAAGAGAGGGTTTTATTACTCTATAGTAACCACTCGCGTACAACAATAGAATATAAGCGAAATAATGAAATGTTATTACATATAACGAATGAATGCAATGTAATAGTTGAAGAGACTGCCTACGTCTGGCTGTACTCTCGGGGCGTAACTCCGACGATTTAGGAAATCGCCACTCTTAAAAAACTCAGAAAGCCTGAGTGAGCATAATGTACATTGTACAGCCTTGTCTCGTATAATTTTTGTTTTTCTGCTTTAGTAACACTAAGTTGGGCTACTTTTATTATACTCTTTTAATTTCAACCCCCAAACTTTATTCATAAAAGGTTTTGTAGGCTACTACGAATGTTTCATATAAAATTGTAACGTGGATAGGAAATCCCGCAGTACTCCAGTCCCTAGACCTCAGTGTGCCTGATGATTACGTTAGGAGGCGACATCGATTTTCGATTCTCAGCGAAAACTAACCTCTTGAAAAGGGCACACATGACACAATGTAAGGAAATAATTAATGAACTACACAGATTAACAGACGTTTTTTATTGTCTGTGGAGTGAACTGACAAAAGGTCTGCTTCATGTCAGTTCCTATTCTACCTATAAGAAATAGTTAGTCTTTATTAAACATATTTTATTACTGTTTAATGTTGTGATGTCTATGTGATGTGTGGGTATGTATTGTTTTGTATAATTTTAAATAGTTGCCGCGTTGGAGTAATCTTAGGGTCCTTCATGAAAAGAGCGTACCAATTATTAAAAGGCCGGCAACGCACTTGCGAGCCTTCTGGCAATAGGAGTGTCCATGGGTTATCACTTGCCCCTGTTATATAAAAAATAATGTATGTTTGACTTCGAAGGGATCCCAATCATATTCCCAAGCAGACGCTTGATTGGAACCCTCAGGGAAAGCGGAAACATGGCCGTCCCAGGCAAACCTGGCGCCGTACAGTTGTAGATGAGGCAAGGAGAGCAAAGGAGCGAGGTGACATACGAGGATCAAGATCCAACACGATGGAGACTCACTCTGGACGCCCTCTGCCCCATCTAGGGATTATAGGATATTAAGTCATGTTTGACTTAAATGATATTACTATGAAGCAAATTATATATAGGGCCCTATTAAACAAAAGTTTAGCAAGCAGTACCGATTAATTGAAACCACAGAGTCCTTTTCGTATTTGATAAACACAAAAACTTTCACAATTGTAATATGAAAATGGCCGTTAAAGAGTACAAACGAACCAAGGTCGTTGAGTAAAAGTCCAGTAATCGCCATTTAATAATCTCGATAAGCGTTATGTATAGTCAGGCACAAAATTAACATTTATATTGGTGTTCACGTTTAATATTAACTGACGGCTGACAGTGTTGCTGTTTAATTTTTTGTATAAATTAAATTGCTATACATTTAATAATAATCTCGTTTGCTATTTCGGTTTATAAAACTAGGTTTTTCATTAAAAATTGTAGGCGAATCAAAATACGCATTCAAGTTCAAGAAAAGAGCGTACCAATCCTTAAAAGACCTGCAATGCACTTGCCAGCCTTCTGGCACTGTGAGCGGTGGAATTTTTTAGCATCAGGTCAGCCTCCTTTCTCTTTTACCTCTTGATATATCTAATATATAAAATTCTCGTGTTCGTTCCCATACTCCTCCGAAACGGCTCGACCGATTCTTATGAATTTTTTTATGGATATTCAGAGAGTCTGAGAATCAGCTACTAACAAACCAATCAAATCAAACAAGTGATAAGAGGTGTCCACACCAAAAAAAAATACAGACCACCAAATAAATACTCCAAAAAATTTTTTTTGGACTATTTTTTTATTATAGGATATAGTTATTTTTATTGAACTTGAAATGTTTACAATATACAAGGAAAATACATGGGAAAACAACGTTTGCCGGATCAGCTAGTACTAAAATAGATTAACCATCCAACGACCACCAATCATTTACAAACGGGTGCTTAGCTACTTTGGAATGATGGCAGGAGAAGTCGGGGTCGATCACCAATCCGTTGGTCAGTTCAAATTTAGACAATAATGGGTCTCAACAACCCTTAAGCCCTGAGACAAGCTGAGGATAGAGTGGTGTGGAGTAAGACGAATGGACAGTGGTTTTCACTATACATTAGCTGGTTTTCCATTATACAAAATAAATATTATATAAGTATGTATACAGATTCTACATTTTAACTAAATTACTCATCTATCTCTTTTCTTCACAGCGTAAACATAATTTGAAAGAAAGGGACGAAATAGTACTTTGATTAAAAAGTGCAATTACTCCTTACTTAATTGTTAAGTGCCTATCTCGAACCTAATCCGCTGTTTTGGTGATAAAGTTGTTTTTGTGCTTAACAAAAATTTCTGATGTTTTAATTGCCGGAGGCTCATCTGATGTTAAGTGATAAACTCATGGATATTGACAGAAGGCTCGCAAGTGCGGTGCCGGCCTTTTCAGAATTGGTACGCCCTTTTCTTTATCAATGTTTTTATTTATTTTTTTACAAATGGTTAAATCGGATAGTAAATAAGTTAAACTAATTTTATTTTAATGTACTGTATCATATTTAACACTCATCAATCTCAACTTTGCTGATATTCTAAAAAGCATTTACTTAGATTACATACATTAAAGAATTTAAAACAACTGTATATTTAAGTGGAAAAACAAAATAAAAACGTTTAATCAAATATTCTTAACAAAGTAACGAAAATTGTTTTTTCCAATATTAAAAAAAATCTTTGTTTTATCTTGTCTATGCTACGACAATATTTTTATTAAAACCGTAAATTTCCTATGAAAACTCAAGTCTTTTGTCTTTATTCAAGAAGTTCAAAGTAACTTTATAGTCTGATAAAGGAAATACAATGCTTAAGGAAAAAACACGTTGTTAATTTTTCATTTGTATACATAAAATTGTAATAAATTTAACATACTGTTTTATTAAGCAATTCCTCGGCGACTGTACTTGTCCTCATTATAATTCAAATAAAGGCTTATCTGGTTGATAAGATTTTACGCGAAATATCATGTAAAAAGTCGAAAACATTAATTAATGATTTTTTGAGTGACCTGCGTTAGCTCGCCTTCAATTGAGCATGCATTCATTCTCAAACATCATATAATATTTATCAAGACATTGCAGAAGATGTGTTGTTATAGTAATCAGGATATTGAAAATAATATAATATGCTCCATAGGACAATCATAGAGCCTGGACAAAATCAAATTGGTTGCTGATTTTTTGCTTTAACATATTTTTGTTATTTCTTTTTTTTTTAATTTATAATGCTACAAATGTAATTATTTTATTGTATCTCACACACTGTTTTGTTGTGTTTTTTTAATATTTTTATTACTCTTTAATGTTAATATTCTACGGTTTCGATATTTGTAAATATGTGAGGAACATGTATACTAACTTTTTTAGTATAGTAGTTATACTAAAAAAGTAAAGGTAGTATAGTTGTATTTTTTTGACGTTCAAAAGTGCCATTTTAGATGGTCTAATTGAAATAAATGATTTGATTTTGACTTTGCTTTTGGTGAATGCCAAAGGGGTTTATGATCGTGGAAAATGTTGTCCTGCTTAAGTGTAGTTGGCGAGTTTTTCCAATAGCAGCCTCGAAAGCTCGTAAACTATTTCGTCAGATTAGACATTTTTTAAGTTATACTTCTTTTGGCGCGTTAGGGAGAAATTATTAGAGTAAATTTTTACGATGCGCGCGCACACCGTCACAAAAAACCGACACCCTGAAGTTAGCATAGTCAACATTTTAAAATAAAAAATGTCCATTTCTTTAATTAAGTAAAAATATTTTTTTGTGAAATTTAATAAACTTTATTTAACTAGATAATGCGTTATAATGAAACTTTCAATGTATTAAATATCTTTTTTCTATTGTTAGTGTCGTTTTTTCTACAAACGTAGAATAAGGCGAAACATAAAATATTTAAAAAGATTTTCATCTTGTTACGCCACGGAAGTATAACTTCTAACGCGTGTACATAAGTACACACACATTTTTTTGTATAAGTAAACCAGATTGGAATAATCGTCCATTCATAACGAGAAATATCCACTGCAGGACAGGGATCCACTTCTCGCCAGTTTCTGGCTGCAGGTCGTCGCCTACTAAGTCACTCCAGCGGTACAAAGGCCTTAAGCAGGATTAGGTATGTTCCACACTGCCAAATTTTGACCCATGCAACGTAGTTAATGGGTATTGTATTTGCCTAATATAATATAATATAATATAATATAATATAATATAATATAATATAATATAATATAATATAATATAATATAATATAATATAATATAATATAATATAATATAATATAATATAATATAATATAATATAATATAATATAATATAATATAATATAATATAATATAATATAATATAATATAATATAATATAATATAATATAATATAATATAATATAATATAATATAATATAATATAATATAATATAATATAATATAATATAATATAATATAATATAATGTTTGGCTTGGCTACCAAATTTTCCACCCGTCCTGCCTCCTGGTTAGCCAGCACTAAACGCAAAATCTTGTATTCCGCTATCAGCTTTACTACTCTTTCATGGTTATGATCCAAGCCACAATGTAAATATTTTACTAATGTATCTACTAAATATAGATTATAATAATGTGTTCAACAATCGCCAAAACAGTCGATCGAACGGCCTTGTAAATGATATAATATTGTGAAAATAAATTGTTTTACGAAGGCGTGGTATCCTCATAAAATTCCACGTACGAATATAAAAGAGTTTTTATTGTTTGTTTCTGTATGAAAGCTTTGTTGTATTGTCGCTACGGGAACAAAATTTCAATGGATGCCGTATGAAGCTATCTGATAGAAAGTGATATACTTAGTCTGGCCATAAATACTGTTACAATTAAAAATAAACAAAATATTACATTTGAATTTGGAATCTGTCACTTTTATACGATTGTTCATTGTGTTTTCTCATTTTGGCGCCAATACATTGTACAATATTTTGCGATATTAAAATAGAGTGGGGTGATAAAGTGAACTGAATCGCTGTGATTGCATTACACAAAGTAGATATGGAACCAAATGCAATTTTTAAAACTCTCCATACGCTTGGTATAAGTAAAATATTTGTGTACCGGGCTATTAATAGGTACAATGAGACCTCTTCTGTTAGTGACAGAAAAAGATCTGGCCGTCCACGTAGTATTCTTACGAAAAAGGTGTTCAAAGCAGTAAAGGAAAGAAAGAAGGCAAAATATTTTATCTCGGAAGATGAAGATAGCACTTAGAACCATGTCGCATATATTTTAAATGATGACTTAGGACTTGTAGCCTAAAGGAGACATGCTTTTCATTTCTTAATTGATAGTTAAAAAAGAATAGGGTGGTAAAATTGAATATTTTTACAATTGAGCAACATTTTGAACAATTGAACAACAAACAAAATGACCGTATTTATTATACTCAAAGCTCTATGGAAGCTTCCCAATTAATTGACAGAGTGCAACGTGGGTACTATCCGACTTAAATTATGGTTTGGTGCGGTATTAGCCAAGATTGAGTGACTGAGCCATATTTTTGTGAAAAAGGTATGAAAACATCGGCACAAGTGTATCAAGATACCATTCTTGAGAAGGTAGTGAAGCCCCTTAACAACACCATGTTCAATAACCAAGAATGGTCCTTCCAGCAAGACTCGGCGCCGGTCATAAAGCTCGGTCTACGCAGTCTTGGTTGAATGCGAACGTTTCCGGCTTCATCAGAGCTGAAGACTGGCCATCGTCTAGTCGCGATCTTAATCCGCTGGATTATGATTTATGGTCAGTTTTAGAGAATACGGCTTACAAACTAACGAAAAGCCATAATAATTTGGAGTCCCTAAAACAATCCGTACGATTGGCAGTGAATTTTCGCATGGAAAGAGTACGTTCTATATTGATTACTGCCTCAATGTTTAAAGGACTGTATTGCAGCCAATGGAGACCACTTCGAATAAGCTTTTTATATATTAAATAGTTTTATATTTATGTATTAAACAAACACACTGTAAAAGTAATAAACGTTATTTGCAAGAGACATTTTTTTTTCTTTGTTTCAGTATTTATAGGGAAAATTAGTAAATTTACGTTATACATACTTTCAGTGCTAATTTGTCTAAAATATGTTGACATAGCTGTTCATTGGTTTTGGCATCTCTTTCATAGAATATTATTTTTGAGACTTTTACCGTCGCTTTCTAGGACTAACTAGACACCCTATTTTCCATTTTATGTGCAAGTATTAGATTCAAAGGCACGACCCGCGCCACTAGGCCAACACTGCTAGACCTATGTCAATATGTTTGAATGACATTGCTATATATCGGACATTCCATGCTAACTCAAACTCAAAGTATATAATATAGGTAAACAAGTACACTTATGAAAGTCAACCGAAAAGATGTTAAATTGATTCTAAATTTACATTTCATACCAGTTCGCAAGTCAAGGGCGTAGCGGGCAAGAAGAACAGGCAAGAAATTCTCTGCCACTCTTTTTAATCGCTAAGTTTTGAGTCATCTGCTATGTTTATTTGATCGATTATTTAATAGTCCAGGGTCGATAATTTTTGAAACCAAAAAAAATTATAGTAGGATGAAAACCATCGAAAAAGGAGGAGGATATTATAAAAATGAAATGAAAAATAATTAACGGGTGACCTGAGGTCGGGAAGGGAAAGGGGGTAAGTTTTTAAGGGTAAAAAACGGTTTATCTCGATTTCCGGCAAAACTAAAAGTCCTATGGAAAAAAGTCAAATGGCAAAGTTGTAGATAATAAAAAAATCTAAAACTTTTGTATTTACACTTTTTTCTCATACCCTCTAAATTTATGTGAAACTTTCAAGAAACAAAGTTGTTGGTTTTTTATATATATAACTCCTCCTTTTCCAATGGTTTTCATCCTACTATTATTTTTTTCACTTTTTCTTATTTATAAAGGCTTCTACCCTGGTCTATAAAATTGAAATTTCGAATTGTTAGCTAAAGAATTTCTTCTTTAGAAGCGTATATGCTGTTTTTCTACATAATAAGAGGTATAGAAAAGTGGAACAAAAAGATCATATATTGATACCCAAGAAATAAGAAAAGAAAACGAGGTAGACAGTTTCGAAGGTGGGAAGACGAAATAAAATCCGTAACTGGGAAAATTTGGACCAGGAAAGCTCAGAACAGAGCAGAGTCGAAAGAAATGGAGGAGGCCTTTGCCAAAGTTGGGCAAACAGATGGGTAGTCGGTGTCACCGACTCACTAGTGATAATAGTTTAAGTTTAAAATTATGTAAAATTTTCTATCTGAATAAAGGCTTTTATTATTATTATGCTGTTTTTCTAATTTATTTAAAAGCCCAGCGTGAAGAAATTTAACAAAACACAAGGAGGTTAATGTTAATCTACGAAATAGATTTGGAAGATGGAAAACAGTTAACGTGTTATTTATAGAGGAAATATTATGAGCCGTGTACATAATAAACTTGAATGACGACCGTTTTGTTTCAGAGATATAAAACAGTAGTTGTAAATTGTGATGGAAAACAGAGATAAATCGAGTAATTTTGTAAGACGCGGTAACTGCGCTATGATTTGTTATTTTATCTGTGTACAAAAATAGTCGAAGGAGGAGGAATGTCAACGGTTTCTTAGCTCACTTTAAAGTAATATTCAATTACAACATAAAACTTTAAAGTAATATTTAAGCAATCCTTCTGAAGAATCCCACCTGATTGAGTATGAAGTTTTTGTGAAAAAAAATCACAAATCAAAATCAAATCTCTTCGATCTCAATTAAAGTGTCGTTAAACTTTTAATGGTTATTTGATTTACGATAATGGTAAACTTAAAAAACTTAAAAAAAAAAAATACATAATTAATTTGATTATTTTTATGATATAGATATGTCGGAACAATGGCGCTGGTGTCAGCTGCCATTGTCATTATATGTCACAGAGCTCGTAAATTAACATCGTCAAATTCTAATTAGTTTATACATATGAGTGGTGATTCGATTTGCCAATATTACTAGATCTACAAATAACGACTATTTGATAGTAATAATAGTAACTCCATAGTCATTTTTATTAATGTCAGAGCAATGGTGTTATTGTCAGCTGCCGTTGTCATTATTATTGAATAAAATCAAAGTCAAATTAGTTCAAAACAGTTATACTAGTGATTTATTTGGTCAACGTTGTTAGATCTACAAATTTTACAGGTATTATTTAGTTGAATGTATTGAATAATTTTTTTTTTGTTTTTGAATTTTTTAACCTTTTGAACCTTTTTGTAGTAAAATTATATTTTTCCATCTCTTCTATTTTCGTGTACTATTTGTTAAAAAATTTATTTGATTACGAAATAAATAAATAAATTAACAGCCTATTTGATAGTCTGTAATAATAGTAATTTCATAGTCATTATTATTAATGTCGAAGCAATGGCGTTAGTGTAAGCTGTCAACCGGTGGTTTATTTGATTTGTTAATGTTGCTAGATCTATACATTGACGTCTCAATGTTCAACGGTGGATAATAGTAGTGACTCAATAGTCATTATTTTCATTAAAACTAATTTATGATAAATATAAGCCTTGAGACTTAAAGAAAATCAATATTTAATCATATTTGAAACTCGTTCTTATGACTGCCGTTTGTCTCTGTAGTCGATTAGGGTTCGTTCGCGAAATGACTACATGAAATGTCACGAAACTTCTTTATCAATTGAATCAATCAAGCCTTTAAAAAATAGACTCTCATGTCGAAATTAAACGGCATATGCCAATAAACGAATTTTTCACATCAGCAATACTGATGTCATTATCTTTAATAACTCTGCAAGTCGTTCTCGTTTGTTGCCTTGTCAATATTCGGCCCCTTGGTTTGCCTTCCTGTCGTTAGCACTTGCTACTTTTCTTTCTCCACGCATAATCCTTAACCTTCCTGAACCGTTATTTAGGTACTGTCCTCGTTTTTCCATTCCCCTCTGTACCCATCAGATATTTTAAACCTCGAAAATCATATACAAATATATTGAAGCGGGAATTGAATTGGAATATATAATAAAATTTCAATTTTTGATACAATATTGTAAGTGAAACGGCAGACAGATTTAATCATTGCCTTTCGTGGATAAAACATTACAATGTATTGAATAACGAAAAATGTTGAATAGCTGGCAGAAATGATCTGCTGGCTGGAATTTTATCATCATATTTTTCTGTTCGGTTTTAACGAAATTCTCAAATGAAAACAAGAAAATTGTGTTTGCGTAAATAAATTCGATCTCGTTAAATTTTTCTAAAGAAATTTTAAACGGAGTGCTTTGATGTTCTAAATTTAAAAATGTAGGGACGAAAATGACGATAAATTGATAAAGTCATTATCCCCCTTGGTTTTACTTTTCTCTTACCTTCATTAATTACACACATACTGTATCTTTTTTGAGTGGTAGTGAAGTATTAATTACCGATTGTTCAAAATTATATTGACCCCTGGACAAGATCTACCAAATACAACTCCTTTATAACGTTTTTACAGTTTATTTTTTCTAAGCACTATAAACTTACCTCACTGACATGTTGCAAGCGCTACATAAACGCGTGCATATAACGACAATTTGAGTTGTCATAGACAGGGCTAATTGTCATTGGAGTAAAAGCCGAAGTAAATGCTCGCTAGAACAAAGTGTCTCCAGAGAATTTCTTTTAAGATTATATTACAGATTTTACTTACTATGAACTTAATATAAACTTCATGAAATAACGTTTAAAGTGTAAGTTATCTTGAAAAACGTAACGTATTGTTTTTAGCGAAGCAGTTAGTTTGTGAAAACAAAAGTGTACTTCAGGCCTTTACACAAACAGTCAATCCAAAGTAAAAAACGTAATTAAAAGTTTTATTTATTAAAATTAAACGATTACGCCGTTAAGTAAGGCTTACCTGTACAGGGTTGAACGGGGTGAAGTTATTAGGGCCCCGTTTAATATCTGTAAAGAAAGGAATTTTTACTATAAAAGTACTGTCAATGAGCTTACAAAATCTTTTTTAATACACTGTCGTTATCAAAATCGTTTGTTTTTAGCAGAAGCTATTTTTTTTTTTTTTTTTAATTATGGCTCTGGCACGGTTTGTGCATTAGCCAGCGTCAAGTATAAGATTTTTATAATTCGTGCTTTTTGCCTTAGAAATTCGACCGTGTCCTCTATGTACGGTTTAAGCACTCGCCCGGTACCGCACAATCCTCCCAAAGGCCGAGAACAAATTTAAATTAAATTAAAACTTGCCCTCGAACCGGGAATCGAACCCGGTACCCCTCACCTAGCTGCCACTTAATAAGACCGCTAGGCTATGAGGCCCCCAGAAGCTAATTAAGTACCTGTTTGTCAAGAGTGGAGTCTCCTGGTACAGGCAATTTAAACTTACAAGAAGATTCAAATCAATTCAAGAGTTCATGTACATATTTTGAGGCAAGTAAAAAATATTGCCATCCATTGAGAGTAGACTTTTTATTAAAAGTTTACGTTTAATTAAAGATGGACATATGGTTTTTCTATCTTTGCATATTATCAGTATAAACTCGCTCAAGAAATAATGAAATACAGTAAAATATACATAAAGATGCCGCTTAAACATTTTCATACATAGTTATTATACTACGAGCCTGTGATTTATATTGCCAAGCATCAAACCTACAGTATAAAAATATGAAAATGAAGTAGATGTTATGTTGGTATTGTAGATAAAATGCACATAAATTTGTTTAACTACAAATGGGGCTCCATTTAAAATATTAATTAAGCTAGTGCGGCCCAGAGTAAAGTAATAATTGCATTAAGCAGTAACTTTTAATTGGACAACAAAACGAGGGAGCTTTAGGTAATGAACCCTATTAACCTGTTCATTTTATAGATATAAGGATGTTGTTAAATGGATTTTTATAGGGTTGTCAATTTACTAAGTGATATTTTACACAAAGGGCCACAGATATAGTTGAATTTTCTATTCCATCTCACAAAATTCAAAATCATTTATTCATTTAGGTAACACAATGTACACTTATGAACGTCAATAAATAAATAAATATCAAATGCTTCTAATTTTACATTTACTGCCAGTTCTCTTATCAAGAGCGTAGAACGGACGACAAGAACTTGTAATAAACTCTCCGCCACTCTTATTAAAAAAGAGCAAAAGGGGCTGAAGTATGAGATGGTAGTGTTGATCCGACATAATCTTTACATGCTTGTGCGAGGCACGTGATGCACCTCACTTAGCGCTAGAATCAAATTATTAAAGAAAAATTGTAAATTATTTTTTAAATATTTTTCGACCTAGTCCGGGATTCTGAAAACTGTAGTTGAATCTGCAATAGTATTTCAATGCACTATAACTTTCCGTATTCATTCCAAACAAATGTTGGTTTATGTTTATTGGAATCCACTCCTATATAACTTACAGCTACTCTTATGAGAGATAATGAAAAATAAAATAAATAAATCAGTGGCGCTACAAATTTCTGAATCTGTTTCATGATCATTTGCCAATCTAATAGGCAAGGTGATCAGCCTCCTGTGCCTGACACACGCCGCCGACTTTTTGGGTCTAAGGCATGCCGGTTTCCTCACGATGTTCTCCTTCACCGTTCGAGAGTTAAATGCGCACATAGAAAGAAAGTCCATTGGTGCACAGCCGAGGGAAATGAAACTACGACCTCAGGGACGAGAGCCGAAAGCTGAAGCCACTGGGCTAACCCTGCTCTCTTTTAAGATTTACCCGCGATAATAGATGCTAAATGTAATACTAGACATACAATAGCCAGGAGCCGCCGCCCATGAATACTATCAATTCCAGACGGCTCGCGAGTGCGTTGCGGCCTTATACCGGTGCTTACACTTACATATTATATTCAAAGAATTTGAAAGACACAAGGTCGCTATTATGTACACTCGTCCTTTAAGGTATAAAACAATTACACACAAATAACATGGACCGCCCAATGGGTTACATACGATTTAATTTTTACGACTGGCAACACAGCCGTCAAATTAGCATTTCGTGTCAATTCGTGAGCAATGCTAATCACTAGGACGATTAGCATTGCTCATTGAAATGAACAGCGAAAAATAATGAGAGACTGAATTAAATTACGCCGCCGTAGCATTCAATTGCATTTGTTCAGAACGAGTCCAGTGCAGCTCTCAGTACTAATAAAAAAAACGTATCTCGACTAAACGTGGTAAAGACCATGTTTGTTTGAGATTTATGTAGGAAGTAATTGATCAGCTTTTTGAGCATGAACCGTGTATGAGTCGAGACTTACTGCGTATTACTCCCGTATGACAAAAACGCTCAGCTAATTCTCGGATCTTGTTTGTTTTGCTTCCCTTAGAGGCTTCTTTTACTCTTTAGACAAAGTGTTTAGTGTTATGGTAGTTACATAATATAAATTCAGTAGCGCTGACATCCTTTATGGGTCATTGCTTCACATTCTAATATATATTTCCAAGTATGTTTTCCTTATAAGCGATTTTGCGATCCTTCCGGTTACGTTCGAGATGTTTTCCTTAAGAAACAAGATAATTGCGCACTTAAAAAATTAAATGATGTAGAAATCACGGTGGATTCGTTTGATATTCTGTTGAGAACACAACACGTATTAAGTCTATTTGAAATAAAATAAAAAAAAATTCTTAAGTATTCTTAAAATTTTATAAAACAATCTAATATATAAAATTCTCGTGTCGCGGTGTTTGTGGTTAAACTCCTCCGAAACGGCTTGACCGATTCTCATGAAATTTTGTGTGCATATTGGGTATGTCTGAGAATCGGACAACATCTATTTTTCATCCCCTAAATGTTAAGGGTAGTCCACCTCTAAATATTTTTTTTATTTTTTAGATAAAAAAAATATTTTTTACTTTTTATGATACAACATTAAAAAATACATACAACCCCTAATTTTCACCCCTCTACGATCAACCCCTATTTTTTATTATCAATGATATACATGGCAAAACGACGTTTGCCAGGTCAGCTAGTAAACTATAAAATTAAAAAGAGAAGGCTTAGTAAGAACGGAGAAAAGTTTCTTGTATTATTATGTAACCTATATGAATAAGAATATTTTGATTGCTTCAAAGCCCTACAGAAATGGGAGCCCGTATAACGAGTATTTGTCGTAATAAAGGAAACAATAAGCTATTTCAAATGGCGTTTTGTTCGTTTGAAGATGTGTAAACGACTTATGAATGTAATCTTTGTGCCAAAAAAGTCGATCATAAAATTTCAAAGCATAAAGACGACATAAAAGGGAATTAGGATAATTTGGAGCTTGGCAATTTCGATAATTCTCTTTACAAAATGCTTGTTTCAATTACGTTATTTTCATTGAGTATTAAACATGTTACACCGATTAAATTATATTTTGTAATTAGTAAACATTAAAAATTAGTGCATTGGCATTATAAAGATTTAGTAGTAAATCAATAAATTATCAACAGATTTTTAGAAAGTAAGATGTAACGATATGTTTATTGTATCATTAAATTGTTTAAGTATTATTATGTTACCTATACGAATGAGAATATTTTGATTGCTTCAAATCCCTACAGAAATGGGTGCTCGTATAACGATTATTTGTCGTATAACGGACAGTCCTCAACATATCCTAGTATTTGCTAAACGATATAATATCACTTTTTACCTGCAAATTCGGAGTACAAAGTTTTTGAATAAATCTAATATTGTATCGATTAATCTAAACTTTTCAGCAACTTAAACGAGTTATGTAAATATTGTAATTGGCCATTATATTAAAAAAGTTTTATTTAAACTTTGTTGTTTCTCATTTAATAAGAAAATGGGTGAAAAATCCGATAAATATGGGTTGGTATTTGTGATTATTGATTTGGACAGTACGTAGCAATGTTAACTAAAAAATTCAATTTTTTAAGAGAATTTTCTGTAAAACTATATCTTAATTATATATCGTTTATCGTTCGTTACAATCCAACGATTCCAAAAGTGCTCAGGGGAATAGTCAATGCTCCCTGGTACATTCGCAATAACGACCTCCATCGGGACCTTAATGTGGAGGACGTAGGTGCGCTCCTGGCTGTGCACCACTGACTTTCTTTCTAAGTGCAATTGCTCGAACAGTGAAGGAAAACATCGTGAGGAAAGACATGTCTTAAACCCATATGACCTCCACCAACACGTCAATGTCTGAGGCTATTCAACCTCAAGGGTTGATATCGACAATTAGTGAAATACTTATTCACACTTAGTTAGGTAGATTGTAATACGTTGCTACTATTATATTAAGAACACAAGAACAAGAATGTTCGATTAACATCAGTTTGTCGCGCTGGGTTAATTCACAAGATTGATGAGTAGTGTTATTCGAGTACTTTCTTGAATTTATTATTCCTTATTGGAGTAATTAACACTTAGGAGCAGTGATGACCTAGTGTTCTTGACTAGGAATCGGCGTATGCGAAACAATCTCATACCTGAGGTCGTAGGATCCGATCCCTGGCTGTGCACCAATGGACTTTTACATATACGGTCTTTCTAAAGATGTGCGCATCTTAACCTTTGTTCAACGTTATAGGAAAAACATCGTTTGATATGGTAAACGACAAGTGTCTGGTTTGTAAACCCAAAAAGTCGACGGCAGACGTGTGTAGGACATGGCACTTGAGACTGATCAGTTACTTGCCTATTAGATGTAAAAAATGATCATGATAAATAGATTCAGAAATCTGAGGCCAATACCTAAAGAGGTTGTAGCGCCACCCCACTGATTTTAAATTAGTAAGTTATGAAGATTGTACGGGCTTAAATTACTTATTATTCTTACGATAGGCTTAGATAATGTAATATTCCATGACGTCTGAGTAACCTCACAATATTGCTATTAAAAAAAAGATGGCTGTTTACGAAGATCAACAAATTGGACAAGAAAAATGTTTCGATTGAACATCAGTTTGTAGCGCTTTATTATAGGTCTAATTAACAATGATTGCCATTGATTGGATTTTCTCTTATGCTTGGGCTGCTGGTCTTTTCAAAGGTTTCAGCCATTTGTTCGTTAATTTTCATCTCTACATGCAGTCGTAGGCTGCTGTTGGGACTTGCAATTAACACTATAGAGAGCTAAGGTTTAAGATTGAGCAATGAAACCAGTATTTTTATCTTGACACATTAGTAAAATTCTAGGAATCGGCGTATGTTGAATATAATTGTAAAATAAATACAAATGCTCACCTACATCAAAAAAAAAAAAAAAAAAAAAGGGGGGTTAGGTTTAAAAAAAAAAAAAAAAGAAATATTGGGAAAAAGGGGTTTATGCTTGACCAAGATTGATGAATTACTGTAGCGTCTATGGATTATTTATGCATATAGAATATTGTTATTTAACAAAATATATAGTTACGGTTTTAATTCATTTGTCTCTTTCCTCAGATACATTGATGCATGTGGAATTGGGACCTTAAGTCAAGTTGGTCAGACTGACGCGAATAAAAAATGGCGACATAAAAATTAGTGAAGTTAATTTAAGTTAATTATTTGTGTAGGATTCGTAAGACGGATGGAGAGTAGACAGCTGGCTATAAATAAATAAAAAAAGCTGGATATAAATTACAATGTTTGTGTACGATAGCGCAATAAATAAATATTGTTTTCTACCACATAAATGACAGTACTTTTATACTGATAATTAAAGCAATTCGTGCAAAATTATTCCCTAACCATTCTAAAATATCAAAAATGCACAACGTTAATATTCAAGTTTTCACTTCTGCCGGCACTCCCGGAGTGCAACCCGTCGTTTTTTTTATATGTATATACTATGTAGGATTAGAAAATTATAAATATGACTTCTAAGGAACGTTATCCATCTTATAAGTGTTATAAATGCATATTTATCTGGAAGTAACATTTTATAGCCCGACTGGTCGGTATAATTCTGCTAAACCTGGTGATAAATTCCATTAAGAATTTTTGTAGTTTATTGACGGTGACGTAACATTACTTTCATGTTCTCATTGCAATTCAGATTTAATATTTTCCTATCCAGATTTTATATATTCGCTAATTTTCGTCGTAAAACAAGGGTTCGTCCTATTTCAGATATCCTTTGAAAATAGCCGAGTGACAGCCTTTACCTGTTACCCCTATTAAGTTGCTCGTTTACGCGGAGCCCTTTCAGATTATAAGGATTTAATTAAAACTCATTAGTGATTTTAATTTTTAGCTTACCTTTTGAGGATTGAATTCTGGTACTTAATAAGTTGTTTAATAACCATTGCTTAATTTTGTTTTGCAGATGCTTGTATAGATAGATATATTTATATCTATACTCGTACTAGCTGACCCGGCAAACGTTTGTTTTGCCATGTATGTTTAATGTTTATTCTAGGAAACATTTTTTTAGTTCAATAAAAATAACTATCTACAGTAATAAAAAAAAAGGCTTTGATCGTAGAGGGGTGTAAATTAGGGGATAAAAAATAAAAACAAAAATAAATTTATGTAAAATATAATAATTTTTCTGTGGGGGACATCCCCTATCACTTAGGGGTTTAAAAGATAGATAGTAGCCGATTGTCAGACTTACTGAATATGAATATAAAATTTCATAAGAATTGGTCGAACCGTTTCAGAGCAGTATGGGAACGAACATTATTTTACAAAAAATTTAAATGTTAGATTATATATTGGCCGACCCGACTGACATTGTCCCGTCTCGACTATAGATATATTGAATTCGAATTGGTATAATTGATCATTTCTTGTTAACTAGGCTTGGTTTAGTTTTTATCTTTATCCCTTAAATCGCTGACATTTATATAAAATTAATATTGTCGTTAAGTTTTCTTAAATTTCCTAATGTTCGCTCAACTTCCTTAAATATTTTCACAAAAACCTTCTCCTGAAATAAACACAACGAAATAGAATTATCAAAATTGTTTGACAATGGGCAATCCGTTCACGCATGATTTGATTTATTGTTGAGTCCAAGAGAATGTTAATTTAATAATAGTGATAATAATAATAATAGAAATGAAATTAAACGGACGTGGACCCTTATTATTATTATTAAAGCTTTATTAATCCATACAACAATTGGTTAGTTTACATTCCTTAATATTAGTATTAGTTGTGTTAGTATAAGTTATAAAAGTTTAAGTTAGATTTTTTTTTGTTTTTTAGTGTGGACTTAACAAAGCATCAATAGTCCTTATCATATCTTCCACCTCTGGAATAATCCCACGAATCTACCAAATTGTTAGACATCGCGAAATCCATTTCTATCAACCTTCAAAAATCATATTAAATACAGCAAGAATAACCCGCAAATTTCTAGAATATTAATAACCCATAAAAATTATGTGTTCACGTGGTTTAGGCCCGTGTGAAACAGTTACCAAACATAATAATTATCACAATAAAACTTAATTCATGACAGAAATATGGTCATAGATATAGAGAAGAAATATGACCTTCTACATGGCGGTGCCATCTCAGTCTTAAGCTAAGAAATTTTCTTATAAATGAATTATTTGCTATACGATATTTATTGCCTGTGTCAGTAGTATTTATGTGACCGGTGTTTTGACATAGGTGTTAAATGTCATGGTAGGTGAAGCTAGTGTTTGCACCATACCATGCTGATTGTACAATGTACAGGAAGTAACATTTAGTTTATTTTTTGTATCCATAGATTTTAAGCGAATGGGCCGATCAAGGCGTGGTTGAGCTGGGCAAAGGAACAATTTGTTGCTCCGGGTCCCTAGTGTTTAATGCCTTGGCGAAGTGCGTGCGGAGGGCTGAGGTGTATTTAGTGGGTAGGGTCTCGCTACCCTTCTATATAGCAAAGGGTTTTGAATGTAGACTCAGCCCCACAGTCCCGAGTTAAGCTCAACATCTATATTGGGGGTTGCGTAAGCGCAACTGAAAATTCATTTAAAAAAAAGGTTGAAGGTAGCATTGGTACTAAGAAAAGTCGTACGGTGGTACAACGCGATGGAGGTCACTTGTTCAACGCGGACCAGAGGATTCAGAATAATAATTTTATTTTTAGAAGTCTGAAACCGATAAACCTGACCATGAATTGCCTAGCAACCTTCAAATCATGTAACCTTCTCAAAAATACATTTTATTTACATTTTTATCGCTGAAAAACGCCAGACATGCGCCCGCGTCGTTACATTAATAAACATCACTATTCTCGTATCCATAAATCATTGCTTTAATATTTGACTTTCAATTTAACCTGTTTTATAGCGGTATAAGTGTATGAAAGGGGATTTTTGTACGTTTCTTCGAAAATGTTGCGTGTCTCTTGAGAATTATAGGAGAAATAGAAGTATGTACAAATAAAAAAAATCTAATTACTACCCTATACTGGTTCACTTCAGTTTTTTAATGATAACTAAGCAATCTATTATTATTCATCTACCTGCACTATATCCTTAATTATTCTGAGATAACATATTTTTCGGATTTGAATGTCAAAAAATTAGTGTTTCATTTCCATTGAGGGCAACAGCGAAGTATATAAGTTAAGTTGGACATAAAAATAGAGAATTTTAACATTAACAGTTGTGGATAGTAATATCCAGAAGACGGTGAGTTAGAGCTTTAAATTTTGATATTAAAAAAAAATCAGTGGTGCCACAATCTCTTTAGGTCTTGGACTCAGATTTCTGAATCTGTTTCATGATCATTTTTAATTCTAATAGGCAAGTAGGTGATCGACCTCCAGTGCCTGACACACGCCGACGACTTTTTGGGTCTAAGACATGTCGGTTTCCTCACGATGTTTTCATTCACCGTTCGAGCAAATGTTAAATGCGCAAATAAAGAGAAAGTCCATTGGTGCACAGCCGGGGATCGAACCTACGACCTCAGGTATGAGAGTCGCACGATGAAGCCACTAGGCCAACACTCCTCTAAATAAAATTTAGATATATTTCGGCAAATATTGGTATTGTGAATATAATAGTATACATTTAACCCTATTTGGCGCCAATACACGAATCCATACAAAAACAGAATATTATCAGTATTTCACAGCGTGAATGGTACGTTATCAATTTGATTAGAAGCCTCACACACCCTTCTCATATCAGCTAATCATTGGAGCTTAGCTCCGTAATTGATACAGTGTATACGCAACCAGTAATAGCTTATATTTAAAACATATTGTGCCGCTTGGTGCCTTCTTAAGCTTGACAAGTTGTCCGGAATTGCCACGTGTGCGAGCTTTTTTTCTGTATTTGTATGGTACTTCAATACAATTTGTAATACGTCATGTTTTATAAATGTTTATGATTTTTCTGTCCGAGTAATTTCTGGGAGATGGATCCTTTATACAACTGACATTTGATTGACAGTTTAAAAATTTTAGTATTTCCCGTTTTTCTATTTTCGCGTTGCCTTTGAAGTGTTATTTTGGTTATTTTTGGTGTACTAAATAACTTTTTTATTTAAATTTTAAATTTTATGTGTTGTATAATAATCTATATCCCAAAAATACAAATGGGACATGATTGGTATTGCGATTTTTTATTTGTATAGATAAGTAGATGAGTCTACTGCCATTGCACATCTTAATATATATAAATTACGTGTCACGTTGTTTGTCCGCTATGGACTCCTAAACTACCGAACCGATTTCAATCAAATTTGCACACCATGTGCAGTTTGATCTAACTTAAAAGATAGGATAGCTTACATCTCAATTTATACCCACAATATTATTTTATTGCAAAATATTTGTATATTATTTGATAGTCACAATTCTAACAGATGGCGCTGTGTTGAAAGTACCAACGTTTCAAATAAGCTACAATTTAATGGCATTACCACCAAAAAGGCATGGTGGTCCCCATGACTGGTGTTCTCCTACCGTTTCCCTTGAATAGGTTGCTACTATGTAATATAACTAAAACCTTAGCCACAGCAACGCTTCTGCTAGTAGAATTAGAAAAACCAAGCACAACGTGGAATTGAACTCACGATCTCAGAGTTGAGAGACGCAACCATAGACACACCTATTTCCTTTCATTACCATGTATAGTTTATGGATAAAAACGCTGATCGTACATTTGCATTAATAATGATAAATCCTTTTATATATAAAATATTGATAATTATGATATTATATATATATCTAGAATCTATTTGGAAGAGCTGGGAACCCTGACACAAGTATTTTTTACATAAAAGGGTTCCCAAATCTTACACATTGTAATGCATATCTACTTAAAATGAATAAAGACATTTTTATTTATTTAATCGTCTCCTCATCCGCTTGCCAAGTGGCATAGACCACTCTTCACCACATGAATTTTCTTGTTGTCTTCCCATTGATTATCGTCATCTACCACGCTTTTCGTAACGTGCACTCCACCCTGTCACTACTTGATCATTTGTCTTTACCTAATATAACTTGCCCAGTCCATTTTACCTTCTGAAGTCATTCCAACGTTTCAACAAATTGGTACATTATAGATTTAGAACAGGAGGCAAACGGGCAGGATGTTAAGTGATACCGCCACCCATGGACACTCTCAATGCCAGAGGGCTCGCGAGTGCGTTGCCGGCCTTTTAAGAATTAATACACTCTTTTCTTGAAGGACGTTTCGTTCGGAAATACTTCAGTGGGCAGCTCATTAAGACGGTGGCGGCCTAAATTCATAACCATTTACTCGAACGCTGAAAAAGTTCCCTACAAAAAGTTATCGATAAAATGCAGAACCCATAATTGTTTTTTAATTAAAATTTTATGTTAATATCATCTGTTGTAATTTATAATGAAATTAGAAAAGAAAACAATCTCTGTTAACTTTTTTAACACATATAGAACAATAATCAATATGATGTTAAATTTAATAACGCATAAAATAGCTGAACTGTACGTTACTGTTTGTACGTACTCTGTACCAATATTGTTAACCAATATATTATCGTATATATGAATAAAGTAAGATAACATTTCAATAAGCTGAGTTAATTCCCGTAGATAAATTATATCAGAACAAGCCACTGAAGATGACTTAACAAGTATTAACGGATAATTCATTTGAACACAAAATGGACTCATTTTCCGCACTTACATTTGGTCCATTGTACGTTAGCTCATATCGCTTGTAGACACTACTAAATACTGCTACTAATAACGGTGTTTAAACTCCGAATGGGCTACTTAAAGATTCTATTAAATATTATGAGAAAGCAAGTTGGAGAACCGAGTGTCTGAACCCCTGAAGTCGTGCTGTTACTTTTCTTCTCGCTCGTATAGCAAAAATATTGTAAGGAAATTGTCATGCCGTAGACCCGGAAATCGACGGCGTTTGTCAGACATATGTATAAGGCTGATCACCGAGTTCCAACACTTGCTCTTAATCAGCCTTTTGTGGTCCCATGTTGGTTTTTGTGTCTAAGTTTCCTCGCAACTTCTTCACCGACCGAATTCAAACTCAGCCTCCAGGGGAAAGTCAGCCAAGCCACCAGACTAACACTGCTCTTGTCCAAGCTAGCCTTAATATTTATAACAGCTGTTTTTTTTATAATGTACAACGATTTTAAACCATATACAAAATAATAAATCTGACAAGGTGTTTGATCATAAAAATAGATTTTACAACAAACAACTTGGACATAGTTAATATACAATAAATAGGTACACATTGACAATTTTTAAATCCGACATTTATTGTTACGAAGCTGTGTTAGGCAAAAGACGCCGAGCTGCGCGGGCGCCATCCCCTGCCCTGTCCACATATTGACCTTAGTCGATTTGTCGCCGTGACCGAAATTAGAGCGCGGCCACACGATGCGTTAACGGTGCGGTGCGGCGCCGCACCGCAATTACTTCGAGCTATAGGGTGCCACACGGGCGTTGCGGTGTTGCAATATATTTTACCTCTCCCCGTCTCGTCTCGCAGGTCACATCTACGGCGCGCTTGCGGTGCGCATCGTATGACATGGTATAGTATTTTGTATGTAGGATGACGTTGCGGCACCGCTCCGGCCGCACCGCACCGTTAACGCATCGTGTGGCCGCGCTCATATCCCTACTACACCGTATTACTTAATAATAATAATATAGCCTTTAACTCAGATGGACTACGGTACACACATAAACATCGATCATTGTATTAAACTTGTTATTAGAAAGTTGAAAGTTGTAGCTTGAGTACCTAGGGGCAGGAACGCGTATCAATCTGTCTTATAACAAACTGAAAAGCAGTGAATAACTTATAAAAGTTTACAAGAATGCGAAATGATTCCTTTGAATAATTAAATCGTGGTATTTGGAATTGAATCAGAAAACCAATATTCTCACTGCGTCCGTTAACGTCTCAAACAACAACTAGCACATTTTAATTGAAAATTTATTGAAAACGACGAATGTAAAGAAACTGCAATATAAAATGCAATCTTATTGAAAGTGTTGGCCTAGCAGCTTTAGCGTGCGACTCTCATTCCTGATGTCCCGATATCCAGCGGTGCACCAACTGACTTTCTATGTGCGCATTTAAGGTTCGCTACTATGGTGAAGGAAATCACCGTGAAGAAAGCGGTATTAGGTATATAATCACAGATCACTTTTTATTAAGAAAAAAAAAACAAATGAATACGAAAAAACCCAGCCGTAAAAGGTTTAAAATTTAAATATTGACTTAGGTAATAAGATATATATATTGTCCGTTTTCCCGATTCTTAATAATTCGTGTTTTTGAGAGATTTTGATAAATTTTTAAGGCAGTTTTTGCCGCGCACCACCACTATGTGGAACCAGCTGCCCACTGAAGTATTTCCGAACCAATTCGACCTAGGGTCCTTCAAGAAAAGAGCGTACCAATTCTTGAAAGGCCGGCAACGCACTTGCGAGCCTTCTGGCATTGTGAGTGTCCATGGGCGGCGGTATCACTTAACATCAGGTGAGCCTCCTGCTCGTTTGCCTCCTATTACATTAAAAAAAATTAAGCTTATATGTATTGTAAGTATTTGCTGTAATCTAGGTGAAACGGTTTTCATCATAATGCTAATTATAACTGTTTGGGCCGGTTTTGTGATTAATCTATGTAATAAAGTCTATGGAGAATGTTGTTCGGATTAATACCTGCATCTGAGTTTCATCATCTAAACGAGGCAGAATACGAAATTCCACCGTATCAACTCAACGTCCGTTCCACAACTGAGCGTTTCTTAAGGCAGTTTTTGCCAAGCACGACCAATATGTGAAACCAGCTGTCCACTGAAGTATTTCCGAATTAATTCGACTTAGGGTCTTTCGAGAAAAGCGTACCAGTACTTAAAAGGCTTGGCGAGCCTTCTGGTAATGTCAGTGTGCATGAGCGGCGGTATCACTTAACATCAGGTGAGCCTCCTGCCCGTTTGCCTCTTTTTATATAAAATTTAAAAAAAGGATGGAGAACCTAAAGTATGGATAGGCTACATATATTTTTAGATTATAATCTTTTTTAGGAAAAATATTGAATATACCTAAACAAGGCACCCCACAACACGTGATAGTTTGTTATTATTACATTCAAATTTAGCGGTGCCCCTTTTTATTTGTAAGCTGTACACTTATGAACGTCAATATCTAAAAAGGAATCTAAATTTACTTTTACTACCAGTTCCCAAATCAAACGATGACAAGAACTCGCAAGGGACTCTCCGCCACTCTTTTTAATCGCCGAGTTTTGGCGGACAAGTAATTTGTAAGGAACTGCAACCATTCCGCCATGCTTCACTTAACAAATAATAATTATATTAATTAAATATTAATCAAACACAATTTAGAATAAGCCCAATACGACCCGGTAAACATTTACAGTTAAGATATGGTTTCTTCATTGCAACCAGAAACATTTATTCAACCACGGCCACACAATGCCCGTCTGGAATGTCCGCAACTGTTCACGTGTCAACGTCAAAATGTCCAAACATGTCAGAGCTTAATAATTGATTTGTTTGTCCCATTTGTAGCACTGGACAGGTTTATTCATGTTTTAAGTGTTAGCTTTGCCTCATTATCGCCAAGAATTTGCTTACCGCAGTACTTCGCGAGTCTACGAAGACTTTAATTTGAAATCAATAAGCTATTTTTAGAACACAATTTCTGCTTTTGTATTTATAATGTTTCTAAATGAAGCCTATGTCTGACTCACGTTGTTCAATTCTTTCTGTCAAAGAGTTTCCCTAAAATGTTTTCCACCGTTGAGAGAATTGAGTGACATAAAAAACGTGTGTGTCTACACGCGTTAGAAGTTATACTTCTTTGGCGTAACAAGACAAAAATCTTTTCAAATAATTTATTCTACGTTTGTAGAAAAATTACACTAACAAAAGAAAAAAGGTATTTAAACATTGAAAGATTTATTATGACGCATTATCTAGTTAAATAAAGTTTATTTAAATATCACAAAAAATATTTCTACATAATTATAGAAATGGACATTTTTTTATTTTAGCATGCAACTTAGACATATTGATATTTACTATTAAATTCACGTCCATTGGTTGGAGTTCATGACATGTGAGTTACAAGAGGCTTATGATAGCTAAAGTATGATACAAATATTCTTGTAGAAACATTGGCTAAATATCGTACAAATACTATACGTATAAAAAAAATAACTAAAATGGTGGCTAACTTCAGGATGTCGGTTTTTGTGACGGTGTGCGCGCTCATCGTAAAAAAATTACTCTCATCATTTTTCCCTAACGCGCCAAAAGAAGATAACTTCAATAATAACATATATGTGTTTGTACAATTATGTAACAATATATTATATAAATAGGATGTGAAATCTTAACAAAGAACCAATATATCTATTTACCACTGGATTAATCCCAAAAAAGTTACACCAAGTTATCCATCTTTTTAAAACAACCATCCAAAAAAACAAAGCACTACTAGGAGCTCATAAAAATCTCCTAGAAACTACCATAAAATGAGTTTTTTAGTTAAACTGTTCAATATAAAGAATAAAATGATGTTGACAATATACTGAAAGCTTAAACAAATTCTTTAGGTCCTAGTTAGGCGTCACACCAATCACCTCATCAATCTAGTACATTGATCAGACTAAATAAAATAATTGGGCGTGTGTTATATCATAATAAATGCTATTTACGCAGATTACGCACGCAGTTAAATAAAACTGTTTAAAATTCATTCCACTAAAATTAACAAAATATACGACACATGTACCTATCCAATATATGTTACTTATATATCTACTATATAAAAATAAGTCGGGTTTTCCTTCCTGACGCTATAACTCCAGAACGCACGAACCGATTTCCACGGTTTTGCATTCGTTGGAAAGGTCTCGGGCTCCGCTCCGAGGTTTATAGCAAAGAAAATTCAGGAAAAATTTCAACAGAAAAGCGGGATCACCAAACGAAATGTTACATAAAACGAAGCCATCTGGTGGCGAAACGGAGTTCGCCGAGTTTGCTAGTTACCTATACATTAGACGGGGGAATTATTCACTTATAAGTTTTAATATTACGGACAAGTGTGTTCAAAGTTGTTGATAGAAATGGATCAATCATGATATCTAATTAGTAACAAAATTGTGTTACTTGCGAAGTATTACGTATGACATTTATGGCAGTCACTCAACACTCCTCTTTTATAGAATAATTGTTATGCTTCTCTTACGCTCAATACTTTCCATAAATATCATAGATAATGAAGTTCTTTTGTTTATACTCCATATTATAACAGTCTTAGTCAATATGCCTTAATAGTAGTGTATGTAGAAAGTCGAAAACTAATTTTGTATGAAAATGACAGTTCGTGTCGATAGCTATTCGTTACAAAGTACCATACCGTAGAGTATCTGTTAAACTTGCCTAGTGCGATAATAGTTCATATCACTGAAAGAAAATAAGAAATTATTAATAATTACATAAATACTATTTACATTGTATTTATGTAATTATTTATTAGTTTATTTTCGACTTTCTACATACACTACTAGTGTATGTAGAAAGTCGAAAACTAATTTTGTATGAAAATGACAGTTCGTGTCGATAGCTATTAGTTACTAAGTACCATACCGTAGATTATTATCTGTTAAACTTGCCTAGTGCGATAATAGTTCATATCACTGAAAGAAAATAAGAAATTATTAATAATTACATAAATACTATTTACATTACGTTGAATTTGAAGCAACGATACCACTAGGACAAAGAAAATAACGGTTTGACTTGGTCCGAGAGAAGAAGAGAAGATCTTATAGAATAAAATAAAATAAACACGTGGAAAATTTTGGATAGACTTGTCGAAGGACAAAGTCTGGAGGCCTTTTCTCGTGATGAGTATTAGGGGTAGGATTTATTTTATATTAGATATTTAAATTGTATATATTTGTAGTAGTTGTTCCGAAAAAAGGACGTTTTATTGAAGTGAAACTTCTTTATCGAGGTTGGAAAAAATTTAGTGTAACATTTTTTCGTTACGCGTCACATTTTTCGGTTACGCGCCATGTTGCTTTTTGAAGTCAAACTTCTTTATCGGCGTTGGAATGAAACTTCTTTATCTACGTATGGGAGAAATTTTGTAGCAAATCGTCACGTTTTTCAATGATAGTAATAATTCTATTACAATTAATGAAATTCTATAATAATCTTTGTAGTAATAAGGTAAAATGAAATATTTGTATTCATGTCTATGATAATAAAAGCCTTTTGTTAAACTTTATCTAATTTAACGAATTTCTGTAAAGTTGCATATAGTAGATAAATTTTTCGAAAAATAAGATCATAAAGAAGTTCCACTTCTTACGTGTGTACACCTAGTACACGCACAATTTATTTATTATATTATTCACTTCAATTTATATATTTTAATACGGAGGGAGGAATAATTTTTATGCGTTAAATTTCATTTGATACTTATGATATAAGCTTCCATTTTCGTAAATTTACACAACGCGTCAAAGCCTAATGCCTGAATTTTTAACGAGACCCGCCCATCGTTTCCTTTATTATGGATCCTTAAAGAAACGTTAATATTTAATTTATGTAATCCAAAAAGGCTCGGTGATACTTTTTAATGCGTTTAAGATAAAGGTACGTATAATATGCTTATAACCGACCAAGAAATATCTGCCAACCGTGTGTTATGTATATAAACTGTGTGTGTGAAAATCTTACGTATAATATTTAACGCTCTATTCCACTATTTAATTATTAATGACAACTAAACGGTAAGTAAAAGAAAAGTAAAAAAATTGTCAATTTTCAACTCCCGACGACATTAAATTAATCTGTAAGAAGCCTGTTTGCTATTATAGTTAAGACAATAAGGCCACACTTATAAATAATTCACTTATTCAATAATTACAGCTAAATAAATTAATATAAATATCTATCTATGCCATTCCATAGCTTTGGCCATGCCTGGGCGCCGGGCTCGATAGCGCCATGTCCATCCAAGAACACGTAGCCACCGTTTGCAAGAAGGTACGAAGAGACATCGTACAAGACATCAAAGTCAGATTAGGGTAAAAAACCGATCCTTCTGCCCTTCAGGCGACCCCTCGGCGGCCCAAGCTGAGATCCGAGTCTCGCAGGGGACGCCCTTTCCCATTCCGGCCGCTAACCCTCGGCAAAACAGCTCGAGATGAGCTGTCAAGGCCCTTCAGGCCAGCAGCAAGATTACATTCAATATATATATATTTTACTGATACTATTAAATACTTTATCTAGCGGCCCCCTGCAGACGTTGTCCTGAGATTTCAAGCGATTAGGATATCAAACATTAAAAATTTGATTGAAATCGGTTAAGAAGTTTAGGAGTCTATAGAGTGACAACACATATATATAGAATGACAACGTGACGCGTAATTTATACATATATATTAAGATAATTGCAGTGATTTATTTTAAAGTGTTAACTGATGTTCGATGTGATAGTTTTATTGTCTATTCGATATAAGTTTTCTACTGTATTAGTATAACATGGCTTTTAAAATAAATATATCGAAACGGCTAAGAAAAGCGTCGGGATCGCAATCAGTTACGGATAGAATTTAGAAACACAATTTTCCCAACTTGTGGTAAATATGACCAAAGAAACCGCATCGCAACATCGCCGGAGATAAACTTTGCACAGCGTTTAATATTATTTAAATTGTACAGGATTTTTAATTATATATGGATTCATTATTAAATATATAATACAACCTTACACCAATACGGCCTTGTCTGTGTGTAGTATATTTTGCCTTTTTGTTCAATATGTATAGTATTATACCAATTTTTCTCTTTGGCTCACCTGATGTTAATTGATACCGTCCCCCATGCACACTCGCCCAGAAGGCTCGCAAGCGCGCTGCCGGCCTTTTAAGAACTGGTACGCTCTTTTCTTGAAGGATGGGTTCGGAAATACTTCAGTGGGCCAGCTGGTTCCACATAGTGGTGCGCGGCAGAAATTATAAATTATTAAAATAATATATAGTTTACGTTAACCAAAATATATAGATGCTTTAAAAAATATATATTTCTTTAATGAGTAAATAAAAATATAAAAATCCTTTTTATTGGAAAATAAAGCCTTATGAAAGCCACGGGTAAGGTGGACAACTCATTTTAAAGATGAGACTGACAAATAAAATTAAATGCATTTTCTTTATATTCAAATGCAATATTGCGTTACCCAAGAACTCGGATTATTGTAAGATACTACACAAAGTGGTTTTAAGGTCATAGCACACATTCGAGCGAGTCATAGCCGTATAGACATATACGTCAACACGGCTACGGCTCGCCACCGCTACTGGCTCCTGTTGCGGGAGGGGATTGGGGCAAGGGTGAAAGCGCGGGGAAGACGAGTCGTAAGCTCGGGAACTGCAGTTCGGAGCCTGTTCTGAGGCGAGGCGAAGTACGATTCCGATTAATGTGCGTTGCAGTAGGGACTTTCATACAAACAATACTGAACGGCTCAAGGTGATACGGTGACGATCCTTACCGAGTTGATATGTTTGCTGTGAGCCTTAGTGGGTATAGCACACCCGGTTCGCGGAGTAGCAAATACCAGTCAGAAACACATTCACAAAACAGAAAATCCACAAAAATACAACGTGAAATAAAAACGATAAAATTTCGAATATCTCAACTATTTTAATGGTGACATAAAAACTTTATGACGACACGTTTACCTGCCATTTTTACGACAAGAAGTTATAAATTGTCGCATCCTTTTTCACCTTTGGGAATTTTGCGTATCTTTTAGTTTAGTCATATTTTTCACACCCTTTATCTTCTACTTAACGTTCCTTATATATTATTTATAACAATAATAATAATAACTTTATTCATAACAAATAGGTTGTGACAAAATTCATAGATCACTAGTCCCCACACTAGGGAGTCCCTTTTGAGTGGGGAACTAGATAACAATTATTCCGTGGTACACGGTATGTTTAAAACAGTTTTTTGAGAAAAGTAGGTTTAGTGTTACAACAGCTAATCAAACACAAGTCCTATAAGACAGTAGGTATGTGTGACTGTGTGATTGTGTGTGCACTTATATTTGAGTGTGGAGTTGTTATAAGCTTGCACTGTGACTGTGTTAGTTTTTGGCACTTCAGAAGAATAAACCTACCATGGAAAAAGTTCTAAAACACGACCATAGTTGAAGTTAAGTATACTCGCAAAAGAAGAGTCTATACACATGCATACTACCAATTCTAATCCTATATGCCAAACATGGATTTTTAATAAGGCGCTAATAAAGAGGATTGTATGCTAAAGGGCTATGCTATGGAGCATTCTTTACTTCGGTTGAATAAAGAAAAAGTAAAAACTGCGTGGTACAGACTCAAAAAAAAAAAACTGCCTGCGTTTGTCATGACAGATGGGTCAAAAGATCCTCGTGTACTAGTATTAAATATAATAATAGCATACTTAAAGGAAACGAGAAAGAGAGACAAAGGGAGAGTTTACAGAAATGGATAAAAATGTCTCAAAAATCCCTGAAGCGATTTAGTCGAAAGATTTTTTTTGTATGTAATAGGAGGCAAACAGACAGGAGGCTCACCTTATGTTAAATGATACCGCCGCCCAAGGACACTCAGACATTGCCAGAAGGCTGGCAAGTGCGTTGCCGGCCTTAGAGAGATAAGATAGATCTTATCTATGTTGAAATATATCTGATATAATCTAGAATAATCTTGATATGACTTTTAGTTTCCGAGAGATATTTGCGAATACTACACTTGCGCAATTTAGCTCACGTGCACGTGCCTTGTTGAAGTATAATCTTAATATATATAAATTGCGCGTCACGTTGTTTGTCCGCTATGGACTCCTAAACTATTTATTTCAATCAAATTTGCACACCGTGTACGTTTTGATCTAACTTACAAGGATAGCTTACATACATATAATTCTACTGTACGTGTGTATGTCATTGAACTCCTCTTAAACGACTGAACCGATTTAATCGTTTTTGGAGTTTACTCCTTAAGAAACGATTTGAGTTATAAGGCCCGGTACGGAAATTTTATGAGGAGTAAAATCAAGTGTAACACGAAAAGTTGAGGCGTTATGTAGGAAGAGACAAACATATATATCTGTAGGATTGAACGTGTAAAAGAATGAGATGGAATACATTACACAGACTTTTCTATTTTAAATTCACGTTTTGACAGCCACGTTACAACATTGTCAGTGTTGACAGGTGTAAAAAATAAAAGTAGATTGTCTAGCGTGCCATAGAGTTTTGTCAATAGTAATGGTCAGTGAAATTAAATTCTTCTCTTACTATAAAGGTAACTTTGGTCACAGAAAGAAAATCCTATTTGGGCATAGATGATGTAGGTACGTTTTATTACTACTACAAACATTTATATTATAAAAACATATATTCTTACCACCTTTAGTATGAAAATATGGTCGACAGCCACAGAACATTATCGCCATTTTATCGTTCGTAAGGAGTAAACTCCAATCGTGCGACGTAGCTGACACACACACACTTTTTTTTTGTATGCGTTTAGATTCACAAATCAGTCCAGCAGATGGCGCTGCAGTCGGTACTTTCAAACTTTGTTTAATATCCTAATCACTTGAAATTATGCAGGACATCTGTTGGGTCCGCTAGTATCATATAAATTTCATACATAATGAACAAGTTCTTGTTACAGTTAAGTACTTCAGGTAATTAATTATACTTAAGTAGTGTTCATTTATTTACGTTTATTTTTGGGCATACTGTAATGATAAAATAAAACCATTGGCGCGACAACCTTTTAAGATCTGGGCCACAGATATCTGTTTCGTCTTAATTTGTTTTTTCTAATATACAATCAGCCTTCTGTGCCATTTGACGTTTTGGGTTCAAGGCATGCCGGTTTCCTGACGATGCTTTTCTTCGAGATTCGACTACACTACATCTCAGGAATGAAAGTTACGCTCTGAATCCACTAAGCCAACACTGCTTCTATATATAAATAAAAATAAAAACAGTTTAACTCGACGTTTAACAAATGTTCAAAAGAATTAAACAAATATCTTAAAGTACCCAATTCCTACAATAATATATTATTCATAAGATACAGAGTGGAGAAATGTGAAAAGCGAAATAACGATAAATATTAAACACAGCATAAACTCAAAGTGTATTTTACTTTCAAATATAAACAATAAGGGAAACATAATAAGAATTGTACCAAAATGGAATATCCAAAGGTCAACCAATTCTTTGTAATAAATTATGAGACAGTGCTTTGCTAGCAAAGCAATGAGCACCTGATTTGAAAGACGCAAGCTTGCGTCTTGCGTCTTGTCGTTCGGCGCTCTAAAAAGTTGCACCTACTGTAATGGAAACCAGCATGGCTGAATCCCAAAAACTTCACATTCAGACTCAGAAGGTAACTTGTCTTTATAAATATGGTCAAAAGATGCAATCTAAGAGCATATATGGTTTATTTTAGTTTTTTTTTATAGTATGATTTAATAAAACATTTTCAGAACTTCGACACCAAATGCCTGTTTTACTAGATAATGCAGAATTCTGCTAGTGAAAAACATTCCTCACCATACAATTAATAAATTTTAAAATATGTGATTGAATATGTTAGCACTAGTAATTTAGTTAGTTACTTTTAATTTTATTTTTGTTAATTTGGTTAACACTTCTTGCACTTTACCCTTCGTATGCTTCACTTAGAAGGATTGCCTGGAAGAGATCACTATTAGCGGTAAGTGATTAGCGGTAAGCGGGGTAGTTGATCTAGTTATTAGGGTAGGAAATTAATAACTCCAATAATGACTTGATTCACTATAATTTACGTCACTGACTTTACATAAAACAAAGGAATTGCCCGTGCGCATGTGTCACAATTTCTTTTATAACCTATTCCCTACTCCGACTCGACCATCCCACTTCGGGGAGATGTTCGTAACAATTCGTAAACAACCGAATGAGTCAAATGAGTAACTATTGCATATGCGCACTTGTAACAAGATTCTTAAGAATATGTTTCATAAAATGGTTAGAATTTAATTAAATAAATATTAAAAGCTAACAATTGTATCCCTAATAGTTTATGTTACCTGTTTTTATCAGTTTTAATATTACGAAGTTTTAATAAATAAAATATAAAAAGAAAAAAAAACAGTGGCGCTACAACCTCTTTAGGTCTGGGCCTCAGATTTCTGAATCTGTTTCATGATAATTTTTCAATCTAATAGACAAGTAGGTGATCAACCTCCTGTGCCTGACACGCGCCGTCGACTTTTTGGGTCGAAGACATGTCGGTTTCCTCACGATGTTGTCCTTCACCGTTCGAGCGAATGTTAAATGCGCACATAGAAAGTCTATTGGTGCACAGCTGGGGATCGAACCTACGACCTCAGGGATAAGAATCGCACGCTGAAGCCACTGGGCCAACACTGCTCAGCACTTTAAATAAAATATATAACTGCACTTTAAGAATGTTTATATATTTATCAGATAAAATCACTTCACATGTCGGTATAATGTAGTAAATACGGAAACAGCCTGTACACTTTACGAGACTGCTCCTAAGATATTCTGAGGAAACTTTGTAAGCTTGCATTTATAGCACCTCTTGGGAGACTATGTATGAAGTAATCAGCATTAAGGACAAACTTGGAATCTTTTAATCAAAGATTAATAATAGATTTACATGATTAGCTTTGTCTTGTCCCTTCAGGCCAAGAGGTGACTCCACGTTTCATTAATCATTCTCAAAACCTCGAGCTGCTTTTAGGCTAATTTGTCTTCTGTGAAAACAATTATTGTTGAACAAGGGCTATTTGCTGCTAACAATACAAGAAAATTTAATATCGTTTAGTTAACCCATTAAAATAAAGCCATTTAAATAAATCTTCTTTAACAATATGTGTTTTTATAGATTACTAGCTGACCCGTCAATCGTTTTGCCATGTATGTTATTTCTAGGATTTTTTTTAGTTCAATAAAAATAACTATCTAGAATAATAAAAAATAAGGGTTGATTGTAGAAGGGTGAAAATTAGGGGTTGTATGTATTTTTGTATGATGTATCAACCAAAAATACAAACAAAACTTTTTGTCTAAAAAATAAAAATAAAATTTTGGGACGGACAACCCTTATCACTTAGGGGTTTGAAAGATAGATAGTAGCAGATTCTCAGACTTACTGAATATGCATAAAAAAATTCAAAACAATCGGTCTAGCCGTTTCGGATGAGTATACGAACATTGTGACACGAGAATTTTATATATTAGATATTACTTGACGCTTCCAGTCTCTTTTTGAACATCCTGAGAATTTAAATAGCACCCTGATTCTTGCCCTCATAATATACTCCCACTTGACGAATCAATATTGTAAGTTTATTGAATTAATCTAATATCTGCACTTACGTTAGGCACATAATAGTAATTAAGCCTATTCAAATTCGCGCTTCGATACACTCCGAAACATATTGTCTATTATCTATTCATCAGTCCATCAATATTCAGTACAATTCCGCGCATTGAATATAAAATACTAAACACGCAAATTCTTGTTTCAGCATATTTGCTTTTGTTTTTATAGACTGTAGAGCACGCCAAACAAATGGCTCTCTTTAATAGCAATTTTGTTTATTGACTTAAGACAAACTGAAGGATGAAGGACTGTTGTGTACGTGTCGCAAATGTCAAATTATATTACGATAACTGCTTTAAATAACGTAATTTCAAATATGCGACACATTCAACAACATTTTTGTCTATTCTTCGTATTTTATTGTGATAATATGTAACTTTTAATAGAGGGTGCAAACAGAATAATTATATATATGTATATAATTATACCTTACGTGTGTATGTCACTCTTCTGCCGGCTGAACCGATTTGAATTAAGTTTTTGTATGCATTTGGATGGCGCCCTGGATGGTTTAGATTCACACATCACCCCGGTAGATGGCGCTGCAATCGGTATCTATAACTTATCTATACAGCAAATAAACAGCTGGTATATATATAAATCTACTGTGCATGAGTTTGTAATCAAACTCCTAAACGGCTGGACACATTTTAATATAATTTAGTGTGTCAAGTGGGGTCGAGAATGATTTTCATTATTAAATTTTTTTTGTATGCAAGATGTGTGTATAGGACGCCTTTTTTTTACTTGGTAAAATGCTTTGCGCATACCCTACCGCGCGTGCGACTGCTTAGTGCGGGAGGGTTATGTGGGACTCGCGAATATGCATACCCACTAAAACCCCAAGGAGCCACCAATAATCGCCTTAGGCGGGATGCATAACAGCAGAGCTTTATCCACTTCCCGTTTATAGGACGCCTGTCGTCGTATCTACCAGTAGGTATATGAATCTTTATGAGGATTATAATTTAAAGTTGTAACAGCAATGAAGAGTCTATAACCATAAATAGATAGATACGCAGGCCTTACATGTCTTGTACTCTTGATAAAGGAGTTGCTCGGGTCTCTGTGGACATAACTATTTAATCTGTTATAATTATAACTTTCAGTTAGTAGGGGATTTACAATCCGTTACAAACTCTTTTACATTTGAGCAATAGCGGCTGGATAATACGTCATAATTAACATATATATGTCGCAGCCAACTAGCTTAATCAGCCGTTCAATTAACTGCCTAGCCGTTTAACTAAACGGCCTAAAAGATGTTCAGCCGTAGCGTTTGTTACAACATTTAATAAAAGGGTTCCCACATCTTACACATGACGCTGTACTAATCATGAATAAACACGTTTTTTTTATTTAAAACGTTTTTATTGGCTATTATTGCAAGTGTTACATTATTAAGACATATTGACAAGTTACAACAATCGTGGTCATTGCATTTTCTGTCAATAAATTATTCATCCAATTAAAATTTAACTTAATTCCCGAAAGAACAGAGTTACGCAAGGACACTCTAACAAGCGAGTCTCGGGGATTTATTTTAAACGATCTTTAGGGAGAACACGTTTACAACCATTTGATTGGAACTGCGTTAGTTGAGACAGACATATAGACAATAGACAACTGAAGTTATGTCACTTACACCACTGTCTTCTATGAGTCCATTGGCTCTCTTTTTTTAACGGCTTTAATTAAACAGTATTTTTTGTATTTTAAAGAGCCGAGCCAAATTTTAATGTAAGTAAAATTTGGTAATGCATTTTTTTATTCATTGTACAAGAGGCGGCTACGATCTGCACTTATTGGACAAACCTTTTGCAATATAAAATCAGGTATATACGTAGATTGAGAACAGATTAATTAATGACATTTTCGGTTTACTTTTATACAAAGCCTAATTATTTCCTTGCCTCGGGAAATACGTCTTATGCAGCCCTCCGTGGAACTAAACGGGGGCGGGAGAATCGTTTACGATATCGTGTAAAAAACCAAATTGTATGAAAACTCTGTACGTCCAAGCGAACAGAAGCTGACATAAAGGTGGGAACTGACCAAAGTTACAAGGTGTAATGTAACACGTTACACAGCGAGCATTCGTGCAGTCAGTACGTCGTTTACGGAGAAACAGCGAGCAACGAGGCTCGTTTGAGTCTCCACCAGGCTGTGGTTTTTTGGCGAATCTTTGTCTGTTACGCGTTCAGTCAGCACGCGTCGCACGTCGGAGTATCTGTTTGATTTTCTATATGTGTTTTTTAAGTACTTTTGGTCCAATTAATTCAAAGTTCTTCAATCGAGACATGGTACAAAGTTTTTATACTGTCAGTAATATTTGGTTTTTTATATTGCAATATACCCTTGTTTTTAAATAAGTTTGATTCCAAGTAAAATTTTTCTTAATTTCGATGAAATAATTTAGAATGAAAGATATCAACACCTCTTGCTGTCGGCCATCTCGTGAACACTGGCGGCGAAAGTGGAGCACAGAGTTTTGACGAGCATGTTACGCCGATTTTAGAACACAGGTAACATGCTCGATGCGTAACACGGTCGATGCTAATGCTACATTACACCTCGTAACTTTGGTCAGTTCCCACCTTTAAACGTTTAAATCTATACGAATATTTGACACTCAATGAAAATTAGCTTTCAAAGAAATCAAATTAATTTAATGCTACAACAATTCAAAATATAATCTTAGAAATAATCACGAATTTTTGACAAGACCCGGAAAAGACGAGGTAATGTCTTATTAAGCGCAAAAGCCTGTAACGACAAACACGGTGAAAAGGAAAAGTTGTGTTAAAATTATTTCCTGGAACATCCAGGGAAACATTCAACTTATGTTTTATATTTGCGCCGTGTGTATCAAACTGTTATTGAAACTGATCTGATATTTGTTACTCCATAATGACGAGAAGTAAATAAAATTATTCTAGAATAGCTATTAATCTTCGGTGTACGAAAAATAGAAAGATCGAGATTAAAGTTGCGGGCAAGAGAAAACAAGATGCAATATACAACAATAATAGGGGCGCAAAACCTGCGGTCAGCGTACTGAGTTGTCAGAACCAAATCTTTTATTCCAGGCAATAAAACCTCCTTTCAGGTTCCCACAGACTACTACGAAAATTCAATAATATTAAGCTGTCTAGGCGGTGTTTTTTAAATTCAAGGGGATTTGATTCTAGTAACCGCATTGACTACTTTTGACACTGCTGAAGACATGGCTATATATATATATATATGTATATACATAGAACTTTTATTAGTCAACTGAAAAATAAATGCCGTTATATTTTTTTCAAACAATCAAAAACTAAGCTAGTCTTGCTCATATTAAAATTTCAAAACTGATTTATTGCGTCGTACTTGTGCTTACTATTAAGACAACTTAAGGAACTTAACATATTTACCGCCGCTCATAGACACCTGCAAGTCAAGGAGAAAAAAAATCTTAGATATTTAAAAGCATTAACTTACAATAGTCAGCTAATTATACCAAAATAGTATCTCTTCATTTGAAAAAAAGAAATTCGTAAAAGAGCCTCTCGCGGCCTCACATGCCTCTCGCGGCCAGCATAACCATTGCCCCGCTTATGTTGACTGGAAAACAAGTGTAACTATAGTTATAGTTAAGAAACTATAAGGTCATTAATAGTTATGAAGTTTTATGCTTTTTGTATTTTACTTTAAATATGGTAACTAAGGCACTTAGTATAAGTTACTAGCGACCAGTCCCGGCTTCGCACGGTCGGACATTTATTTTTTAATAATTTTTAGTAGATTATGTTCTTTAATATTGTGGAACATTTTTTTTCTATCATCAATAGTTTTCGCAGTGCATGCGATGATAAGATATTTTAAATGCATTTGTTTACACCATCCTGAGATCCTTATTTTTTTTCTTGCAATTAAAATAGCCTATATTAATCAGTGAACATGTAGCATTCAAATAGTTAAAAATTTTTTTAAATCAGTACAGTACTTTTTGAGCCATTTCGTTACAAACATACTTACATACAAATCATTCCTCTTTATAATATTAGTATGACACTAAGACACTTATAAAAAGTTATATAAGGAAATATTTAAGACTACATACATAGTTAATATACATACACGTTCGGGATAGCCTGAAAGTGATTTAGTAAATAAATATAATAAACTTATTGAAAACCAAAACACTGGATATTTTATTTTAGAAAATCAAACTTTTTAATAATAACTTAATATTTTTAAGAATTTCGTAAACTTAAAAACATGCTTCCATTCAGACCTCATGTCTATGACAATCTAATATTCTTTGAATCGCTAGTAAAAGATCTTAGTACTGTTTAATAAATACCGTAAGAAATAAATAAATTTTGAAATCATTTGAAAAAAAAAATGTTTTCTTATAAATAAAGTGACTTTCGAATGAACCAAAACAAGGTAAAATTAGTAGTCTAGAGTTCGTTAATCACTCACCTGATAACGATGAGTAAAACAAACAAACAGATCACAACACTGCACTCTTAATCACAAAATCCAAGTCACTGATAATTATAAGATCGCAAGAGAAAATACTCCGGAAGCACGTTCATTCCCCGCCACGGACGAAGAGCGACTGACGATTTTCAGTCTTCACGCCACCGCCCCGTCGGAAAATTTCAGCAAGGATTTTCTTTTTTCAAACGGTAGAACACTGCACAGACTCAAATATTAATGAGGTCAATGAACTTTTCCGATGTATCGCTGTCCGGTGGTTTTCTGGCTCTATAAACGTCTTGAACTTAGATCGTAATATAGCAAATATATGACAGAGAAGTCGCTTACTACGTGTTTATAATAATATTTATAGCAACTAAGTTAAAATAGGTATAATTAAGTATTTCTCGTACTTTTATTAAAACAAGATAATGATGCACTGTAATATTTTAAGTGCAAAAATACATTTACCGTTTGTAAAGTTAAAACCTTTGTAGTACAAGTCTTTGTGATCTTGTTTGTATTTTTAAAGCTGTTTTATTTATTTCTAATTATCTCTGAGGTATTGATAAATTGTTGTTAATTATTAAATATTTAGCTGTAAGGGTAGTTATTTTTTTAATTCGTTTATATACACTTTATTGCACATACAAGAATTTTAAAAAAGAACTTAAATGCTTTAATTTCTGCTAACGGTGGCTGTATTGCTACTAAGTAATTCAGGTGATCTTAATTAAAGAAAACAGTAAAAACTGCGAAACTTAATTACACAAAAAAGTTAAAAACAAAAATTCATCAAAACTTAATATTAATAAAGACTAAGAAAAAAAAAATATTGTCCTAATACAAACTTCGAAAATAGTGGCCCAAAATAAGCAATTATTAATTTCACTAGATTGTCGACTCCATCCATCTCTATGGTTTAACGATTATTGCACATGGCACAAACCTGACGGTCATGGGATTTCCAGCGAAGTAACAATTATTAATAAAAAAAAAAAAAACAGAGTGGCGTAGAGTTTCTTGCCAGTTCTTCTTGCCTGCTCTAAGCCCTTGAACTGGCAGTAAAGCTAAATTGAGAATCAATTTAACATCTTTTCTGTTGACGTTCATAAGTGTACTTGGTTACCTATATGAATAAAGGTTTTTTGAGTTTGAGTCTGCGACACACAATTTTCACCTAAATATATAGAGGGACCTATTTTTTTTATTAATTTCTCGCATATACCATAAATGCCAGATCATTATATTAAATTTATTAACGAAATTACTCATCTCTTGGAAGATATGAGCTTCTATATAAGTCTATTTTAAATGCTCCAGCTAATCTAAAAATAGGTATTAATAATGCTCTCGATAGACTTACCAGATAATCAGGAGGTAGTACATACCAGGAATCAAGGTATGCATGAGTGTGCGTAGTGACAAAAGCAAACTCTATTCCACACTCTTTTACCGCATTGGAACGAATGAAAAAAAAAAAGTTTATTATGGAATATAAGATACAGGTATCACTTATTCCACGTCATTAAATTTGTATCGGTAGACATCCCTACTCATCGGCAAAGAAGACAGAGGGGGTCTGCTATCTATGTTTGCCATAGTCATTTTGTATGATTTGATATTTTAAAAGAGTACCGAGAATTTTTACGTCCGCTTTTTCTCTCGTCCTACACCCTCTGTCCGCTCTTTGTGTCCGCTTTCACATCAAGAGATCAGGTTCAAACTTTTTGTGCTCTTACAAGGTAAAGGTGTTCAAACATCGCCAACTTTCTAACTTAGGGCTATCAAAAGTTCTCGAAAAAATCTTATATATAACTTTTTACCCTGATGCGGAGTCAAACAAATTACTGGACCAATGAGGTATACATTCTTCTTCTTTTAGTGCCTCTCCATTATGGAGGTTGGCCATTAGTGTCGTAAGCGGGTCTTGTTCTGTGCAAGATGCAGCACCTCTTCCACAGTCAATACCCTTCCATTCACCAACACGCCGCTAACCCTGGATTTTACCCATTAAAATTAATTGAAGGAGGTGGTAGCGGTCATGGCGCAATACGTGGATCAGATACGTGACTTGCCGTTGTTTAATGTTCTGCAGAAGTTTTTTCTATATTTGTATGTAAAGGTTTTAAAGGTTTTCGACACCAAAGCCTTATTTTGATATTATATTTGAGATTATAGAAATATGAAGATATTAAATTTTAGCGTGAGGTTCCTCTCATTAATTTATTTAGTTTATTAGCTTTCGGCAACTTTGTGGGTGTTTCTTATACGGTGAAACGGTGGGAAAATGTTCATTATATAGAGAGATGGAGCTCGTCGGCGCCGCTACTTTTTTAAATTCTTAAAAACCAAGTTAGTGTTGTATATGTGTATCTTTTGTTAATAGTGCTTGGTCAATAAATGCGGCTTAATTAATATTAATTATTATATTATACCTTAAATACCATGTGAATATTAATATAATTATTCACAAAATCGGGCACGGAACTGTTTACGCACAGATTATTAAGGAAAACAAAATGGAATCGAATAACAATTTATCTAATCATATCGGTAACTATATACACTAATGAACGTCAATATAATGATTAAAATATACGTTTACTACCAGTTCCAAAATTAAGGTAAGAAAGTATGTGAGAAGAACTGGCGCGAAACTTATATTACCAAATCTTAGTGTACAAGGAAATCGTAAAAAAATGCAATCGTTACGCCGTGCATGTATGTCGTCACTTCAAAATGTAATTTTAATAAAAACAAACGCTTAGTATTAAAACACAACCTTATTGTATAAAAATAGATTTAGAAAAGTATCATCTAAATAGGAGGCTGTATATTTTAAGTGAGGAATTAAATATTTATTTGCCTTAGCTAACGAGGAATGAAACTTTTTTTAAAGGTTATTTATTAAAGCTGAATTGTGCGTATTTGTACCGGTACTGATTGCTAAAAAGTACTCGAATCTTCGAGTTATGTAAATAATAATATAATTTAAATATATTTTTGCTTGAAATGAATACTGACGAAAGTTACGAAACACGTATAAAAATTACTAAACCAGTACTCTCTATCGTATATAAAGTCAAATCAAATCAAAATCATTTATTCATATATAGGTAACACAATGTTACACTTATGAACGTAAAGTCACTCTAGTAAACAGCAAAGTCAAAGGTCACATTGAACAGAAAAAAGGTTTCAGAGCTCTTGAAACTAGATTCAAGTTTAATTGGCGAATTATAAAACGTGCCTAATCTCTCAAAAACTCCCCCAAAAAGAATAAATCAATTGCATAACATTCGTTTATTAAGTACCAAGTACGTGACGAACGGACGAAAATCTCTTGACAAAATTTTTACCGAAAGTAGAATAATGAGGCTCAAGTGACGTAAAAGTAAATTGATTTAAACTTAGTGGAATGAATGTTCACCATATGCATATCATACATTTTATCGATTACATATCTCTATTACATAGTAACGAACATATTTTCGTCAATAAAACCTTGGTATTGTCAATCAAAGCCTCAATTATCGTTTTATGTTTCGTGATAATTTTTTTCTTATGGGCAAGTAGATGTCTGACACACGCTGCCTATTTTTTGGTAAACCGTTTCCTCACGATATTTTCCTTGAGCGAAAAAGCGTTTTATTTTCTTTTTTTAAACTTTTATTTTCTATTTACGTATTTAATATATATAAATAATTTGCGTAGATAGTACCGGTGACCCCAGAGCGGCACATTCCTGGCTCAACGAATAAGTATCGCAATACAGCGAGGAAACGCTGCCAGCGTTAAAGATACACTGCCACAGGGACCAAACTTTTTAAATTTGTTTTGATTTTGATTTTGATTATTTATATTATTTCATTGTAGGGTAAGAAAATTTGCGTATAGTGGATATTAAAAGAAAATAAAAGTTGGTGCACAGCTGTGGTTTGAATCTACGACCTCGGGATGTAAATTGCACGCTCTAGCCACGAGGTTTACACTTTTCGCTAGGTTGGCCCATTTGTCCCATCAAAAACATAAACTAACAATTCTTCTTTTCACGAAAAACATAATTTAAATAAGTTTCATTCATCATCATTAAAGTTATTCATAAAAACTAAACCTTAATATTTTATTTGCATATATGGAAGTTTATGCCGTTAATAAACGAGATCTTTAGTTAAAACAGCGTAATAAGATATAGTTTTTATGACTCAGGGTGTTAAAGTCTACAAACACATTCAAGATTGTACCACGTAGCTGTATGTAATTTCTTAAAGTACACTAAAATTTAATAATGGTGTAGACTTTGTGTCACGTAATTAACAGATTTATCACATAATCTGGTGTGCTCCTGCTATTTGGCCTACAGCCCTGCGATTCTGTAACTCACTTTTCGAACTCACACAGCGGTTTTCGCAAATCATAAAATTGCTTCACGACTGATTTGAGCGCGATCGCGCTGCAAAACGGTCTGTGAAGCAGTTCGATTTTATGATTTGGCATTCTCATCAAACAATAATAAAGAAGCTAGTCGTCTTCGTCATGCGGCAAAAGTGCATTTACATTTTAAATATGTAAAAATCAAAAGACGGGGAGTAAATAGGAGAAGATTTGCCCATCTCCTACCTCCTATATAGTGTAAATACTGAACCGGAGATTTTTGTAGTGTTGCATGCCGTTGAGGTCCCGATAGAATGCGACAGCGACCCCGGAGCTGTAACGCGGCTTTGTAGGAATTACTCGAGGTGGTTTTAGTGGGTATTGCTCACCCAGTCTCTGAATAGCAGAGATTTTGGCGTGGGTTGAGTCCCACATACCCCTGCAACTTTTGAAGGCAGGGGATGCGCTAATGTATTTCCACCTCGGATATTTAAAAAACATTTTACCACATACTCCAGTCACAAAACTCCATCATTATTTTTTACTTACAAGTGTGAACCGCTCCTTCTGCCTTGCACCCGTCAACCACTTATCAGGCTTGAAAATTGCCTAAAGACTAGGCTAGCTGAGGGTCAAAACGAGGGAGCCCTGCATGAGGGAAGCCGGTTGGTAGCCGTGATGGTCTAAGACGGTTACGCATTCGTTACTGTATAAAGTTATTCATGTTTCAAATAACCCAAACTCCAATGTATCTAGGACTAACTAATAGCTATTTAAATACCGTCATCTATCTTCCTGTGAGATTTTATAATTGACACAATCCGACAAGGCTGCCAACTTGAAGAAATTTATGGCGCGGAAAATATAAAACTGTGTAAGGACTTGCGTTGTAGAGATAGCGGTATTAGTGTGACAGAATATAATTTAAAAAGGTAAATTCGTTTATAACGAAGTAGTATTTAATAAGTAAATTTAGTAGACAAGAGCCGACGAAAGTTTCTATTATCTTAATATATATAAATTACGCGTCACGTTGTTTGTCCGCTATGGAATCCTAAACTACTTAACCGATTTCAATCAAATTTGCACACCGTCTGCAGTTTGAACTAACTTATAAGATATCTCAATTTATACCCGCAATATTATTTTATTGAAAATTATTTGTTTATTATTTGGCAGTCACAATTCTAACAGATGGCGCTCTGTTGAAGGTACCACATAATCTACAATTGAATGACATAACCACCAAAAAAACATGGTGTCCCCATGACTGTTGTTCTCCTACTGTTTCCCATGAATATTTGAGTATTGCTATTATATGATACAAATTGTTTAATATGTATAGAAATGAATAAATAATAAAAATGATGGTAAGTTAATGTGTAAATCACTTCTAAAATCAACATATTAAAAATCTTACTATTTTTCAGTGAATCAAAAGAGTTTAAAATCTGAGGTAACAATCTTTTATAGGCTCTATAAAAAGTCACAAATATTCCAAAAGCTTTGAGTTGTGACGTAGTGGAATCCTCAAAGCCTACTTATCTCAATAAAGGGAAAAGTTAGGGAATGACCTCTGGGTATACATCCAGTAATGTTTTTGACAACTTATGATGACTTATTTCCTGTTCTTACTAAGGATTTGCGAATTTTGCTTGACTTTCACATTTGAAAACTCAAGCTTTACTAAGAAGAATAGGTTTCATATAGATTTTAGCATCTAAATCATTTGTCGTTTATCTTTGTCAAAAACCAGTGGTGCTACCTTTTAGATCTGGTTCATAGATTCCTTTATCTGATTTTGTGATCATTTATTTTATTAATAGACAAGTGATTAGCCTTCTGCTCCTAACACCGTCTACTATTTCGAAGATCTTCAACATATCGGTTGCAAACTTTATGAAGAGCCCAAATTGTATCCTGCCTTGCGATTCTGTAACTCACTTTTCGAACTCACACAGCGGTTTTCGCATCGGCGGTCGCTCTCAAATCAGTCGTGAAGCAGTCATTTTATGATTTGGCATTCTGATAAACAATAAACTACAAGCTCCCACCTTATTAGAATGCCAAATCATAAAATTGTGTGTGAGTTGTGTGAGTTCGAAAAGTGAGTTACAGAATCGCAAGGCTGAGCTCGATCTCCAACTCCAACGCAAAAATACGAATAAAGAACGTACGTAAAGAATACTTATTTTAAAGTCTCTAACATTAAATTTTTGCTTCGATACCATATATTCGCCACAAACAGAACTGAAACTATAAGATAAGTTTACACACTTCCGCGCAGAAGATTTTGTACTATAATGAACCAAGGCCTATAAAACAATGATTAGTTACCACGTAATTGTATGGCGCCAGTTTCTACACTATCGAAGCACGCACGTTCAACTTAAAAGATGTTTATGTTTGTCACACTTTTTTTTTTTTTTTTTTTTAATATAGCGCATCGTGCAATCAGTCATCTGACTATGAGCAGATGAGTTGTAGGATATTTGTCACATTAGCACAGAGTTCTTTTTTTAGAAAGTAGTAGTATACAGTAATCAAAATAAAATTGTACCTATTTCTTTGTCTTCAATTGTTTTTAATAATAAAATTTTGAAAAATAACCTGACGTTCTGCAATTTTTTGAGTTTTTAGAACACCTAAATACATACATACCGCTTGAAAACACCGAGACAGCATTTTTGTTGCAGAATTGTGTATAGGCTCGCCTCTCTTTCTTTTGTGAACTTTATAAAAAATAGTGCGCATATAAAAGGAAAGAAAGTCCATTGGTGCACAGCCGGGCATCGAACCTACGACCTCAGGTATGAGAGTCGCACGCTGAAGCCACTAGGCCAACACTGTTCTGCAAACTTGTAAAATTTGTAGTTAAAATAAATATCATATATCTCGGAGCAATGGTTCTGGTATCAGCTGACTGACAATGACATATATGTCACAGACTCGTAAACTAACAACTTCCACGTCATCAGTTTATAATACTGTTTTTAATTTATGTTATTATTATTAATTACTTAAGTTTATTGCCAGTTCTTCTCTTCCGTTCTACGCCCTTGATTTGAGAACTGGCACTAAATGTAAAATTAGAAGCATTAATATGTATTTATTTACTGACAAGTCATAAGTGTGCAATGTGTTACCTATATGATTAAATGATTTTTGCTTAAAGACTATTAAAGTCATCTTGATAGTCGCTCCTATGACTGCCATTTGACTCTGTAGTCTGTGTTCGGTCGCGGAACGCGTACACAAAATGTCATGAAACTTGTTTATCAATCACACCAAGAAGAAGCCTTTAAAAAGTGTACTCTCATGTCGAAATTGAACGGCTGATTCCAAACAAATTTTTTGACGTCAGCGTTTCTGCATCATTATTTTTAATAATTTATCTGCAGATCCTGTTTTTGTTTTAAGGTCGTGCTTTCAAGTTATTACATATACATATATAGACAGTACCTGTCTCTGCCTCTGATAATATTCCTATCCTTCATTGTCAGTTCCTTCCCTTATTTATTTTATGTTACAGAAGGCAGACGGGCAGGAGGCTCTCTTGATGTTGAGTGATACCGCCGCCCATGGATACTCGCACTGCCAGAAGGCTCGCAAGCGCGCTGCCGGCCTTTTAAGAATTGGTACGCTCTTTTCTTGAAGGACCCTACGTCGATTTGGTTCGGAAATACTTCAGCTGACAGCTGGTTTCACATAGTGGTGCTGCGCGGCAGAAATTGCTTTAAGAATCGCTTAGTTGAAGAACGACGGACGTCAAAGTGATACGGATGGCACTTCACTTTCTATCTTCTTTTCTTGACTAATCGCTCTTTAATCTAAATAGATTAAAGAGCGATTAGTACATAGGGAAATCCCTATCTCACTCCTGTCATATATATTATAAAGAAGTTTCTCGAAAAAATAGTCGGAAGTTATATTTTGTAATTTAGTAAATTAAATTTAACCCTAGAGCTAAGGGTTGCTTAAAACAATTACGTTAACTTCGTAACAAAGGCTTGAATAAACACGAGTTGTGGGGCGGTAATTATAAACAAACAAATCTAAACAATATTATTATTAGCAGAAAAGCTTTTGTAATGTCAAATTGACATATAAGAACAATCCAAAATATAGTATTGTCTTTTATTAACATAACTTTTACACATTTAAAGAAAACACTTTTTTACCGGATTGAAGTTATGTATAAACTTATAATTATTTTACAAAATTAAAAAAACAACGACTTTTCTAAGTTATAAGTTAAGTTTATAATAATACATAACTTCAATCCGGTAAAAAAGTGTTTTCTTTAAATCCAAAATATGTTTAAAATAATATAAATGTTAGTTATTAGCCCCATATTAATTGATTAACCATGTAAAGAACATTTCAAATTAAAATTCAAAATCATTTATTAATTTAGGTACACTTATGAACGTCAATAAAGAAATACATATTAAATGTTTCTAATTTTACTTTTACTATGAGTTCTCAAATCAAGGGTGTAGAACGTAGAAGAACTGGCAATAAACTCGATCTAAACAGCTATCTACCTACCTAGCTAGCTGTATAAATCGAGTCAAATTATGTATTACTTAGTAAAATATATTTAATAATTTTAAGAAATAAACGGCTCAAGCCTCAAATATAAGAAGTCTTTCCTCCAACTTTTTATATTTGTTTTAATTTTCTTTTTATTAATTTTAAATTATTTTTATTATTACTATGCAGATTAAGAAAATTGTAAATACTAATATTTGATTGTTATGAATTATGATTACTAATAAAATTATTAATTTAATAAATCTATAATATATTATTATATTAATCTAACTACTATAATTGTTTTTTGTTATATAAAATTTATGTTAGCTGTAGGATAATGAAATAAAAAAAAAATTTCCTAATTTCACAAAAAACAGGTATACTAAATTAATACCTAAATATCTTAAAGCTTATACTAAAAACCACATACAACGATAGCGCGATTCAGCATAATGCAGAAATCGCACAGCGCCATCCGTTGGTGAATTTCACAACTAAATACAATATTTATGTACATATTACGTTTGGACAATAACCTAATTGGTCTTGCCCTCAGATTTCTCCATCGGCGAAATATACTTTGTAACTTTCAATAGGAACAGCAATAGCGACCAAGGTAACACAATGTTCACTGATGAACGTCAAAAAAGAAATACATATAAAATGCTTCTAATTTTACATTTACTACCAGTTCAAAAATGAAGACCGTAGAACGGAAGAGAAGAACTGACAATAAACTCTCCGCCACTTTTTTTAATCGACAAGTTTTTTTTACACAATGTTCGTAAGGATCGTATGTTAAAATCGTACAAAGACAGAATGTCGTAGTGCACAACCGTGACTCGATAAAGCCCTTCTTCATATGTAAGTATTCTCATTCTAATACATTAATAAAAAATAGCATAGAACTTTTTTGGGGGGGGGGGGGGGGGGGGGGGGGGGGGGGGGGGGGGGGGGGGGGGGGGGGGGGGGGGGGGGGGGGGGGGGGGGGGGGGGGGGGGGGGGGGGGGGGGGGGGGGGGGGGGGGGGGGGGGGGGGGGGGGGGGGGGGGGGGGGGGGGGGGGGGGGGGGGGGGGGGGGGGGGGGGGGGGGGGGGGGGGGGGGGGGGGGGGGGGGGGGGGGGGGGGGGGGGGGGGGGGGGGGGGGGGGGGGGGGGGGGGGGGGGGGGGGGGGGGGGGGGGGGGGGGGGGGGGGGGGGGGGGGGGGGGGGGGGGGGGGGGGGGGGGGGGGGGGGGGGGGGGGGGGGGGGGGGGGGGGGGGGGGGGGGGGGGGGGGGGGGGGGGGGGGGGGGGGGGGGGGGGGGGGGGGGGGGGGGGGGGGGGGGGGGGGGGGGGGGGGGGGGGGGGGGGGGGGGGGGGGGGGGGGGGGGGGGTTCGCGGGGCGGGGCCGGGGGGGCCGGGGGGGGGGGCGGGGGGGGGGGGGGGGGGGGGGGGGGGGGGGGCGGGGGGGGGGGGGGGGGGGGGGGGGGGGGGGGGGGGGGGGGGGGGGGGCGCCCCGGCCCCGGGGGGGGGGGGGGGGGGGGGGGGGGGCCCCGGGGGGGAGGGGGGCGGGGGGGGGGGGGGGGGGGGGGGGGGGGGGGGGGGGGGGGGGGGGGGGGGGGGGGGGAGGGGGGGGGGGGGAGGGGGGGGGGGGGGGGGGGGGGGGGGGGGGGGGGGGGGGGGGGGGGGGGGGGGGCCGGCCGGGGGGGGGGGGGGGGGGGGGGGGGGAGGGGGCGGGGGGGGGGGGGGGGGGAAGAGAAGGGAAAGTTAATTAAAGGAAAGATAATATAATATAAGAAAAAAAAATTTAAATAAGAATTTATGAGAGGAAGAAAATAGGAAATTGGGGGGGGGGGGAAGGAAAAAAAATGTAAGGAGAAGAAAAGGAGAAGAAAAAAAAAGAAAGAGGAAAGAAAGAAGAGAGAAAAAAAACGGGGGGGGGGGGGGGGGCGCCGCGGGCCGGGCGGGGGGGGGGGGGCCGGGGGGGGGGGGCGGGGGGGGGGGGGGGGGGCGGGGGGGGGGGGGGGGGGGGGGGGGGGGGGGGGGGCGCCCGGGGGGCGGGGGGGGGGGGGGGGGGGGCCCCCGGGGGGGGGGGGGGGGGGGGGGGGGGGGGGGGGGGGGGGGGGGGGGGGGGGGGGGGGGGGGGGGGGGGGGGGGGCCGGGGGGGGGGGGGGGGGCGGCGGGGCGGGGGGGGGGGGGGGGGGGGGGGGGGGGGGGGGGGGGGGGGGGGGGGGGGGGCGCCGGGGCGGGGGGGGGGGGGGGGGGGGGGGGGGGGGGGGGCGCGGGCGGCCCCGGGGGGGGGGCGGGGGGGGGGGGGGGGGGGGGGGGGGGGCGCCGGGGGCGGGGGGGGGGGGGGGGGGGGGGGGGGGGGGGGGGGGGGGGGGGGGGGGGGGGGGGGGGGGGGGGGGGGGGGGGGGGGGGGGGGGGGGGGGGGGGGGGGGGGGGGGGGGGGGGGGCCGGGGGGGGGGGGGGGGGGGGGGGGGCGGGGGGGGGGGGGGGGGGGGGGGGGGGGGGCGGGGGGGGGGGGGGGGGGGGGGGGCGGGGGGGGGGGGGGGGGGGTGGCGGGGGGGGGGGGGGGGGGGGGGGGGGGCCGTGGGGGGGGGGCGGGGGGCGCTGTTGGGGGGGGGCCCGGGGGGGGGGGGGGGGGGGGGGGGTGGGGGGGGGGGGGGGGGGGGGGGGGGGGGGGGGGGGGGGGGGGGGGGGGGGGGGGGGGGGGGGGGGGGGGGGGGGGGGGGGGGGGGGGGGGGGGGGGGGGGGGGGGGGGGGGGGGGGGGGGGGGGGGAGGGGGGGGGGGGGGGGGGGGGGGGGGGGGTTTGGGGGGGGGGAGGGGGGGGGGGGGGGGGGGGGGGGGGGGGGGGGGGGGGGGGGGGGGGGGGGGGGGGGGGGGGGGGGGGGGGGGGGGGGGGGGGGGGGGGGGGGGGGGGGGGGGGGGTCTATGCTCGTTAACAGTATTTAGTAGATTCCTATAAAAATATGCCACATAACAAACAAAGGTGCGTTTCAAAGCAAAAGCTTTCATTAAGGGAAAGCTCAATTAAGTTAATCGCCAAACCAATTGTAATTGTTTTCTTTTTCCACGCCTCGCGACGTCACCGATGGTTGATTGCTGATATACGCCCGAATAGATGAAGTGCCGCGAGCCCCTTTAGATCACACGACAAATAACATTAAAATCGTTTGCAATAATTTCTAGAAGCATGTAGAATATTTCGTGTTTTGTATTTTGCAAATTTTCATGCAAAAGCGTCCAAAGGTACGTTGGTAAACTAATCCGAATGCATGACTGGAACTGACAAACATGACATAGGCTGGAAAATGGCATGCATAGACTGGTTAACACAGGTCTGTAAAGTCCTGGAGTAATGAGGCTGATTATTACTAACATATTAAAGTATATTCCTAACTGATTGGCCCCTGTTCTCTAAACTACTAACTAAAATAACTTTAAAAATATTTTAACAAAATTAAACCAACCTCAAATAGCTGATCACATTATATACCTAACTAAGTAACTATATGTCTCCTTCAGAAAAGGGCGTATACCTACCCTTATTGAAGATTTTGATGAATTATGGATTGTTGCCTTATGAATTATGGTTTGAAAAATCGATAGAACTCTTAGTTTAGATAAATTTCTATACAAACACACAGTTACGACAATTAGCATTCGTGCTTGGAAGCCTGAGTAGGCACAATCAAATATTATCCATTCCAATAACACTTCCTTGATTAAATACAATCAATGTATTTATTTAGAACATAAAAGATTTGTAATATTGATATGGTCAGTATAAGATGTTGTTAGGTTAGCTAATTACGTAATAATTTAAAACAGAATAAACTTACTGACTTAGTATTCAGGAACTTTTTACGGTAGAAGAACTGAATTGTAAGACTCGTTTTTTTTTACAAGTTATATTTTTGATGGCATCAAATTATAGTAGTAAATCTAGTAGATGTATTTTAATAAACTTTATACTATAAAGCTAAGGACAATTATTAAATGTATTTTTTCACAATTATTGTAAATTGATAGTTACATTTCATAATTATCGTATCGCAGGGATAATTTTCATACGATTTTATGAATTTTAGTCGTAAATGTTCATCGTAAGATAAAAAAGGCAGTGTAGACGTTTAATTTCCTCTACAAGAGCACGTCAGGGAAGCAACATTTCGCAGTTGAGTGCTATAAATATACAGGGTGTTGAAATAAAATACAGTTTTATCGGGTTCGTTCTCGACTGACATTTGTAAGCAGCTACACTACTGGACTATAAATTGCAATACTGCGGTAATTAGCCTTATTACGAAGTGTGTAACATTTTGAACAAATAAAAAAAATATCGCGCTACAACCTTTTAGCTCTGGGCTTAATGTTCTGTTTGGTCATCACTTATTATTTCTAAAAGGCAAATAGCTGATCAGTCTTCTGTGTCTAACACAAGATTTTTAGTGTTTATTGCGCACAGAGTCCATTGGTGCACAATAAAGATTGAACCTACGACCTCAACAGTCGCACACTAAAACCTCTAGACCACCACCGCTCTCAGTACAAATCGTTATACTTGGACTTAAGACTAAACTACGTAATGTTACCATGGTAACAACTCAAAGCAAAAACAACTACTAAACTCTTCTTCGTAAACTTCATTACTGAAGGTCGTGCCTATCTTGAAAATTCCAAAGCGATACGTCGACTTGCTGCCTCCACTCTTTTCTCAGCTTGTCTTAGTGCATTTGCGATCTTGAAACCCATAATTGTCTTTATTTGGTCAGACCAACGGATGCCCCCCTTCCTCTCCCGAGAGACGACACGAGAAGATCGACCCCGACATCTCCTGCCATCCCTCCCCCTTATCATTAGTAATGGTTAATATATGGTTCTCTCCTAGACTACTAAACTATTACTACGCAAATCGACTTCGAAAGTCCGTCTACAGAACGTAATTTTCTTAATGTTGCGCAATGAAACGACCTGTATAGTTTACTCAGTAGACGCCTCTATTAAGATCATACATACTGATGCCGTACATTTGACACAACACATTCCCCGTAATGAAGTGAATAATGGGCACATTACAGTCTGTTATGATATCATTAAGGGAAATTGGTTAATTTGATTTACAAAATAACTTTCACGCAATATGAGAGAACAATTGTTTTGGAAACTAGCACCGACTCCACCACATAAACAACGCAAACCTACATTAACCAAAAATGCACTTTCTTCACCGAACGCATTTTCTCTTTCAGAGGCTCTATCAAGTTTAACCACTTTCTTAAAATCAAAATTTTCACTCACGATTCAAAACTTTAAACATTCTCTAATTTTAATTATCTCTGCCCTATGCTGAAACGGACAATATTTTTATTGTGCTACAATAGTTTAATTTTAAAATGTAAATGTTATGTGAAATTATTATGTCAGTACTGTCAACATGTCAAAAGAAGACTAGCTGCCCATGACACAATCCTAAGAAAACAAAGAAAGAACTTTATTACACATAATAAAAAAGGATGTTTAGTTAAAATAGAAAGGGAACTAGACCTCAAAGGACAGATTAAGAAGTGAATGTATACAGTTTTTAATCATTAGTAAAAATTTTGTTTTTAAGAAAGTAGTTAAAGATGAAAGGGACTCTCAAAGAGAATACGCGTTGGGTGAAGAAGGCCTCGTTGAAGGATAACATCCTGAAGAATATGTTTATTTTAGACCCAAAAATCTGATCTGGCTGTCACCTGTTAAGAAATAATACACGATACAGATAAAGATCTGAGGCCAAGGTATACCTTATTTTTGCTTATTTAAGACTTGTATTACAATTTATGTCTATAGTAATTGTTATCTGCAAGCCAAGTAAAAACTTTTAAAGTACTCCATACCGATTTCCAATCGAAATAATTGGCTGGAATTATAATCTAATAACTGCTGCAAAATTACTTACAAAGCCCGATTTCGCATTTGCATAATTGGAATAACGAACTTTATTCCATCCTATTCAGCTCGACGCCTCGCGTTCACTTTCCTGAACTACCTCTGGAACCTATCGGTTTGCAAACCGACACGATTAAAGGTCTTCAACACAACCCCGACGTTGCATTTGTCCATGGGCGACTATTAACTCTTCGTTTAAAGTGCCCCTCTGCTTTGTCTCCTGTCTCTAAAATAAATTAAAAAGCATAACTACGACTGTATGACTTTAGACTTTAGTATCGCAATACTTTCATATTCACGAAAATTTACAAAAACGAAATGCATAAGAGTTACTATGTTTTCAAGGATCATGGGGATCACTCGACCGTATCCTCTCCGATCTTTAAAAAGACGGCCACGTACTGGCCAGCATACTAGCGTAACTACCATGTGAGTCCCTTTTCAGACGCTTGGTCCCGAAATTACTAAAAATGTTGTGCTCGACCCACATCCTAATCTCTATATTCAGAAAGTTAGGTGGGAATTGCATATTCCATACTTCATGCGGGGTATGTCACATCACTCAGACCAGTATCAATCATTATGTGAGTGGGCAACACCCATTCCGGGTTCTTTCTTTCAAAACTCAAAATTCAAAATCATATATTCATAAAGGTAACACAATGTACACTTATGAACGTCAAAACAGAAATATACTTATATTAAATGCTTCTAATTTTACATTTACTGCCAGTTCTCAAATCAAGAGCGTAGAACGGAAGAAAAGAACTGGCAATAAACTCTCCGCCACGACACAATGTTTGTAAAGAGCTGCAACCATTACACCATGTTCAATAATAAAATAAATTAAAAACAAAGATTTGTCTTCTATCAGCAGTAGGGATGATGAAATAGGAGCACGTACTTACATTCTCGTTGGAACGACACGCAAATACATAGTCGAAATAACTAAAATTACGTAAGTGATTTTTTTAATAAAAATACGTCTGTTTTTGATTCTAGACGTCTGATCTAACAAATTAGTATGTAACACAAAAACGTATTAAAAGAAGCGTGTTGCGTATCGGAAACCCGTTATGATAAGGTCTGTATAAGCCTTTGATATTTCTATGGAAATTTTATGTTTCTCGTATTATTTTCTTATGTATAAAGCCTTGAAATTCTTCTGATCTACGGACACCTACAATAATGTACAAATAATATATCCACACTTTTCTTGTACATTTTGCGAGTAAACTTCAATAATATTGCGATAAAAATTCACAAACCTTTTTTTTTAAAAGTATTTATATGCATTTTTTAACGGACAGGAGGAAACCAAGCCGGTATATACCTACTTAAACTGTTTACCATTGCCAATAGATATTTAGAACACCTGGAGGAAAGTTGGTTACCGGCCTTTGAAGTGGTATGCTCTTCTCTTGAAGGCCCTTAAGGTGCAACGGTTTGAAAATATGACATGATAGCTGTGCATCGCGGTGATGCGCGGCAAGAAGTGAACGCCAGACGTCAAAATGAAACGGGTGTAATTTTGCAGTGTCTTATATTCGGCATACATATTTATAAATTTTCGGATGAAACTACTTAAGATTTTATAAACCAGCACTCGGCGTTGAACAATAGCTCATAAAGTTTTTAAGCTCAGTTGGCAGTGACTTAATAAAACATAATTTTACTATTTCAATTACAAGATCGAATATTATCCAGCTATTTGTGTAGCGGTACTTTGTTTACGTGGATTAAAATATTAATTAAATTAACCTATTTTATCTATTTTAATTAGCATTAGTGTTGGACTAATCGCTTCCGCTGAGGCCGTAGGTTCGATCCCCGGTTGTGCACCAATGCACATTCTATCTATGTGAGCATCCTTCATCCTTTAGCCTGGATGAGAAGTACATCATCCTCCCTCTACCAAAAGAAACAAAGCAACGCTTAATTTCAATATCATAACTGCTAACCTCGTTTCTATGAGAAAAAAGCTGTAAAGTCCCGAGTACTGGTAATATTAATATGAGCAGTGTTGGCCTAGTGGCTTCAGCGTGCGACTCTCATCCCTGAGGCCGTAGGTTCGATCCCCGGCTGTGCACCAATGAACTTTCTTTTAATGTGACCATTTAACATTCGCTCAAACGGTGAAAGAAATCATCGCGAGAAAACCGGCTGTCCTTAAGCCCAAATAGTCACGGCGTTATCGGGCACAGGAGGCTGAAATCTGAGGCCCATACCTAAAAATATTGTAGCGATTTATTTTTCTATTTTAATTGAAATCCAAATCGTACTTTAAAAGACACGTACAGACGAGAGCCACTTTATTTTACTATGTGAAGATGAACCAACGGATCGAGATATGAAAATTCAATTTTACAAACAATTCGCTTGGAAAATCAATTTCACACTGAACAAACCACTCGACACTCTTTTGCAGGCTTCTTATTAAACATGATCTATTGTTTATTTATTCTCGTACTCTTGCTTCTAGGTAATAATGTAAGTTATTTTATCCATAATTCTTGTCAATAGTCACCATGCTACGGGTTTGCGTGTTGATCACACAGTATGGTAGAGCATGATTCATCAGTATGCCTTGCTGATAGAGATGAAACGTTTGGTTTTCTTGAAAAATCATGAATAAACAAGTTTATTCATTACTAGCGGACCCGACAGACGTTGTCCTGTCTTAACTATGAATATTGATTTCAAATTGGTATAATTAATTAAAAAATATTTCAGAAACAAAGTGTTTATCATTCTAATGCTTTATGTTATACAACATTCTTTGTTTGTTTTTCTGGCTCGCATATTATTATATTATCAATATAATAACTGCGATCGAAGCATTTATTTTAAACGATATTCATTTTTCTTACATCCTCTTTGATGATATTTGCAGCACGCATTCTGTCAATGTTATGTCAAACGCCATAAGTTTACATCAAAAAGTTCGAATTGTATGGTGGTTAAGTATTCTTAAATTTTCTAATTTTCCGCGCAATTTATAAGAACCTTCTTCCTGACAATTACAAACACAACAAAAAAAAATCAGACAAATCGGTCAAGTCGTTTTCAAGTTATGTCGTGACAACGGAAAACGGGTTTCATTTTTATATATGTTAACGTAAAATTGTAAACACCGTTAGATTGTAATCTATCTCGCGAGATTATAAACTGTCGAAAGATTGTGAACCTCAGCGTACTGCTTACAATTTAACGTATTATTATTCGGTAGATTGTAATCTATCGAAGTGAAACCGTCAAATTGTGAAACGGATCGCACCTCGCGCGCTGATTGGTTGAACGGAATATGTCCCGCCATATTTGTTTGTTAATTCGTTTGTTGTCGAATGTAACTTGATTGTTTTGATGAATGTAAATTGATGACGTGTTGAAAGTAACTCACAGCTTTAGAATTAGTTATATGAAATTGTTGGGAAGTAAAATTAATCTGTGATTGACCAAAGAAGTTTGAATGATAACTAAGTTAGTGTTAGAAAAATATGGTGGCGCGGGGCATATTCCGTTCAACCAATCAGCGCGCGAGGTCGATCCGTTTCACAATTTGACGGTTTCACTTCGATAGATTACAATCTACCGAATAATAATACGTTAAATTGTAAGCAGTTCATTGTGGTTCACAATCTTTCGACAGTTTACAATCTCGCGAGATAGATTACAATCTAACGGTGTTTACAATTTTACGGTGACATATATATAGATTTTTCATTGAATATGTGGTTTTTCTTCTTTTTTTACAAAAATATTTTCTAACTATGTTGTCGTCGGGGGTATTAAATAGCTTACGTAAATGCAATACCATTTACGTAAACCGGATGATTAACAACTTTTTGTATGACCTTTACAGCAAATCCGAAAAAGATGCCCCTTAACCTATGTTGAACATTATTTCCTTTAAATACATCTCTGTTACTTTTATTCCCATGGCTTGTTCAGTGTTATACCTGTCGTATCCATACATTGGACAGTCGGTCAGAACATAACACCGTCTTCAGCTGAATGCTACAAGGACAGGCAGCACTTTGTCTAACCCTGAACCTCTAAAGATACGACAAGAATCCACCGTCACCTGTCAACGTCTGTGGTTAATATGTGGTTAGGAGTATGATGTAATGGATGCAGGTGCAGGTTTAAAAACCTTGGTAATTGAAAAGAGTGATGGAGACTTTATTTAGTTCTTCTCGTCTGTTCTACGAATTTAGGAACTGGAATGTAAATTTAGAAGGATTTATTTTGTTTACTGACTTCCATAAGTGTACATTAAGTTACCATGAACAAATGAAATTATGATTTTAGAAAAATTTTGACAAAATTATAATTATGTTTTTAATAATGTTCAGAAAAGAAGAAGAATATCTTTGTATGATAAGCGCTAGCAATCTTTCAGAATTACTTGTTTGAATTTAAAAAATACTTTTGCGGTGGGTTTACCCTTTATTGACGCTTGAACACCCTGCAACAACTTACAAAACTCGTCTAAAATTGCGGAAAACTATTCAATAACTATAAATAATTCCATATTTAAGCTCTACTTCCCACTTCACTTTAATGAAATAATTGTTACCTTTTGCATCAATCACGCCAAATGAATGATTCTTTATTAAATTAATTGTATTATTTATAAAAACTTTTCATTTAACTTTAGCACTAACCTATATTTATTTATCATTGTTTATATATTTGAGTATTGTAATTAAGACCTGAATATTGAATCTGAAACGATTTTACATAAAATAAAAGATTTTGGTAATTTGCTACGAATTTTGTTTAAAATACAGACTTTTTATAGAAAATATATAACATGTGAAAAATTTCAGGAATGCAAGAAATCGCAGACACAAATTATAAATTTTGGTAAATATATATTATATACCAATAAAAAGCACTAGGAATTAATAAAAGACGTCTAATTTAGTATCGTTTCTCAAGGCTGGAGCTTTTTTAAATAAATATTGCCTATGTTACTCAGGGATAGATAGATAGATAGATGTGTAGCATAGTAATGGTTAGTAGTTTATGCTATATACAAAACTACAAATGCTACTCATAATGTACAAAGATTAATTATTGAATAAAATAATTTCATATTTATTTTTAAATCTTGATTTAGTTATACTATATATATTCGAAAATTTTAAGGTCTCACTGAAGGAACCAAATGTTCGGATGAGGTAGGTATGTATGAATAAATATGTGTAATGTTTGTAATGTTTACTATATTTACTATATTTTTTAACAAATGTCTATTTTTCAGTTTCAGTCAATCGTAAGCTTATATAGTCTTGAGTATTATATTTTGATTACGAAGGTTTTGAAGTTGAACATTGCTACAAGACGCTGTATTCAATATCGGTGAAACAATAATTGTTTCGGTATTTTAAAATAAACAAGCAGGTAGGTATGTGTCTGTAATGGAGATAAAACAATCGTTAACAATATAATTTCATTAACAAAAAAACACATTTTACGGATTATTTTTTAGTAAATTATTTTTTAAGTATTATTAGTAATAAATTTTGTTTATTTTCAGTGTAACGCACCATATTGCAAGGCACAAGTAAATATTTTTTTAACAACATTCACGTAGAACATTAAACCATAAAATAGTCTTCGCATATTAACTAAACTACAAACATAGGTATTTCAATTACTGTATTTTCAACCGATTTCAAAAAACCCAATATTATTAGCGACTCTCGACCCTGATGATGTACCATCAGATTTTGCTTTCCATGTACGCAATTGACACATGCTTTTAAGGAGAAACATCGTGACCGGCAAGTCCCAAAAATCTACAACCTGTGTCAGGCACAGGCTGATCACCTACGTGTTTATATCAAGTATAATAATCAAAGAAACTGAACCAATCCGAGGCCAAATATAGTGTTGAAGCACCCCTGGCATTATAAAAACTCGAATGTAACAATTCCACTTACAATTTCTATTACTTTAGGGAGCGTTCAAGTATTACGTAACGAATTTTTTCCTTTTGTAAAACGTTACGATGCGGGGCGGGGATTGAATTACGCGTTATTGTTAATATTATTTTCGACTTTCCAGTACTTTACACCACATAATTAGGAGGTCAATTATCTCCAAAAATTGCGTGACGTAATACTTGAACGCTCCCTTATTTGTAAACCTAAAAGATCTAGCAGTATTACATATGGTATTGGCATCAATTAATTAATTATATAAGTTAGAAATCATTACTTCACGAATAAAAATGCGAATATTATTATTACCAATTGGAGTCGAGGTTTGGTATCTTGACTGAGATTAGAGTAAGAAAAGGCCATCAGTTCGTTCTTTGCTGACTTCAGTGAGGCTACGTCCTGCCCTTCAGGCGAGCCCAAGCCGAGGTCGGAGCCTCGCAGGTGACTAGCCAATGACTAGCTTGAGAAAAGCCCATTTCCAACAAAGCTACGCTTGTCAAAATCGCCCTAGTTGAGAAGTAAAGGCCCTTCATTCCAACAGTGAGATTCCAAAAATAAATTCTGATTATGTATTCAGTGGAGCGTTGCGCATATGTAGGACCGAGTTGGGTCTAAGTGGTTGTGATTAAAAAGTGTGATCGGTGCCTTGATTTTTTATAATTTAAAGTATTGTTTTTACTGATAAAATACAATTGTATGTTAACTATTCCTGTCTTTTGTGTTTGCACTTCACCCACATCACCAACTAATAATGATGTCATTGGCGACGATATTTCTCCGATATATATGAGATTCATTATTGATACTTACTTGTTTTGTTTCAGTGCCTAGGCTACCAAGGGAAAGCGTCGGTGCGTTTTAGAATAATAATATATTGTTTACATTATAATAAGAACAAATATTTATATGGCTTATTTTAGTAAAGATAAACACTATCACTTACCTTTAAGTGAGTTGCTTCAAATTAATTATTTATTTGATTTTATCGATTAAATAATAAAAAATTAATATACATATGTAAAAAGAATTTACAATATTCTTAACCTACATAGTATTAGTAATCATAAATAAAAATGGATAAATACAAAAATTAATTTGAAAAATTTGGTACCTATGGCAGTACTTTTAGCTGGCAGCATTTTGTCGCTGTATTACGATTCTTATTCGTTAAGGCCCTATCCCAGCACGAATTGATGTGTCAGTGTCTCGGGCTGGACTGCGGTGCGCAGTGGAGAGCTGGAGCACTTAGTAATGTAAAACATTAATTTAATGTAATTTTATCAATTTTATTTTCTGAAATGGAATGCTTGGCTTGCGATAAAATATATAGTGTAAATTTCAAAATCATGTTCTATATACATTTTCGTGTGTCAAGTGTCAAAAATTGGCTATGTTTGGATTTTTTTTATATCGAGCGAAGTTATTTAAATCGTGTATCGATCTTTCAAAATGGATACATAAACTACTCAACTCCATATATTTTCCATTCGCCCTACTTCAAGAAACGATGACGAACAATGAAAAAAAAATGTACTTTTTTATAGGATAGGTCCTTAAGCAGGGAAAGCACCAGCTCTGAGATCACCTTGTAATAAGGCGCCAACTCAAATTTAAATTAGGCTGAGAACTGGAACCCCACGGCCTGTTATTTAATTAGATAAAATATTTTATTATATTGTGTTCACTTAAAATTACACTTCACAGTGCTACGGGCCGTACTGTTCAGCTGGGGTAAGAATTAAACAAAATTAATAATTTTAGCCTTACATACAAATTAATCTACGGATATTTTTATAGACATTTTAATAAATACTTGTATATTTCAGACAAGGGGTGAAAGCTCTACATCATTGGTAACTACTTAGCAAAATAATTTCAGAAATTATCAGTATTACGGTTTAATATTACATGATGTCCTAACTTTGAATTTATATATTAAATATATAAATTCATATTATATAATAATAAATTAATTAATTAACTTGTATCACTATTTCAGTGTGACGGCGGAGAATGCAACGCTGTGGTAAGTTATAACCTTATTATATAAAAAAACTAGCTGCCCCCGCCTTTTTAGTTTGCTATGCCATCCCAGAGACTGTTTTCCGGAATGAAAACTTTTTAGGTTCCTCTGTGAATTTTTCTCTATATAAACCAAATAAAAAATAGGGGTTGATCGTAGAGGGTAGATCAAAATTAAGGGTTGTATGTATTTTTGTATGCTGTATCATAAAAAAATAAAAACAAAAAAAAAAATTTTTGGACTGGACACCCTTTATCATTTAGGAGTTAGAAAGATAGACTGATTAGACTTACTCAGTCGAGCCGTTTCGAAGGAGTATAGGAACGAACATTGTGACACGAGAATTTTATATATAGAGTTAATACATTTGGTAGTTTTCACATGATTTCATCTAGAAATGTATGTCATTAGTACAACATATAAATTATACCCTTTTGGTATGTGTAACTGGGGCTCAGATGTTATTCAATTCGTGTTTATGATTAATTATAAACAAATAGAAGATATTTGCGCTTAGGGTAAGATTCAGAAACATAACTCAGCGCTAACAAATTTAATAAAAGAGAGATCGGTAATTAATGCGGAATTCAATATCCCAGTTTCAAGTTTTTGTAAAATAATTGGTTCAAACGGAAGCATGCAAAAAATTAAAAGTGAATCGAAAAGTTACGCCCTTTGTATGATTATTTTACTCACATTTGAAATATACCATCAAACTTAAAAGTATCTTAGTAGAAGTTTTGTATAGTGTGACTACTCTATGTTAAAAACTTTAGGATTTTGATATAGGTGTTTATGTGTCTTAGAATATAAGTTATAACTGTTTTATGAACAAGGAATTCATTTATTAAAACTTTCAGTGCTTTGAGAAGAAATGCAATTCAGAGGTAATATTTAAATCATTTATATGTAGATTTTACGAAAAATTCTCTGAAACCCCGTAGCCCGGGAGACATGGGAGAAACGCGTGGTGACACATTTTTATTTAAAAACAATGATTTTAATTTGCTGAGAATCTGAGAGTTATACATTACAACCATGGGCTGTGGAAGTCAAATTTATTTGTAATTTTTATGTATTTATTTCAAGCTAGTAAAATAACACACAAGAAACAATATTACGTTGATAAAATTTAATAATTTAGAAAAATGTTGTTTTGAAAGGACTTATTGATTATTGATGGACAAGGAGGACAGGACTGCCTTGCGATTCTGTAATTCATTTTTCGAACTCACACAAGAAACTACAAGCTCCCTCCTTATCAGAATGCCAAATCGTAAAATGACTGGTTTACGACTGATTTGAGCGCGACCGCCGCTGTGAAAACCACTGTGTGAGATTGAAAAGTGAGTTACAGAATCGCAAGGCAGGACTTACTCTTTATTACAAGTTTTGACATAAATATCGTCCCTCGAAATATATTTTCGTACTTTACTCAGATTACTTCTGACTCCCTACGCCCTAACTCCTCCCTTGCAATTGTCTCGTACTGTCTTGCATCTGTTAATACTTTATATAAATTTGCAAATACTCGAGTACCGTATCTTATCGCGAGTAATTAATATAACAACATCAATAAACTCTGAGCAATATCAAATTGTCTGTCTACTTGACTTGCACTAAACTATGAAAAAATTGAATTACTAGTTCAAGAATAATTTAACCATTTTTTATTTCCACAACGCACTTACACTTCTTAGGCCCTTTCTCCACTGCTCCGGTCGGGCGTCGGATACCGGAATGAGTCATGAGAAAAATATCGGAAGGCCGGATTGCGCTTCTCCACTATTTCCGATCCGACAATAATCGATACTTGTATATTTATCATGCAACACCTACATTAACTAAAACCCATATACTAAATTTTATTAATAAAACGTTCTAAATTCTGAAAATTTTATTGCCCTGGCAAGTTTATTACTTTTTTAATATCTATCTTAAAATATTATAATCTACTTAATAAATAGTTCACTAATACTATGGTATAAAAATATAAGTAAATAGCAACATAATTTGGTTTGGTCCAGGTTATCCAGATTCTTTCAAATTAAAAAAACTATAAATAAACCTGTGAATTATAATTTATAAACTCTTGGACCGATAAAACACCGCGTGCCGATCTAGCAAGTTATCAGATCGTTAAAAACCGGATGCCGGAGTAGTGGCGAAGTACGTAAGTACTGTTGTAAGTTTCTAAATCGGATCGGTAATTAACGTTTGCCGGACCGGAGCAGTGGAGAAACGGCCTTACACTAGCATTCTCCAATCCCATTCATCCCTTACCTAACATTATCACAGTCATTCACTTCTGGTGTGTACAAACGGCTCAACCATATTAACCTGTATCTATAATTTAGTAATAAGTCTTAGCTTTCTATTTTTTCTTTATATAGTATTTTGGTAACATTTGTTAAGTTACAATTTCATTAAACCGTTGGAAGAGCGGAGTACGCTGATGTACAGGTCTCCCTAGACTTGGTATTGAATAAAGACATTTTGAATTTGAACTTCTTGGCGGTCTCTCGCTGGCCACACTGAAAAGCCTAAAATACTCAAGGTATCTACATATTGTAATAAAATTGCATTTAATTTTTGTAATAGTATTTACACAAACAAAGAAAAGGGTGCGTGTACTTATGTACGCGCGTAAGAAGTTATACTTCTTTGGCATTATTAAAAATAGTTTTTGATTGCATGCAAATAATTAATTACAATTAAATAATCAAAGACTGGAAAAGGAGTCATTATAGTCAATAAAGTTCAGTTTACATTTGAAAAATTAAATAAATAAATATTATTATTCTCTTACATTAAGTGTATCATAATTAATTATATTATTATTCGAATGTTGTTTTTAAATTATGTCCAATGCCGTAGCATCTTCCGTGGGCAACTTCATTCTGTTAATTTTGTGTCACGATGCGTGCGCAAGATCGTAAAATTTCACTCTCATCAATTTTTCATAACGCGCCTAAAGAAGTATAACTTCAAAAATCAACTTGTATCTGTCCACAGAAATGTAACATTAGAAATGTTTTTTAATTTCAGTGTAGCGGCGGAATATGTAAATCTCTTGTAAGTAAAATATCCAATCCATCACAATCCATCAGCCTTCAAATCACTACAGAGCTCTATAACTTAAAATTCGAGTCGAAAAAGTCGTTTACTCTATGGAACAGGTGCATTTCCTATTCCGTTTTAGCAAATGGACCAATTTCAAGTTACGTAGAAAGTAAAATAAGTGTCTTTGGAAGAGTTAGAGTACGCCAAGAATTCGCGATTGTGATGCTCATAAAATTGTTACATGCCAAGGACAGTAATTCGGCAGTAGTCAGTACCTTGCTTCAATGTACCTGATTTTAGTTCATGTGCCCACAGCTAGGACTTACCTTCTGAAAAGGGCACATATGATTCGGTGTATTAATTTAGTTAACAAATTACATAGGTTAACGGACCTTTTTCATTGTCCGTTGAGTAAACTGGCAAAAGTTCTATTATTTGTTAGTGCCTATAGTAGTTAGTTAATTTCTTGTATTTTTATTTTTTATTATGTAATTTTGTTTTTCCTAATTAATTTCGTATGTTTGCTTTTTTATTTCGTCTGTAAATTTTATTCACTTATTGTGCACTCTTGTCAATTTAGGGTCGCCCAGGGAAGGAGTGTTTTTATAAATAAATAAATCAGTTTAGAAATCATTTAAATTAAGCAATATTAACCTCAATTACTACAACCACATATTACTCAACTAACTTTGAAGTTGTCATTTGAAACACTGATTTTCAGTTATACCTATAGAACATCGAATTTCTAAATCTATTACAAGATTTATTTTAATTGGCAGGTGAGATGTATGTCTGTCACAGGCCATTGATTTTAAGGCCTAAATCTAGTGGATTTGCTCTCGATTTGCCTTAAGAGCGACTATTGATGGAAAAAAAAATATTCTGAGCCATGATTACAACGGACGATCTCAGGATTTGAAAGACGCTTACACTACTAGACGAACACTGCTCTCAACGTGCATGCCTTTATTTTGTATAATAGAACTTTTTTAAGCCCGTAAGAAATAACAAATTAGCTACATATAATGATTTTATGAAATAAAAATTCAAAAATCGTATGTTCATAATTATATTGGTTCATTAATACTTTTCGAATTGAATAGTGTATTAATTGCAGAATCGTTAATTTGATTTTCAGTGTGAAGGGGAAGTTTGCAATTCAACGGTAAAGTAATCTTTTACTTATCGTATTCATAAACTATAAGGTAATTAGAGTAAACTCTTAATAGCTGTATAAGTATAAAGTTAATTCATAGGTCAAACTGTCCGCTTCTATAATAATCTACCAAGTGATGGGGTAAACTGGTCAAATAATAAATTAAAGAAAATTATAAAACAGAAGCCCTCTAGGAAAGCTAATTATAAAATACCGGATTAGCTGGAAGATAAGGAAGCTTGGAATTAAAAGTAATTTGCACCAGCTATTTAATTTAATTATAACTAATATTGTAAATAACTTCAGACGATTGAAAAAAACTGGCCCGAGGTTCTTGCCTTTCTCCTTGTGTGCTGGTCGCGATTCCGAACCGGCGGTAGAGTTGACAATTCAAAGTGATCACGTGATTCAACTGAATAAATGAATTTTTGAGACGTTCATTAAGAGTTAACTATAACATAAGCTTTATTAAAGATAATGTGGAGGAAGGATGGCGTACTGTTCTTACAACCTCAAGAGAGAATTACCAGTGACTGGCGGGCCCAAAGACCTCAATAAATAAGATCGAGAAGTTGTATATTATGTCGTTGTTTAGTTACTTTAAAAACTTAAAAGGCTAGGCTGTTATTTGAACGACTAATAAAGCTAGTTGGCTGCGACATATATATCCTTAACGGCCGGAATAACTTTGTTACCGCATTTCAAGCATTTTATCAAAAAAAATGTTGGTATTTTCGACAACACACTGTGCACTATTATATATAAAAAAAGGGAAATTTTCATTTTCTTTCCTCCAACTTCGATTTTGTTCCCTTTGGAGTATGCACAGGCGCTTATTTAAGAAGTTGGCACCTGGTATATACCGGTGACCCCAGAGCTGGTGCTTTCTAGCTCAACGAATAAGTATCGCAATACAGCGAGGAAGTGCTGCCAGCGTTAAAGGTACACTGCTATAGTGACCAAACGTTTTAAATTTTCTTTTTATTAATTTTTAATTATTATTATTACTATGAAGGTTAAGATAATTGTAATTTAAAAATATTCGAAGTAAATTTAATTAGGTCTATTATCATATTTAATATAAGCGGTAAAATGATGATAATAGTCACTTATAAATTAAATAATAAATTAAAAAAGTATGTACTTATTACATAATAAGTTTATTAATATACTCCGGAGACTGGCAGCTAAATAACAAAGAGCGGTTAATCTGTCACCCGAACGAACTTGCTCGCCAACTCACCATTAGACAGTAAGTGAGTCGACTAAAACGTCACCATATTCTAGAGCTAGAAGACCGGCAGTAGCTCTAGGCAGCAGATAAAGCCACTCCACATGACAGCACCACAGCACAGATTCGCTCATAGCCATAGCCATGCAAATAACCGCATAAGAAAAAAAAATAATATACAAGTTATAAAGGTCCTATTCTAGAAGTCAGAAAATATAGACGAGAACGTTGAACTTTTATTTGAATTTTGCGTTAAATTTTAAATTCTAAGAAAATTTGTTGTGCATGAAATTCTGTTGATTAAAACATATAACATACGTTTCAGTGTTCGGGCGGTGTTTGTGCTTCAATAGTAAGTTTTTTTATGATTGTTTCATATTATTTATTTATAAGTTCTAAAACAACGTGTATGCATAAAATTATACAAGAAATTATGACCACAAATTTTACACACATACACATCAAATATATTACAACATTAGCAAGCTAGCAAGGGACAAAATTATACAGGCAACCGCAAAAAAAAAATTTAGCTAGAAAAAAAAAATATTTTTATTGCCAAGAACTGCCATGGTGGAAAATATTGTTATTATTGTTGTGCGCTGTTCTTATTCGTGTGTGGTCATTTCATTTCGTTATATAATTACATTCCATCGTATGCAATATCTTCTTATTGGTGAAACACCTTCATGATTAGTTTAACACAGACAGAACTCACAAGAGACACATTGTCCAGAAAAATTTAATTTTTTTCTCATTATTTTCTATGGAATTAGTGGCTGTAATGGTAGATTAACAAAACAAAAAACAATGTTGTAGGGCGATAATTGGTAATTAAAAGAAAATATTTTTATAAGTTTCGACTCCGAAAGTCAGTTATGTATAAAATTTACGCAATAATAATTATTTTTATAAAACCATAATTTAATACTTATTTTCTCACAAAAATGTGTATTATATGCCCCTTGAGAGGATTTCAGTGTGTAATAATGTATATTTTTATGTTTTTTTTTATTTTTAGTGTGAAGGGAAACAGTGTCAGTCAAAGGTAAGATTTGTTTAACACTCCTTTGTTTTTTATAAATTTATATCTGCGCAAACAATTAGCGCTTACTATTTGTATTAAATAGTTCTTATTTATCATAAATTGCCTCCTTGACGACATTCATCAACTGTTGTTTAACAGACTACATATATTATTTTCAGTGTGAAGGTGGTTTTTGTGTATCCGATGTAAGTTTTTAATCTTTGAATTAATTTTGTTCTTATTTTAAAAGTATATTTAAATAGATAACAGAATGGATGTCGCAATCCTTCTTGACATAAGAGTTATGTAATACGATGATTTATTAAAAAGCTGTTTTTTTCATAGACAAGAGGGGATAATACTATATCCGGGGTAAGTGTTTAGATTTTAAACTAGCTGAATATTAAATACTCCAGTGGCGCTACACCCCTATTGGTCTTAGCCGCAGATTGCATCCGTTACTTTTAAAAATTTTAAGACATACCACGTAACGATAGACGGCTTTAACATCATCATCAAGACTACACATCCGAAAAGCATTGTTTTGAGTTGGAAAACATAAGACGTGTGGCTTTTTAGAAATGAATAGTATACTTAGTATACTAGCTGACCCGGCAAACGTTGTTTTGCCATGTATATCATTTGTAGGAAACATTTTTTTAGTTCAATAAAAATAACTATCTATTTTAATAAAAAATGGGGATTGGTCGTAGAGGGATGAAAATTTAGGGTTGTATGTATTTTTTAATGCCACCTTATAAAAAAATTGTCTAAAAAATAAAAACAAAATGTATATACATACACTGCCACAGGGGCCAAACTTTTAATATTATTTAAATTTTCTAGTTATGAATTTTTAATGACTATTATTACGATGTAGGTTAATATTGTAAATACTGTGTATTTGTGGGTTGGAAATAAATTTTACGTAATATTAGGTCCTTACATATGAAATTGGCGTTTTGTATGGGAGGAACAAAAGTCGAATATTTTTAAATATAATATATTTAATTAATCAAAGTATGAACCATTGTTTTCTATGCACTTTTGCCATCTCATAGGTAGTTCATTGATCCCTTTACTAAAAAAACCAGTCGGACGGGAATCAATAATATCTGTGAAGGCGATTTGGACTGCCCCATCAGATTTAAATTTTTTCCCTTTGCAAGAAGTTGTCCAAATTTCGAAAAATGGTAATCTGTTGGAGCAAGGTCCGGGGAGTACGGAGGATGTCTTAGACATTCCAATTGGAGCTCTTCTAATTTGGTAGCCGTCTGTTGTGCAGTGTGTGGTCTAGCGTTGTCGTGAAGTAGCAGTGGCGTGGAGCGATTGACCAGCCTAGGTTGTTTAGCCGCTAGCTTTTCCATCATGGTTTGCAATTGCTGACAAAAGACATCAGCCGTAATAGTCTGGCCAGATTTGAGAAAACTGCAATGAACAATACCGGCACTAGTCCACCAAACGCTTACAAGTAACTTTTTTGGGGTTAATTTTCGCTTGGGGCAGGATTTGGCTGGCTGGCCAGGATCCAACCATTGCGCTGAGCGCTTCCGATTATCGTAAAGAATCCATTTTTCATCACAGGTAATGATTCGGTTTAAAATATCTTCATTATTGTGCCGGTTCAGTAATGTAACGCAGCAGTCGACGCGCGTTTGCAGGTTTGCTTCAGTCAATTCGTGAGGTACCCATCTTTCAAGCTTTTTAATCTTCCCAATTTGCTTCAAGTGAATTAAAACAGTTTTATCACTAACACCGCAGCCTGCAGCTAACTCGGACGTGGTTTGCGATAGATCCGCTTCCAGGCCGCCCACGGGCTTGTTCTGCAGGTCGAAATTTCCAGAACGAAAACGTTGGAACTAAAAACGAACTGTGTTTTCTTTTGCAACATGACCGCCATACACATCATTCACCCTTCGAGTCGTTTCCGCAGCACTAGTGCCACGGCGGATACTACGAGATAAATAATGCGATACTTTAAGTTTTCCATTTTGTAAAATGAGTGACGCAAACAGAAAAAAACAGAAGAAAAAACAAATGAATGACGGTCATCGAAGCATAAATACATGAGTAAATAGCTGGAATTACTTACCAAAGAGGAGAACATCGTGATTAAAGTGGCCAGTACGAAATACGCCAATTTCATATGTAAGGACCTAACATATAGTATATAAATCACTCATCGTATAATATTGAAGGCTTTGATTGTTTGGAGTCACGCCGTAGTCACACATGAATATATATTACGAAATAATTATGAACATTCTTCACTGAACAACACTTGTGAGTGATAACTCAGGTGAGAAATAGGTAAGAAATTCAAATATAGGTGATAACCTATATTTGAATTTCATACTTTTAGCTTTACTAATGAGTTTTTCGTGATAGATATAATTGAAATAACACGGCCAGTATGTCTCAATTGAATAGGAAAGTTTCAAATTGCAATAACAGGTACACGATCTTGGTAGTCAAATTCGAATTTTGAAACATTTACTCGAATGTTAAAATTTTTACTTATTTAGGAATCCAACGTAACAATCCAATAATACAAATATTGGTGTATCTGTGCGTACGTATGTAGGAGAGAGTATGTGTGAATATTTTCTTAGTATTTTATTTTGAGGCTATTGTTATTAAAAAAGGTCAATAAGAAAATGGATTGGGCACAAATATACTTATGGGGGCGGGCAGCCCTGCGATTCTGTAACTCACTTTTCGATATCACACAGCAGTTTTCGCATTCTGATAAACAATAAACTACAAGCTCCCACCTTTTCAGAATGCCAAATCATAAAATGACTGCTTCACGACTGATTTGAGAGCGACCGCCGATGCGAAAACCGCTGTGTGAGTTCTAAAAGTGAGTTACAGAATCGCAGGGCAGGTCCCACAAAAAAACAATCTTTACTAGATTGGTTTCAAAAGAGATGTTCGGTTCTACGTCTAGGGACAGAAGAATTAAGGTCTAAATTATATTATATTAATACAGGTCATCTCCTCTCGGATCCCTAGCGAAGGTGTCCTGTCCACTCGAACACACAAAAGTTTCATCAAAATCTGTCCAGCCGTTTAGAAGTTTAATTACACATGCACGGAAGATTATACTGGTATTATATATATATGTTACAGTTAAAACTTGTTTTTAGATAGAACGCGTTATTCCTAGTTAGAACGCGTTTTTACTAAACGCCTTTGTTAAAACTAGAATTAACTAATGCTCACAATTGAATATCAGTTAAAACTAGTTATTACTAGACAAAACGCGTTTTTTCGAAGTTAGTGAGTTAAAACTGTTCCGACCAAGGCTACTTTATTCTGATTGGTCGCGAGACATCACCTGATTCGGCAAACGCGGGGGAATCCCTTCCCAAGCACCGTCGTCGGCGCGCTGTGCTTTCATTCGCTCCATTCATTCATGCTTTGTTTTTATTCTGTTAAGCACGTATAGATTGATTCGAGCGCAAATAGTCATGGTAAACTTAAATGAAGGAACGCTGTGGAAAGAGGAGTTTTAAAAATGAAACTTCACGAAAATATGCAAACATAACTTTAGAAATGATAAATATTTTTCTCTCTATGTGCGAAACCTGTCGGCGTAAAAAAAGTATGAAGAAAAAAGGACTCGTTTCAACACCCATATTACATTCTGAAATGAACAGCCGTTGTCAAGTCGATCTTATCGACATGCAAACACAGGAAGATCGAGGATTTAAGTTTATAATGGTGTATCAGGACCATTTGACAAAATTTGTTTTGTTGCTTCGACTTTGCCACGAGATGTTATTGAGGATATAAGAGATGAAGATGATCTAGAAAATGCGTTAAATAATAGTACAGATAATGCAGAAACTGAGCCTGTAGCTAGTTGCAGTGGAGATCATCAGATTATAACTGGAGCCAAACAAAAAGACGCAGAAAGTTCATCCAACAAGTGGAGAATCGCCAATCGAACTAGAAGCCAGTCAATATGATATTGAAGCTGCTCCATCTACGGCTGTAGAGCCTCTAATAATACCACCAAATGACAAAGACCTGAAGTTGTAACAAATGTGAATCAACACATAACGGCATCCAGAGAAACTGCACATCAAAACTTAAAAAAACAGGCCAAGAGAATGACATTAGCTTCAGATGCAATACACGTTCCTGTAAAAATCGGTGATAATGTAATTATACAAATCCCAATTATACAATCATGTCGACAGAGCAAAAGCAAATCTACGTAATATAGTCGGAGTGGTTCTTCAAAAGGATGATCAGGGTTTTCACAAGATTGGAACGAAATATGGAATGCTCAACAAATTATATTGCAGGTATGTACCTACCTATGTGTTGCTTAATTGTTTTATCATATAATTATATTGCCTTTAGGTAAAAGCTAACTATTTAAATATTGCTTTTCAGGTCAGAATTCGACAAGTGCAAAGAAAAATTTTTGCATGAAGAAGACGTTCCGAATACAAATTTACCTTTGAGAACTGTTGCTAAGGAAGCATCCATAGGAACAGGCCAGGGATTTATGCGCTGCGTATGTAAGAAAGGATGTATGTCAAAAAGGTGTCTCTGCAAGAAAAATGGCTACCTTTGTAATTCAAAATGCCACGATAGTTTGTCTTGCAATAACAAGTAGATCGTCATCTTTTTTAATTTTAAGGTTGTTTGATTATTTTTTTATTGTATGTTTACCAATATCCCTTAAAAATATTATTATAATGTTCCTTTTTTAAATTTTATGGTTGTATTCTGTTTGTTGATTTGTTTGATTATTTTATTTACTTTTAATTTTGTTGTCACCGTGGCAACTACTTTATGGTGATGTTCCCTAAAATGTTCCTTTAGTGTAAGTTTTTTTACTAGGCACGGTACTATGTTTCTATACCCTAGATCTTTTTAATAAATATTTTTAAAACTTTATCTTGTTTTCAATCCCAAAATTCAAATTAGTTTCTCTAGTGCTAGTTGTAACTAAAGCTCGGAGTGACAACTAGTTTTATCAGAAAATGAATTATATCAGTGGTAAATTCTAGTTTTCACTTGTTATTTCTAGTTTTGACAAAGGCATTTAGTAAAAACTATTTTTAACTAGGGAAAACGAGTTTTAACTAAAAACTAGTGTTAACTGTAACATATATATACCAGCTGTTTGTTTGCTGTATAGATAATTAATAGATACGGACTGTAGCGCCATCTGCCGGGCTGATATGTCTAGGATGCATACAAAAAAGTCATCCTAATCGGTCCAGTTAAGGTCCGTTTAAGAGTTGAGTGACATTCTCACGTACAGTGGAATTATATATATAAATATACATTAATTGTAATTCCAAGACAGTTCAGCGATAAAGACAAAACATAATAGCTATTTCACTATTATGAGTAAGTAAACTTTAAACTTAAACGACTCAAGAAAAGAACGTGCCAATTTAAAAAAAAAAAACTTTTTGACCTTTGTTATATAAAAAAACATCGCATAAGTAAGTCTGATACAACATTCCTTGATTTTAAAAATCATCTAAATTAACAGCCTTGATAATATTGTCAATTCTAGGAAACGCGGGGAAGTAATGACAGGCCAAATATTTATCTTAATAATCTTTTCAATTATTTTACAGTGCAAAGGTGGGACTTGTAATGCGGAAGTAAGTGCTACCTTCTAGTCTCTTCTACCGCCATTTTCTTTCTTCTGCGTCGTAATTTAGCTACTTCTATATTAGTTGTGACTTATTAACCATTGGATTAGCTTTTACATGTTTGTTTATATATTTTTTTTAGGTTTTTTCTTTATTTTACTTATAGTGTTAAATGTTATTTAATTTTCTTTTTTGTAAATTATTTATGCACTTCTTGTGTTTTACCCTTGTAGGTGTTTTTTTATTATTCCACACTAGGGTTGCCTGGAAGAAATCGCTTGCTAGCGATAAGGCCGTTGCCTGATAACCTATGTAGCTTGCTTTTTTATTTGTATGTTTTTGTATAAGGTAATGAAGTGTAAATAAATAAATTATAACTAAATGTTATTTTTCTATGAATACGCACTCTATAAACCAAACAGCGTTACTTCTTGGCATTCAATTTGACGCGAATTTTTTTATAAGCAAATAGTAATCAGTCACCCACACTCTCTATGTTTGAGTCTCCAACACGCTGGTTTCCTTATCTTTTTGATTTACTATACTATGGGTTGGCTGTGCAAAGGGAAAGAGAAATCCATAAGCTCACGACTCGAGTACTCGCCAGTGTAGAAAGACGTGGGCCCAACCACACTGCGTCTAAGGTTACTTAATTTATTTAAGATTTAAATATGAAAATTAATACAACATATAAGAGACAATTATTTACTCAACGTACGGCCATATACGGTTCAGCATAATAATTAGCTTATAATTTTTATTTTTGTATTAACATTTCAAAAGACCATTCTCAAATTTTGTACTAAAGCGAAAACCCGCCTTTTCAGGCTAATGGAAATTATTCGGTTGCTTCCGTAAGTTTATTTGTTTAAATGCAATAGTTTCATTAATAAATTCTATTATTATTAATCAATAACTAGTACTAGTAATCAAACTTATTCTTACAGTGCGAAGGAAGTATATGCCAAGCAAAAGTATGTCTAAATTTTATTACATTGTTAGAAAAAAATCTCAAGAATTTATTTTTTTATATTTATAATACCGTGCCAATGAAATGAAAATAGTAAATTACTTTATAACTTTAAAACTCGTTCAGATCTTAAATGTTACCATTTTTAGAGGAGAAAGTATCCTCTCTATTATATTTTCTTAATCAGGCATTAATTTAAATAAAGCAAAGAAAAACTTGTAGCGTAAAAGCTAAAGGTTATTTATTTTGGGCGTTAGTATATAGGATAGAAGATAGTACTAAAATACTATCTCTGTGCTGGAAAATAATCGATTAAACCACTTTCATTGGCATGGTATTAAATTTATAACTTTGCTTATATTTCAGTGTAAAGGCACGGATTGTAATGCTATGGTTTGTATTTTATATCATCAGTGTAATAGACTCTCTTAACAGTATTCTTTCGTCTCTTTCGGTCAAATTGTGTTTATCATGCGACGAAAAAAGACAGATATATGCTTAAAAAACAGTGCAAATGATGATGCACTTTTCGGTCCCGTTCCTTCACGATCGGTTACGTCAGTGTTTGAGAGAAAGACACACTATATATTATATATATACTGCTCAAAACAATTAGCGGAACAAGATTTTTCTCCTTTCTATTGCTTAAACTAAAATTAGATTTAAATTAACTTGTACGCTATTTTTTACCTTGTTAATTTGTTAATTACTACAATTAATAAAAAAATTCAATTTGTATTTTTTTTATTAAAAAAAAATTAAAATGTGCATTGTAGACGAAAAACTAATTGGTGATAAAAAAGGTCCATCAAAGAAATATTCTTATATCGTTTGAATATTCGTCTTTAGTGACTTTCAGTAACGTGTGTGGCCTCCATGAGCCCTAATCACGGCTTGACAACGACGCTTCGTATGATCCTCCGAATATCTTCTTGTGGAATTCGCTCCCATTCTTCAATCAACGCTTCAGTGAGCTGCTGCAGTGTTTGAGGTGCAATCGGACGCTTCCGGATGCGCCTGTCAAGCAAGTCCCAAATGTGTTCAATTGGATTTAGGTCAGGGCTCATGGAAGGCCACTCCATTACACGGATTTCCTGCTGTCGTAAGTAATCTGACGTGATGGCTGCAGAATGCGGCCTGGCATTATCTTGCATTAAAAGAAAATCTGGGCCCATACCATATGCTGCGGGCCAAACATGATCTTCGAGCACATTTTCAATGTAAGTTTGAGCACACAAGCGCCCGGGAACAACGACGAGATCTGTGCGCTCGTCCAAACTAACTCCGCCCCAAACCATCACAGAGCCACATCCAAATTTGTCATATTCCTGGACTGCTGCTGCACTGTATCGCTCGCCTGGGCGTCTGTAAACACGGAGACGACCATCGCAACGTGTTAGACGGAATCGTGATTCGTCAGTAAAAAGCACTGGCCTCCAATGTCGAAGTTGCCAATTAGCGTGATTTTGCGCGAACTGTCGGCGAGCTTGTCTATGTTGAATTGTTAGACGCACAGCCCGAACTGGTCGGCGTGATCTCAAATTGGCTTCCAACAACCTATTTCTTACCGTCTGGTCGGAAATTTCTACACCAGTAGCCGTCCTTAGTGTATTTTGTAGATCTCTTGCAGTTGTGGTGCGGTTACGTAAAGCACAGTTGACGATGTAGCGATCTTGCAAACGTGTAGTTTTTCTCTTTCGACCTCGACCACGCCTTCGTGAGTATTCTCCCGTCTCACGGTATCGCTTCCAAAGTCTGTAGATAACAGAAGGGGCTACTCCTAGATCATTTCCTACATAACGCATAGTTCGACCCTCTTTAAGCAAAGCGATAGCTCGGGAGACATGCAATTCAGTCAGATCTGGCATTATGACCTAAACTCACTCGCTTCAATGAATAACAATACTCAAAAGGCTCACTTCAATTTCTATTAATACTCAAAAGATTGAAAAAAACTACTTAAAATGTGTTTTCTGTGATTAGAAAGTAATGAAAATTCAAAGACGTCACTTTGTTTTTAGGTGTTTCTAGACACACTGCCACTTTATTATAGGACTACTAAACCAAACGGCGGTGCTCTTTTGTTTTTTATTTTCTTCGACAATGCCTTAACATTATCTAGTGGCCAGTACTAATTAAAACCTTAAGTAAAAAGTTTAGTTCTACTTTAAAGTTTTGTTCCCGTAATTGTTTTGAGCAGTATATATATGTATATATACTGAATACGTATTAAAACATCTAGGAATCAAACAATTACATCATGAAACAGATGTTTCATGATCATTTGTCAATCTAGGTGTAGTAGGTGATCAGCCTCTTATGTCTGACACACGCCGTCGACTTTTTGGGTCTAAGGCAAGCCAGTTTCCTCGCGATATTTTCCTTCACCGTTCGAGGGAATGTTAAATGCGCACATAGAAAGAAATTCCATTGGTGCATAGATGGGGATTGAACCTACGACATCAGGGATGAGAGCTGAAGTCACTAGGCCAACACTGCTCAAACAGGTTATAAGACTCAAAAATATATGTTGCCATTTTCCGAATAGTTCCAATTTGATAATATTGAATTTTCAGTGTACTGGAAAGTCTTGCATGGCGAAGGTGATCTCCTATTTTATCCTATAAATTTATTATTTATTGCTATTATCTTTATGAATTCTTATAAAAATAACTTTATTATATAAATTTTAGTGCACTGGAAACAATTGCAAAACATCTGTAAGTTTTTCTGTATTTTAATATATATCTGTTTATTCTCTCTTGATAACATTAATTAAGGAAGATAATAATATTTAAGTTGTCATACTGTAGATGATCTACTGTCTTTGACTCATGCCTTTGATTGTGTCTATGGTCCATTTATTCATTCCAGTATGTGTTAATTTCTGTTATATAAAGAACCATCTTCAGAATATTTTATTTAGATGATTTGTGTGTTAGCTTATGCTTGTCGGGTTCAGATAGTAGATAACCATTAGGTCTATGAATAATAAAATAAATAAAGGCTCAAGAAAACAATAAACTTATAAATCCAATGGCTAACTGCTAAGCGATCTCTTCCAATCTAAGCGATAGAACCTCAAAACAGAGAAGTGTATAAAACGTTACAAATATGAATTGCGCACTGCAATGGTGCTATGGTAGAAGTATCCCCATCTTTTACTAATCAAATTATTTTTTATACATTAGGTACAGTTTGTATTATGCTATTTACTACTTACTTCAAAACGCTTATAATAATTTTCAGAAGTAAATGAGTAATCACTAGACTGATTCCTTATTAAAGTATTAGATGACACGAACACAGCTATGAACATCCACTAACGTTGAAAAATATTTATCCACAGTGTGATGGGTTATACTGCATCCACAAGTCCTACAACACACCAGATCTCATGATGCAATACCCATCTCTACGGGCCCCAGTTGTGAAAGTGGAACTCACTTTCGAAGTTGACGAATAAACAACATTAAAATAAATATATTTTTCATTTATTAAAATCGCGAACAATTAGAGACACGTGAAAAGTTTAGGATTGCAGTAAAATACTTAGCATTGATGTCAGAATGCTCTTTTAAAGAGCACGAATGCCTGTAGCATTACATTAAATAGTTAGTGGAGCGTCTTCAGAGGATCCACGCACCACCACTATGTGGAACCAGCCGCCCACTGAAGTATTTCCGAACCAATTCGACTCTGGGTTCTTCAAGAAAAGAGCGTGCCAATTCTTAAAAGGCCGGCAACGCACTCGCGACCTCTCTGGCATTGGCCTCCATGGGCGGGGGGGGTATCACTGAACATCAGATGACAATATAAAAAAAAATAGTGAAGTGGTTTTATCATATATAACTTTTAAAATACTGTGGCTTCTCAACGAACAGAATTCCTCGGAGGAGTTCAGTCGTTCCGTGAAGCCTGTGAAGTGCCCGGGAAACTTCTGGAAGCCTGGCTTGATTAGCCAGGACTTTTCCCACAACGTAAAGTACATCTATGATCTAAGTGCGGACCGAGTCCACACTACATACATAACTTAAAAAATATACCATTAATTATAATATAATTACTAAGTAAATATATGCATATGTTACAAAGTTTTGCAAGTCTCCATTTTAGCTCTACGTGAAACAGAATACCTAGATCTAAGTTACGAAAGTTAAACTGCGCAACGATCACACATTTTGTGTTAAGTGATGATTATTCAGAACTTAAGCAACGATAAGCTATAAGCCAGATATACACATGACGAAATGAGACTTAAAAAACCAGTGTTAATGTTATATCACTATGCACTGACAGTAGAATTAACACTCAATTAACACATACTTTTATTGGCCGGTAAGAGCGTCGCTGTCATGGGTATACGTATTGCCAGTAAATAAAAATTAACTATTATAAGTGGAATAATTTGAAGTCATGCAGGCTAACTTAATAATTTCAAACTCAAACTCAAATCAAAATATCTTTATTCATGTAGGTAAACAAGTACACTTATGAATTGTCAAGTTAAATTAATTGTAAATTTACATTTACTACCAGTTCGTAGTAAATGTAAATTTACAATCAATAATAACATAATTACAAGAATCAGTATCAAATAAAACGAATGAATGCTATCCTAAACCAAGAAACTGACTTCAATCAGTTCAAATAATGCACCACTAGATGGCGCTGACGGACTTATAAAACGCGCTATCGTATTATTTTAAATAGCGGAAACTACGTTTAAGCGTTACTTCCGTCAGAAAAAAAAAACTGAGTTACTCCCTAGTCGCGCCTAAAGAAGTTTTACTTCAAAACCAGACTTTTACACGTTTTATCAATAGCGAGTGCTAAAGCGAATTATTATACATTTTATGTATATCTAAGTGTAACTTAAGAAATTGCTAGCCGAGGTTAAGATTTAAACTTATGCTGTTTAAACTAAAGAGATTAATTATCAGCCACTGTTATGTTACTGAGACAAATGCAACACATAAGTTATTTTCTGTGCTGCGCTCTACGGTTCTACCCGCATTAATTCAGTCAATACACTATGTTCTATAGCGCAAAGGTTTCCTCTGCAATGGTAATGGTACAAAGCAGTGTTGGCCTAGTGGCTTCAGCGTGCAACTCTCATCCCTGATGTCGTAGGTTCGATACCCGGCTGTGCACCTAATGAACTTTAATGTTCGCTCGAACGTTGATAGAAAACATCGTGAGGAAACCGGCTTTCCTTAGACCCAAAATGTGTCTAAGTGTGTCAGGCACAGAAGGCTGATCTTGCCTATTAGATTGACAAATGATCATGACACAGATACATAAATCTAAGGCGCAGACCTATTAATGTTGTAGCGCCACTCATTAATTTTTTATTTATTATCATCGTGGACCATTGATGTCTTCTATAAAACTGTAGTGCATAACTTTGCTCTATTGTCAATAGTTTCCATCGCATATACAGATTATTGATATTCCTTGGGTTCGCGAAGGCTTCATACGTACCCATAACTTTTTGAAACTTTTCTATAGCCGTTCATCAAAGATAATAATGTATGGTAATGGTGAATATTTTTCACATCCAGTCACAGGACTGATATTTGGAGCCTATTTAACCCAACAAACAATCAAATCTTTTCATTTTATAATATTAGTGTCGATAAAGGAAAAGTCTGACTAAATTATTTTTGATTACAAAATATTCGTTTGAAAAACTAACAACATATGTTATACTATTATTAAATGAATATTTATATTATTATTACCATGTTATATAGATCAGGGGGACAACGGGCTGGAGGCTCACCTTTTGTTAAGTGATACCGTCGCCAATGGACTCTCAATGACAGAGGGCGACGAATTCTTAAAAAGCCGGCACGAGTGCGTTGCCGGCATTTTAGTTTTTGTAGGCATTGGTACGCTCTTTTTTTGAAGGACCCTAAGTCGAATTGGTTCGGAAATACTTCAGTGAGCAGCTGGCCACCACTATGTGTGAGTGATGTTGGAGTGGTGGTACGCGACAAAAATGCTCACGACGGACGTTGAGGTGATACGGGTGGAATTTCGTATTCTGCCGACGTCCATGATGAAACTCAGCTGCAGGTATTAATCTAACCAACTCCTCTGAACACTCTCCATGGTAAATGCGGTAGAAGATGCAGAGTGACCCCACATCTTTACGCAACGCCAAGGGATCAAGCCGCTCGGAAAGGGATTGGTTGTCGTGGAAGGGATGTGCAAGTTTTGGTCTTCAGACCTATACTGTCTATACATGTCTTAACATATATTTCTCATGTGTACAATCCACATTTTCTTGTGACGAAAATTTCAGTAATTTTTTTTATTTTTTTAGCAGTTATTTTTATAATTTTCAGTCACAGTAATGTCGAGTTAATTCTGAAATTCAACAGATTACAAAATCCCTTTATAATGAAGAAACTCTAGAGTCTTTGAATCTAGGCGTCAATTCAAACGGTTTAGGAAAATAGAAATGGATAATTTTGGTAGGATTTAGATAGCATATATGTATTCTGCTAACAGGTAAGTGCTGTCATCATCAATCTTGCTGCTTCCTCGATTTGTTTTAGTTTTATGGCTACATTTCCTGATATTTTTGTTTTGCACGTAAATATCTATTTAACTTTATACGTACTTTATATAAAATAAAAATGTATATTCACCAATATCATTATTTACTACAATACAGAGTCAAATTAGTAGTAATAGACTCAAGTATGTCAAAAGCGCATACGGGATTTTCGTTTCTCCTTAATGTGATTTTACTTATCCTACCTTTTTAGTACATACCGACATGGAAAATTTTGCTAAGCTACCCCAGAGACGGTTTTCCGGAATAAAAACTTTTTAGGTTTAAGTCATAATAGTGTTTTTAATTAACAAATAATAATAGGGGTTGATCGTAGAAGGGTATGTATGCTGTATCATAAAAAATAAAAACAATGTTGTTTAGTAAATTAATTAAGGTTTGGACCACCCTTAAAATTTAGGGGGATGAAAAATAGTTGTTGGATTCGCAGACCTAACCGATATGCACACAAATTTCCACGAAAATCGGTCGAGCCATTTCGGAGGAATTTTATATATTAGAATTTAATTTACTTATGTTTTGTGTTTTGTATATTTTGTTTATCAATGTAATCTGTTTTGGCTTTGTATATCGTCTAAGTGTTTTGTTTTTTAATATGGATATATGTAGCTATATGATTACCTATTAATTAATTAATACTTAGCGCCAAGTATCGACTCTGTTAAATTGTGAATTTGTTAGTCAATTTTCAAAACATATAATGAAGAACTAAAATTCAAATTCCAAATTACTTAAATATTGAATTTTCTATATTAATTTAGTGAGATCCTTGCGCTTGATGCGAGCTGCACAGAGATTATTTTCCAATTTTGTGAGCTTCAGTGTCAATTGTCAGCAGTTTCGATAGCACCTTAGCAATCAAACTGCACCCCTGTGGAATGTGGGACCCACGTCGTGTCACGTGTTCTATATCATATTAGTATCCACTAATCCGCTGATATCCATCAGTACTGAATAAAATGTCAATGAAGACTAATTGAAAGATCATATTGTCTGTATAGGATAGTAATTATAACCAGCGATCTATGACCTCGAAGATAAATTAATTATACGCTTCAACAATATGTTATTGCGAGAAAGATAAATCCAGACAGGCCATCTCATTAACTAGACTCGCCTTTATACTATCAGCAAATAAACAGAAAATAAAAAGTTAATTCTATGAATAACTAGCTGACCCAGCTAACTTCGTTACGCCCAACAGTCTTGTGTAGGCCATACACACTACGGTCTACCGGGAAGGTCTGTGTGTGGGAATAGACCTGCCCTGCGATTCTGTAACTCACTTTTCGAACTCACACAGTGGTTTTCGCATCGGCGGTCGCTCTCAAATCAGTCTTGAAGCAGTCATTTTATGATTTGGCATTCTGAAAAGGTGGGAGCTTGTAGTTTATTGTTTATCAGACAGCGACCACCGATGCGAAAACCGCTGTGTGAGTTCGAAAAGTGAGTTACTGAATCGCAGGGCTGCACCGTAAACTAAAGTTTATATTGAATATTATTTTGTAATTATTTTGTAATGTACTAACTTAATTTAGGATATCATTAAGGTTCAGTATCATTACAGCTTTTTTTTCAAATACAGAAATGTTTTATTGCTTGTCATTGCGAAAGAAGAATGACAGTTTTACACACTAGACCTCTTCTCTCTAGCGCCAATATTGCGATGCTGCATGTTAAAGCACTTTCTGATATACAACCTTTTTTGATGAGGTAACACATGTCTTCGATCAAGAACAAAGCCTGGTTATGCATCTCTTCATTCACTTCAAGATCGGAATTTCTTGAACTGACACGAATTCGATGTAAAATGGTGCGTAATTTTGTTAACATATGGCAACACATGGCAGTGGCGGATTTACCAGCAGGCTGAGTAGGCTGGAGCCTAGGGCGGCAAATTTTAAGGGGCGGCAAATTTAGTTCATAAATTTTTTATTTCGGTTAACAAATTTAAAAAAAAATTATTATACACACACATAATACGAATTTCGAAAATTGGAGAGAAATTAAAATATTTAACAAAAATCGAAATATTCTCATATACAGTGCTAATTAATAAATATTTAAACATCTCTGCATGAACAATTCCTAAACGCTTTACTAATTATACATTAATGATTATGAACTTTTAGAATATCGCGATTCGATATTATAATCGAAATTTAGTAACTTTTACATATTACTAAAAAAATTATAGCAGTTATCAGTGAATTCTTCACTGCTATAATTTTTTCTCCGTGTACCTAATAATTATGATTTATGAGATCTGCTTACCCAATTCAATCGATATAATATCGATGGTCTAGTAAAAATACTGACTAATATTGACTAATTTTTATTAAATAAAAAACTAGTTCAATATCTTATAGAGATCATATTAATCAAATAACTGATAGTTGAACGACTGTGACTTCGCAATAAAAAAATAAATCCCTCCACAAAATATGAAGTGAGACAATTTGCTCATTAGAAAATTGATACATTTTATCAGTTAATTATTTTATTTGCAGTAAGAAAAAGTTTGGAAAATCCAAATGAGCAGGCCTTAAGCGCTCATGTCGTACACGAATTATTTAAATTAAATGTTTACATCAGTAGATTTGATAACTTTTTCGCAAAGCCAACTTTTTCAGAAAATGCCAATCGGAATGAATTAATTATAATAAGATAAAACAATACTCAGCTGCAATTTTTTATTCAACGGATCATTAATAAGTCTGTCTTCATTCCTGCAAGAACAGAATCTAGGAAACATTTATCCAAACTTGGATATAGCACTTCGTATTTCTGGTGTATATAGACAGCGGCAAATTGTTCAGGTGAAAGAAGCTTCTCCTGCTTGAAGAGAGTAAAAAACTACCTACGATCGACTTTAAGTCAAGAAAAGCTAAACGCTTTAGCTCTCTTGTGCATAGAGTCAGAGCTAATGAACAAGATTTCGTACGACGATATAATAAATGATTTTGCGAATTCAAAGCCTCGTAAAAAGTATTGTAATGCTTTTATAATTTAACTTAAATCATAATGCTAACAAATAATAAAGAAAAGATATATTTATTGTATTGTTTTTAAACTGTGAGTGTAATAATAAATGTTAATCAACGTTCGCCAAATGTATGTTTTTTACGTAAGCTTAATTCATATTTTGTAAGTATTGTATAGTTTTAAGACATACCTTACCTTACTTTAAAAGTGGTATACGATTGAGATATTTTTTCCTTAAAATAATGTTTTTTTGATAATTTTTGCTGTAAAAATAATCAATGGTCTAACACGGTACCATATTTCTCAATAATAATAACTATATGGGAAAAGTTCATGTAACGAGGATGATGGAGCACAAATTATAATGTTGGAATTTTATTGATAGAAAATTGATATGATTGTGGACTAAGATATCAAAATTTAGAGGCGGCAAAAATTGAATAGCCTACGGGCGGCAAATCTATAAATCCGCCACTGACACATGGTGTTTGCATTCGTAGTAATTAGTTAATTTATTTATTGTTATTCGATAACTTATCCGATATTTAATTACTAATTCGGAGCGGAGGATGATCCACCAAAAAACAGATAACTAACATCGGTCCAGCCGATCTTGAGTTATAAGTGGTGTAACTGACACGACTATATCTAGATATAATAGTAATAAATAAATAAATAAGTAATAAAATAAATGATTTTCATATGAAATATTTCATTTGTATATTGCAGCTAGTTCAGAAAATTATTAAGTAAAGTAAAGTAAAAAAATCATTTAATCATATAGGTAACATAATGTACACTTATGACTCGTCAGTGAAGAAATACATATTAATGCTTCTAATTTTACATTTACTGCCAGTTCTCAAATCAAGGGCCGTAGAACGGAAGAGAAGAACTGGCAATAAACTCTCCGCCACTCTTTTAAATCGTATTTTTTTTACACAACATTTATAAGGAGCTGCAACCATTACACCATGTTCCACATGACATATCAAGTAATTAATAATAATAACATAAAATAAAAAAAAAAACTTGTTCTCTTTCAGCACGAGGCATGGTGAAATAGGAGCACGCACTTACATTCTCATGGGAACAACATGCAAACACAGTCGAAATAACCAACATCACCGCATACACGAATTCAAGTACGACCAGTCACCACAAGCAGCACCCGTTCACGAGCATGACGCATGGCCAGCCATCCCGATTAGAGACAACCCGACGCATGGACCGCATGGACGCATGGACCTTAAATCCTTGTTCTGAGAAGAACGGGCTAGTCTCAACTCAGCAAGTTTTACCCTCCCTCTACATTACAATTATTCAAAGGAAAATGTCCATACTGTCGTATAATAAACTACAACGTCATTAAGTAAAAAAAATAAAAAAAAAAATAATCATGATTTCAGTATAGCCCTACGGTATTATGCTCCTTATCAATATTTGCTAACCGTACCCGAAGTCCTATCAATGGTTATTAATTAGCAATCAGCTGGACAACTGATTGTGGCCAAACACGCACAGAATAGCAATGCTACTGATGATATTCATCTGTTTTGCGTGTATCAATGGACAGAGGAATAACTTTTTTGATCAAAAAGATTTAGTAAGTGTTAACTAAGTAGTCGTTTAAAGTGCACACTCAATCTGGCCAAGTTATATGCTGAAATTAATTTGTATGAATTGAGTATTTGGAGTCCCTTAACCGCCCATAATGCAAGCCGATCTTTCTATGTTTATTTCCATTATTTATTGAGACGGCTTGGTTTGTCTTTGACACCAAAACATTTCATCTTTAACCACTTCTTAAAACAAAATTTTCAGTATCATTCAAAACTTTTTAATTCACTAACAATCTGAAGCAACATCTTCTAAGCCTGTTCTATGCTGAAACGCTGGGAGATTTGCGAATGTGTTGCGGAACTATGAGGGCATGGTATGCTCATTTCTTGACGGCCCCTAAGTATCGTTGGCATATAACTTATGAAACCCATATTAAACATTGATATTTATTATTTTTAACACATAAATATACTGATTTTCAATTAACCGACACAATGATAATAATTAAAAATTAATAAATATAAATTAAAACATACTTAAAAAGTTTAGTCCACACGGCAGTGTACCTTTAATGCTGGCAGCATTTCCTCGCTCTATTGTGATACTTATTCGTTGAGCGAGGAAAGCACCAGCTCTAGGGTCACCAGTTCTATTTAACAGGCAGCCTACTTAAATCTTTAATAAGGGTCTGTGAACCCCTATGAACCCATAATTGAAACTTCTAACGAAGTTACGATGTAAGCGTGTACATCTTTATTCGACGAAGAATTATAATATTTTCTTATTTGTAATACTTCAATAATAATATTTATTTCATTATGTTTTAGGATTATCCCGTTAGCGGGTATTCAGGTGCCCCTTGGGATAAACAACCCTTCAGCGAAAGGATGAGGGTTAGATTTTTTTATATCTACTATACACAGAACATATTAAATATATAATAAAATAGTTAATTCTGATGTGACATAATTTTTCAAAATGTATAATTTATTTAGTTGTTTTACTTGAGATTAAAGAAATCATTGCCCAAATGTAAACAATGCTTTCGCATTAATAGTATACGAGGACTAATATCAGTTCTAAATTATCATTTAATTGATTCGACTATCCTCAAAGCAATCATCTAATGACCAATTTGCGGTTGACAAAAGATGTTAGTATTTGTTATTTTAAGTGATTTATTTTTAAAATGCCTAGTTTATAGGATCATCATACCTTTATATACTTATGTATTGTTATCCTAAACCACTTTATACATGTCATTATTTGACAAATAACCAAATACAAATAAAATAGTATTTTCATAGTTTTTAGTGTATTTTGGAGTCCGGATTTTTTATTAAAAGGAATTTATATTTTTGCGCTATCACCTGATGTGATGCGAAACAGAAATCCACGCTTGTGAAATCAAAATAATTACTTGTTAATTAGTAATTTACAGTCGAATTTATTAATTATCAGGTGAGCCGAATAAATTATACGCTAATAAGTTTTTAAATGTGTTTATAATTTTATTTTAGCCTGATATGGAAGCTCAGGTAATATTTGTTAACAAATGTAAATATTATAAATAGTATTCACTTTAATAAGATTGATTGTATGTTATCAACAGAATAATTACAGACCACGTATGCCACCCCCAGTAAGTTTATATTAAAATCTAGTTACTTGTATTATAAATTTCATTATAATTTATTTACTTGTTGACTGTCCAAATGAGCCAGGTGCGATCTGGCGACTGACATGAGGGTATCCCGGGATGGGCTATCCGACATTGCTCGAGCAGAGATCGCAGCTGGAAAAATTCTACCATAGAATTGTCAAATGTCACCCCACTTCTAGTAAGATGAATAGCACAACAGGTGACGCGGGTCCCATCATCCAGCGGGCTCTATCTTGCCCATAAATATCATGGCGATATTTCCGGAGTAATTATGCGCGGCCGGGCCCGGCGAAACGCACCAAGTCCACCCGACTCAGTTAAAGTAAATAAAGTACGTTTTTAGGAGAGATTTGACACTCCCCTGCTGTCTAGCTTCTCGGCCACAGACCAGATCGCGTGCCTAATAGGTTATTATATTTTACAGATTTTATTCTAAAACATTATTTTAATTGGTGGTATAGTGGTGATAACCTACTTTTTAGGTAAAACGTGCGCCTCCTAACACTAAGGTCGTATGAATCACGGCTCCAATGGACTTTTCTTATTGAGTATTTAATATTCATTAAGCTCTACTGTGAAGGGAAACATGTTGAGGCAACTTATATGCATAGCATAATCATTTACTTGCCTATTAAGAAAAATGATCACGAAGAGAACATAGAAATCCGAGGCCAAAACCAACGCTACTAGTTTTGTTTAGACAAGAAAGATAATTTCTTTACAGGATTTTAGCAATCGCTTACAAGAACCTCGGGTATGTTTCAACTATAAACATCTCATACAAATAAGACATTTAATTTTTGGTAAATCATTACGGATCCACCTTTTTTTCCAATTTCTTTTCTATCGATCTTTAGGACTTGTAGTAATTAGGCGCATGGCTTTGGAACCATTAAAATATTTAAAACCTGCTAATATTACATGCATGCTGTCTCAGTTCCCAGTGCAGTTGTTTTTTTCATTCTAAATGGCGTTTGTGATCAGGTTAGGTTGGGTTAAAGCCAAAAATTGTTACCTTCTTTCATTAATTTCACAAATAATGATGTTATATGGGGTTAAAGAGCATGCGCCACCACAGAATTGCATGGTACACCATTGCCGAGTGATGAAGATATGTAGATATAAATTTTGAGCTGTTTTAAAGTGAAGCCGTGATTCAATAAATTTAACTTATTTTATATTTATGTATACGTAAATATACTATATTAATGGCTCTTTTTTTAAACTAATCATATTTAATTAAATAGTTTAATATAAAGAGAGAGGCATTAAAGTATTCTAAAAGTAAGTATGAAGGTAGGTATGCTGACGATTTTTAAATTAAGAATAGTAACTTTTCTTCTACCAGGAAGTTAAATTCAATAAGATTCTGCTGAATTGTATGGAAATACTAAATACTGTATAATTAAATACTGAAAGTGTTATACTAAATAATGTATAACTAATATAGTATATAATTTTTTGATTTAAATTATATGTATATTAATTTAAGTTATTGATATGTTTAGGGTGTGGGCGTCCGTTTACCAATCCATCAAAATTTAGAGGTAATGTACGATGTGTATTAATTTCCTCTAGCATCTAACCTAAAAGTTTTTTAGTGAAAGTGTTGTGTTTAATAAATAGATAAGAGTACCGAGATCCTTATCGGGTCTTCAGTAAAAGAGATATTCTGACCCGGTGATAAAAAATACTTAAAAGGTTTTATATTTATTAAACAATATAAAAATATACAAACATATATAATGAGATAAACAGAAAACATTCTGGATTCCTTTCACATTTGTGAACCAACTTCAAAAAAGTCGAAGAGGCTGTAGGAACATTTTAAGTTTTAACCTAAATGTAAAAAAAAACTGTAAAATTTAAGGTTGTGCTCGTACTCTGTAATGTCCAATAGTGATAGGTATACCGATCCCGACATTAAAATTGAGATTTTGTACCACGAAATAGCATATAAAAACGCTGCGGGCACTGCTTTAAATGTTTACATTTAAGTTATACTTCAAACAAACATAAAACAATTGCTAAATTATACGGCAATATTAATAAAAGACATAGATTATATTTTATTCTTATTTAAAAATATACGTAACATAATGTATTAGTATGGTCCAACTTGGTTGTCTATTTAGACAACATACGTATACCTTCGATAGCTCAGTTGGTAGAGCGGTGGACTGTAGAGTGAAAGTTGGTTATCCATAGGTCGCTGGTTCAAATCCGGCTCGAAGGAACTTTTTATTTTTTTATTTTTTCAGTCCAACAGATTTACTGAAATGGAAAGAATGAGAAATGTACGTATTTTGTTAAATTGTATTGCTTTGTAAATTGTTTATATTAAATACTATATTTCTTTTAGAAAGCAGCTGATGCCCGTGGTTTAGGGGTAAATATTATACATAGTTACTTATTAAAAATGTCGTAAAGAAATTTATTATTTTATAATTATATTCGTTATAAACTTATTTCGTTATAACAAATTTTGTAATATTAATTTCCTGCAGCCATATGGTAAACAACTTCTACAAGATACTGTAAGTACAATTTCTTTATTCAATTGATATTTTTTTATTATATTGAAAAGAGAAAGGTAAAAGATTAAAATCAGTATTCGAAGTTTCAACCTTTAAAGTGTAAACTTTTTTTTTCAGAGAGCAGCGATTGGTGGCCAAGTAGGTTTCTAATTAATTTAAATTCAAAGTATTTTTTTATTTAAGAAACAAATAGAAAAATAAAACAAATTTAAAAAGGTCCCTGTGGCAGTGTACCTTTAAGGGAGGATTTACTCGTTGTATTGCGATACTTATTTGTTGAGCGAGCATATTACCAGCTCTGGGGTCACCTGTTCTATATACCAGATGCCAGCTTAAATCTTTAATAAGCGCCTGTGCATTCGAACAAAACCAAATTTGAAAGAAAGACTTATATTTGAGCCGTTTATTGGTTTGAATTAATTATTTTAAATAGCTTTGACGAGCTTTAAAACATAAATTTAAAAAGCTCTATAACTTTTTCAGTATACCAATTTGAAGCAGGCTGGACTTAATTCGGTAACTTTTTTTGCTTTTTTAAAATTAGAATGAAATATTTCCGGTATAAGGTATATTTTAATATTATTTTAACACGTTGTAGTATAAACCAAAAAACACCGGACCTAGTCCTGGGGTAAGTACTACTATTATAAAACAAGTTTACAACCTTTTTACGCCTCAGATTTATGTATCTGTTTCATTCGTCAATCTAAGTAAGTGATAAGCCTCAGCCTGACACACTCCGTCGTATTTTTGGGTCATTAGACAAGCCGGTTTCCTCACAATGTTTTCCTTCACCGTTCGAGCGAATGTTAAATGCGCTCATCGAAAGAAAGTCAATTTGGGCACAGCCGGGGATCGAGCCTACGACCTCTGGGATGAGTGTCAAATTTAATATCATTTATTAATGTAGGTAACACAATGTACACTTAACGTCAATAATTTTACATACAATGCTTCTAATTTTACATTTACTGCCAGTTCTCAAATCAAGAGCGTAGAACTGACGAGAAGAACTGACAATAAATTCTCCGCTACTATTTTTAATCGCCAAGTTTTTTGTTTTACAAAATGTTTGTAATTATGAACACCATGTCGCTCGATGAACCCCCAAGGCCAACTCTGGTCAATCCAAATTATATACGAAAAATGATTAACCACACCGAGAATGACCGAGAACGAACTGTGAACGGTATTAGTTGATCTAGCCTACGTGTCCAATGATTTTAGGCACATGTCAGCCTCTAGTGACGCATGTCAAACTTCACGATACTGATAAAGCGCGGGTTGGCAGATAACATATTTAGATTAATTTGATAGATACGCAAATTCACTGACATTTTTCATTTGTTTATTTAATAGATGGGTATGTATTGGGAAAAAGAAGAGATCAGTGTAAGTACAGACTACAATTATACAGAACACTAATTAAATTTAATTATCTGTGGACGTGAACCATTCCTATAAAGAAGTCCGGTCTGATTCATTCGTAAATTTCTTTTCGCAGACACGAAAACCAATACCAGAAAGACCGGTCGTAAGTATTACTATTAATTAACATCATTCATATAAATAATATGGTACTTGAAGTCTAAACCTTCTCCAACGTTAAATTAAAAACTATTTCGCAGCCGCCTGATGTCAAATTATTACAATTAGCTATGAGCAGATTAAGGGTAAGCTTTAATATGAAATTGCAATATATAGCTAATATGTTTCATTAAAATTAAACTGTGTACGGTTCCTGGGTCATCGGGGTGCATTAAATAAATAGAAGATTTTAGTTTTACTCTATATTAACCACTCTCGTACAACAATTCAATACAAGCGAAATAATAAAATGTTAATTGCTATGAAACGAATGTAAGCAATGTAACAGTTGAAGAGAGTGCCTACGTCTGGCTATACTCTCGGGGCGTAACTCCGACGATTTAGGAAATCGTCACGCTTATAAAACTAAGAAAGCCTGAGTGACCTGAGCAAAATGTACAGCCTTGGATAGTACAAACCGTGATGAAAAATTACTCGGTTTTAAACCACTCCATTGAGACCTTTCCCTGTGGCAGTGTACCTTGCTGGCAGCATTTCCTCGTTATATTAAAAGTAAAAGTAAAGTGAGCGAGGATATTACCAGCTCCGGAGTCACCGGTACTATCTACCCTGCCAACTTAAATCTTTAATTAGCACCTGTGCACTATAACCCTATTATAAAAAGATAAAAACTATAACAAGGTATATTAACCCGAAAAATTAAAATACTTTTTCATGGTAGTCGGTTGGATTTGCAAAGTAAGTAGGAGAAAAAACGTTTTTACAATCGTTGGTTTATGAATGAGATTATCATTCAGTTCTAGAGAAAAATTGTAGACCTTGATAATGCCTACAAAATACTTAGTGACAGCATGTCTAATTTTATATTATATAAAAACAAATCCTCTCTTCGCGGTAAATTCAAAAGTGCTATACAAAATGTTTAATGTTTTAACCAAGATTCAGAATGACTCGTGGGGATGGTTTAAGTATATGAATTTTAGGTATATAAGTTTGACGATAAGTAAATGAATTTTTAACTACTTTAGTTACAAGTATCAAAATAGCAATCATTTCTATAAAACAAGTAGTTTGTAAACGAAAACTGATCAAAAAATACTGCAATACAACCTTATCTAATTTAAATTTCATTTCTCACAGTAGTTGCTTGGAAGAGATCGCTCGAAAGCTATAAAGCCGCCAATTGCCCTCCTTTACATTTATTTACGTCAATTACGTCTGTATGCATCAAGTGTTAATAAATAAATAAATTATACTGTTTTGCATTATCATAATTGATATATTATTTAATACTTAAGTTTTAATAATATTTCAGAACATAAACAACGTGAATAACGAAACGTCAGTTGCGCAATTATCGTCATCAGTTACAGACCTACCATTAGAGGTAGGGTTTATCTGATATATAACATCGACATATAATGGCTTGAATGAGCGACTCTTATTTATTTATTTATTCGCTCATCAGTATTATTACAGCTACTCACTAAACAATATTATTATATACAGCCAAAAACAGAATACCCATTTAAAATAAACATTAAGCACAGTTTTTACCTACTTATATATAATAAATTCAAAGATGCATTGATCATTATAATATATATTTAATATAAAGGAAGAATAACTCTTATCCCAGATGAGGTTCGAGTCCCGGCTGTGAACCAATGTACTTTCCTGCCTGTGGCATATTACACTCGCTCGTACAAGCAAAGTCGTACGGAAAGTTTTTTTTGCAAATGTTTAATAGACAACTCATGAAAATAGAAGCATAAATTAGCATTTTCCAATTTCCAAAACAATTTGGTGTCTGTCAGCTTTTAAAACGCCTAGTATTTTAATTACTTACTTACCACTTATTATGTAGGTACTATTGCATTTTTTATCAGGCAATCACATTAATTACTCTTTATACAATTACTGACTAAAATCATTGCCTATCAGGCGTAATAGGCAAGCAAGGATAAGTGAATTATTTATTTTACAGATACCAGAACCGAAATCACTACAATTGGTAAAACAATTATTAATATTATAACGATTCAAATTAAAGTCTCGTATTTTCTTAGTTTTCAAATCAAGATTTAAATCAACTTTGTCTAGCCTTGTTTAGCGTTTCTCAGTTATGGTCAGTGCCAGTTGTGCAACAATTTTTGATTAAGGAAGAGTAACCAATATAAAAGCATACCAATTCTTAAAAGACCGGCAACGCACTTGCAAGCCTTCTGGCAACGTGGGTGTCCATGGGCGTTGGTTTCACTTAACATTCACTGAGCCTCCATTGGCCTCCAATACTACAATCAAGAGAACAGCATAGAATATTTCATACTTTGTATCCCCAGCTGAGAGAAGACACTAAAAGGTTTTTCAACTACTTTAAAAAGTCCGTGGTTTCATTTGATGAATTAGTTAGTATTTTATTATATTTGAGGGAGTGGCGCGTGGTCGGCAGCAACCGCTTGTAGCGGTCCGTGTATGGTGGGTCCGGCAGCTCTAAGCAGTCGACCGCACGGCGAAACTCGACCGCAGAGCGACTGCTCCGACCGCTCAGAAACTGGTCGTGCGGTCCGTGTATTGCGGATATGAATTTAGTATGGAAACTGCAGTTAGCCGTGCGGCGACCGCTTAGAGCAGTCGGTGTCGACTGCAAAATGCGGTCCGTCTATGGCCAGCGTTAGACTCACTATTAATAATTACTATATTTGTTTTAAAGCCTATTAAACCAACCAGACCTACAAAGAATGCTAACGGATACCCATCAATGGCAAGTATTACATCTTAATATTTCAATTAATTAATTATAAAAATGATAAAAGACTTTTATACACATTTTAGGACGATTTTGGATCACCCATACGTTGGGTACCCATATTTTCGGTAAACAAAATTTTATTGTCTTTATTTTTAAAATTTATTAGATTAATAGCTACTTCAATATTGCTATTGTAGTATAAATCTGAACCATTTTTCTTAGTGAACCTCGCTTGAATCTTCAATGGATTAAAAGCCGAATTTATTATTACCAAAATATATACGTAGTTATATGGCAAGTAGTTTCTACCACTGCTTAAAAGCACTCAAAAGAGTTTTTTTTTTAAGTTTTAATCAAATTAGATTATAGATATTGATAATTTAAACCGCTTACAACGCTCTAATTTTACTATTAAACACATTTCTTCTTAATAAAGACTATTTTACGCAGAAAGATACCACCGATGGATTAGCGAGAGTAACGGTAAGATTAGTCTAAAAAACATCGAATTGATAAATGTACCTTTTTTGGAAATCGGTTAAAAAGAGCGAAATATCAATGTAGTAGTTAGTAAAAAGTATATGATAAGTGACTTAATTTACCATTTTAATGCTGCCTTGCGGTGAAGGAAAACATCGTGAGGAAACCGGCTTGCCTTAGACCCAAAAAGTCGACGGCTTGCGTCAAGCACATGTAGCTGATCACCTACTTGCCTATTAGATTAACAATTAATGATCGTGAAACAGATACAGAAAGGTTGTAGCTTCACTGATTTATTTTAATTTAATACTATCCTTTGGTATATCGGCAAAAGAAATTTAAAAAAAAATCATGTGTGCAAATCACACTTGGTGAAAGTGAAACCTTCGAAAATTTTGGTTTTAAGACAGTGGGACGAATGGAATTTTAATTTTTATGTTTAATATCAATTATTTTGATAAAAACTACAACTATTAATAGTTTTTAAAATCAATAATTTGTAAATTAGACTTAAAAGTTTATACAGTGACATAATGCAGGAAGCATTCTCATTCTCATTTTCTCCCACGTTAAATCTTATGAATTTATGCGTCTGTCTCTTTTTAATGTCCCTTTTTCGTTTCATCGACTTTCAAATCACAACGATGCTAGAGAAGTTTTCAATCCAATAGTCAGTGAACACAAAAGGTGTCACTAAAACCACACAATGTTGAAATGGTCAAATACAGAACAGTACCCTCAGACAGAACATTAACATTGTCGTCCCTTATTCATTCGTTTAAAATCAGCAGAATCTTCCAAATTCCGTCTGCAAAAACCAAGCTAGGAGTTCAGGCACCTCTCATTCGAATTCTTCACGAATATATCAGAATAAACACTATTTATCCAGAGCTTGATATATTCAGTAGTGGGCTGATCTATTTATTATTTTTAAATAGGGTATCAGTAGTAAAATCTAATATTTGTAGTGTGGTATAAGTTTGTATAAGTTTTTCTTTTTAAAGTAGTTAGTAGTTTCTTAGTAAAATTTATGTTCACCGTAATTGTCCTTTACTCAAAAATAGATAGTAACTTGTAGTATATCAAATGCAGTATATATAATGAAGTGTACTTTAATAAATAAATAATAATTTTATAAATTATATGTTGTAGGATTTTAATACAGGAAGAAATCGCCAGTATGTAATAAATGTAAGTCTATATAAGGAAACTATTTAATTTGCTTCGTTTCAAACATTGCTTTCGTATTAAAATTATTTACGTTTTTCAAAGATGTTTTAAGATTTATTTATTTATAAGTTCTAAAACAAAATATGTCAAAGTATGAAAATATGCCATCACAAATTCTTCAGACATGCACATACACATCAATTATATAAGTAAGCTAGGAAAGGAAAAAATAAAATTAAACAAGCAACCACAAAATAAAAACAATAATACGTAAAACTAAATTTAATAATTACATTGGATAAACTAAATGGGCCACGACATACAGACAATTAACCGATTTTTAATTAATAACATTTACATGAACCAGCTGTTTAATTAAATGTTCATTTAATTAATGAGTTTAAAATGTATGTAACAAGTTACTGCCATCTTTATGAATATAAATTTTGTTTTAGGGCACAATATTCGTCCCCGTTATTGATTACAGTCTTGAGCGGTTGGGATTAACAGTAAGACTAAAATCTTTTTTAATTTCCATAGTTAACAATTAATTAGTACAAGGCAAACATGGATGGCCAGGTTGGGTCGGTGTTTTCCATAACTGTACGTACTAGAGAAAGGACGGGAAGCTCCGTAGTGATTGCCTTTGGGCAAAAGGCATGAGTTTACGATGACCTTTCTACTAACTGTTGATTGTTAAATTAGAGGCGTTTCTCAAAACCATTCGTTTATTAAGTCATCATCAGTCTTTAATCTGCCCCTTCAATACAAATCGTGAATCGCGCGTGTTGGAAAGCTTAGACACTTGAGCCGGCCAGTGGTTAGACTGGAAGGGCGCTACTAAATAACCTCCTCTACAGATATAATCATAATTTTTTTTCTGAACCAAGATGGGCCTTTTACTTCTATTGAAATCGACTCAGGATCTCCAAGCCAGTCAGTGGTTAGAATAGTCGAGAATACTCCTGCCCGAAGGAAAAACATTACTAACTTCTCTCCTCTACTTATATATTCATAACTATTATATTTTTGAACCTAGAAGGTCGAGCTTCTACTTCTTTGGACTCTGGATCTCCTGGCTCAGTACGTGATGAACTAAGAAACAACAGTAAAACCATTCATTTGATTTGTCACATATTGCAGACAACAACATTCCGTCCTAGAGCCGCAAAGAAAGGACTTCGCACTGATGAGACGGCGTTGAAAATCGTCGCTGACAACATTGATGTAAATAATATGGATTCAAGAGACTGGTTAGCAATTGAAGTCGCAGTTGGAAGACTGAAAACAAAAGAGGAAAATGTAAAATATTTCTTGAATTCCTCTTCACGCACAGTAGTACTTTGTGGCTATTGTTTGCCGGGGTGTAGACTCACTGTAGCTGTCGCAGCCAACTAGATTAATTAGCCTTTCAATTAACAGCCTAGCCTTTTAACTAAACGGCGCTTAACTAACGGCCTGAAACATATTCAGCCGTAGCATTTGTTACCACATTTAATAAACTGGCTGGCTAATGCTTAAGCCATTCGTACGATAGAGTCTTTATTTGGCAGAAATAAAAAAGATAAACATATGACATAAAAAATATTTCTTTTAAAAATAAATTAAGTCAAATTCACATTATTATGATCACTACACTCTACCATTGTACCTACTTGTTGTTTTTCATGAAAATTTGGAAAACACCATCAAAGTTGTTGCGTTGACAAACCGCTATATTGACAGTTTGAAGATTTGCGTTTCGAGTTTCAGAGTGGCAGAAAGTGGAATTCAATTAATTAACAGTCAACAGGCTAGGCAAGTAATGGAACGTCATCGATCCAAGCGTAGCTGGCTGAACATCTTTCAGGCCGCTAGTTAAACGGCGCCGTTTAGTTAAACGGCTAGGCTGTGAATTGAACTGCCAATTAAGCTAGTTGGCTGCGACATAGCAAAGTCACGGAGAAGGGTAGACGTAATACGACTTGGTACAATATACACAAAAATTATTAATTACTGAAGATTTAATAATGTTAATAGACTTTTAAATTAAGCAATTTTTCCTTTTCATTATACCAGTATTTGTACATATTAAAAATCTTTTAAACAATAATAGTGTATGTGTATTATACTAAGTATGCGTCCTAATCTAAATTATAAAAATCACGACGAGGAAATGCTGACAGATTTCTTTTAAATTACTGACAGATTTTCTAGTATGAAGCAATAACGTCTTCTTAGCCCTAGAATCATTGTGGCACTTAATTTTAATTAATATATGTCTTGTACTAAGTTGTCTATAATCTTGTATTTAAGATTATAAATATAAATAATATAAACTATAATGTCGTAACGGCGTTGTGAACATAACAAAGAAGGCAGCACTGCAGCGTTCTTTTCTTTTTCCGCACAGACTACACTTAGTAATATTATGCCAACCAATAAAGAGTGATATTAAAACTTTTTAGTGGAAATTAAAGTATACTTTTTTTTATTTTAGTGCAATTCCGAAGCCTGTCCAGCTAGGGTAAGACTTTACTTAATAAACACAAACGGCTTTCTCTGCGAACAATAAAACATATCTGATTTCAGTGCACCCGACTCGGTTGTGAATCGAAGGTAAGATTATATGAACTATGTATAAATTTGCAATTCAATTAATAAAATAGTAGGTATCTAAAAATAGTAATAATAGTTGAATACGATTATAGGTTTTAATACGGCTCAAGGATATATTAAAAATATTTTTTTATTTATCAAAATTTCAGTGTCGCGGAGACAGTTGCTCTTCTGGAGTAAGTAGCTATAATAAATTTAAAGCAAAATCGCATCACCTCTTTGTAATATTAGTCAAGTGGCTCGCGTGTGATTAAGCTAAGACTGACAATCATACTTTACTTTCATAAAATCATAAATTAAGTTCAACTAATCTGTAACATTTCGTTGGCTGTTGGCGTTACGAAGATCGCCGGGTCAGCTAGTTAATAAAAAAGGTTTTGTCGATTCAAACCCTCCCTGAATGCTGACGCCCTTGATAATTATTATTCACATTTTTTATCATTCGTTTTAGTGCGTTGGAGTATCTTGCAGCACATTTGTAAGTCAAACTATGTACCAGTTGAAAGATAACCCTTCATAGAGAGAATTTACTATATAAAAGGAATATCGATTCATCATGTGTCTGGTTGCATTTAGAACAAAATAAGATGGGTTAAATGGAGTAATTAATATTATCAATTGTAAAATTTTGTTCATACATAGTAGATACATTACCGTCCGTATCCGTTCCACAAATGAGCATTTTTAAGGCAGTTTTTGCCGCGCCCCACCACTATGTTGAATCAGCTGCCCACTGAAGTGTTTCCGAACCAATTTGACATAGGGTTCTTCAAGAAAAGGGCATAACAATTCTTAACGGACCGGTAATGCACTTGCGAGCCTTTTGGCAATGTGAGAGTCTATGGGCGGCGGTATCACTTTACATCAGGTGACTCTTCTGTAACATAAAACACACACATTATATTCATAGATACCATTCTTCCTGCCGTAATTTTGTGTATAACGCTATTCAATAATAATGATGCCTTTTTGAGGGGGTGGAGGCGGCGGCGCAGAGCAGGTCTTATGCGTAAAATCAATGGACCGGTTCTCGAAAACGCGGCGGGGGCGGGGGGGGGGGGAGAAGTGCAATCGCCCGCCCCGCGCCGCAGCCCCGCCGCCCCGCTGCCCGCAAAATTCGAGGCAGCAGCCTTAAACACATTTATATTTATTATCTCATTCTTTTTAGGTCTGTGTGCCCTTTTTTAGCAAAGGCTTCCTCCAAATCCCGCCGTTCCTCTGAACTGTACCACTCTCTGCCATGTATCACCTGCTGTTTCCTTAATTTGGTCTACCCACCTTCTGTGTTGTCTTTCTCTTATTCATAAACCTTGAGCACCAGTTTAGTAATTTCATGCTCCACTTATCTGTTCCTCTTGCCATGTGCCCCGCCCATTTCTACTTAAGATGATTCTAACTTAATTACACAATTTAAGTGTATATTTAGTTTTTATTGTTTGGTTCTTTGCTAGTGAATAATTTTTATGTTTTAATTAAGTAATTGATTTGTATGCTAGTGTATAAAATACAAATTTTGTAGTACCAATATTATTTAAAACAATATGATTTTTAGTGTAAAGGACCAAGCTGTTTTGCTATGGTGAGTGTTTTTGTTTGATACCAAGACAGGAGATAAATGCTTCAAAGCTTTCTAAGCTTCACTAAGGCTTATCGACACCGCTGGATTCTGACCACAGAAGGATTACTTCTAACAAATTATTACTATTCATTAGTTACACATGCCTGTTGTAACATCAATGCGATCTACCTGTTTCTTTACTTTAGCGAATGCATCAATTTTAGTATATGCAGAGAACTTACATTTTTATTTAATTAGCTTATTTTCTAATGTGATATTACGATGTACTAACCTACCTGAAATTTAATTTTTCTTTTGAAATTTCTTTGAAAAATAAACCATCTTAAAACCGAAACGTTTAATTCCATTACAGTGCATCGGTGAAGATTGTAGCGCAAGAGTAAGTATTTGACAATTTAAAGTGTTCGTGATTCACTCAATTCATTTATATATTTATTCACAAAAAGCCTACACTATCCTAACAGTACTATACCAACACCGATAATGTCGAAAAGAAATAATAATTGATAATATTAATTAAATGTAATTATTATGCATACATAAGATACAAAATATCGCAACTGAACTACTACTACCTACTCTGGGAACATATTATAAAGATTTCGATAGTGTCAAAGACAGAATTCTAGACCTTTTTATAACTACATAATTATAAATAATGCATATCTTGTGAATTCAGCCAGTGTGCAACTAAATATATCAGTCTCCCAAGCAATGATATTTAGGGTGGGTAAATGGTAGAGTTCGGGAACTGGATACAACATACATCTTCAATATCGCGAAATGTTATCAAAGTAACACGTTTTAATATATTGGCGTAAGAAGTTGCAGAACCGTGCCGCTTGCACGAGCTTTGCATTTTTCATTTTCAAAGGGGTGTCAATTTCATACCTACAAGTCTTTATATATTGTTAGCTTTTAATATTTATTTAATTGATTTTTATTTTAATGAAACATAGACATTAGACATCTCCTTAATCTTAATATATATAAATTACGCGTCACGTTGTTTGTGAACTACTAACCGATGAAACTACTTAACCGATTTCAATCAAATTTGGACACCGTGTGCAGTTTGATCTATCTTAAAAGATAGATTTTATATATATAATTCTACTGTACGTGTGTATGTCACTGAACTCCTCTTGAACGGCTGGACACATTTGAATTATTTTTTTTGTATGCGTTTGGATCGAGCCCTGTATGGTTTAGATTCACAAATCAGCCCGTAGACAGATGTCGCTGATCGATACTTTCATACTTTGTTTAATATCCTAATCGCTTGAAATATCATGCTGGACAATATCTGTGGGGTCCGCTAGTCTAGTATAAATTGTTAATTTGACTCCGCTTTAACGAAGTTACGTCCAACATGCGTCCCAAGGGGTATGGTCGGAATAGAGAATAGAGTATCAGGTTGAGACTTAGAAATGAGACAGTGCGAACTATGACTCCTTTATGTCAAAATCACATTGTTGACAGGAGTCAGACTTAGTGCTGAGCCTTGTTTCTGAATCTTGCCCTATAACTAGCTGCGGCACGTGCGTAAACATAAAAATATACGGTATGGCCGGTAACAAATTTAAAAAGTTTGGTCCCATATTACCTACATATTATTTGTACATATTTATAATTATATTAATTAGTTTCATAACATAATTAATTAATTATCAGTTTTAAACCCAATTGACATTAGTCTTTGGTTACCAATTTGCGATAAATAATTGTGGTAAATATAATAAACCGTGAATTAAATTAATATTGTACAACCCTGGCCTGCACGTGAGCAACTACATTTCTGATATATTTTCAGTGTGAAGGCATGGCGTGTGAAGCCAGAGTGAGTATTTTACATATTATTATTATTCATAATATCTTTGAACTTTAAAGACTCGTGTTAAAGAGGATTAGTACTGAGTTTTTATTTGCTCATAAATATATCACAGAAATAATATTACGTTATGAACAGTCTTATGGATGTAATCCCATACATTGGTATTATATCTAATAATTAAAAGGTTATCCAATGTCACCTGGATTTTCTGAAACAAGAGAGAGATTCACGAATGATAGGTACGCACAGAAAACTGACCATCTGTCCTTATAAAATCGTAATTAGCTTCTTACGAGATTGATTATCTCTAATTTTATGATTATAAAATTATTTTATCTCAAATAATGAGATAAAAATTTAATTTAATGATTAACTCATTAACCCTAAGATTAGCATTAACATTTTTAATGTATATATAACATTTTTTTTTTGATTATGTTTTTGGCTAGTTAGCGATAAGACCGCCTGTTGCTAATAACTTATATAACCTGTTTTTCTATGTAAAGATCAATAAATAAAAAATGCAGCAAGGCTAAAATCTGTCTGCCTCATGTCGAAGGGTATTTGCTGTAAAAATAAAAATGTGTGCGTGTACTAGGTGTACACACGTAAGAAGTGAAACTTCTTTATGACCTTATTAGAAACTATTTCTTTAAACACAGTAAATTTTGATACACTGCCTAGCATACAATTTACAAATTAATTGCTGCAAATTGCGATTAGCAAATTTCAAGTCGAAAATGTAATCCGTTGTCAAACTTCAAAGTCAAAAACATACTATATGTCATATTTTAACGCCGATAAAGAAGTTTGACTTCGAAAATATAATCCGTTGTCAAACTTCAAAGTCAAAAACATACTATATGTCATATTTTAACGCCGATAAAGAAGTTTGACTTCAAAAAGCAACATGGCGCGTAACGGAAAAATGTGACGCGTAACGCAAAAATGTTACACTTAATTTTTTTCCAACCCCGATAAAGAAGTTTCACTTCAAAAATTTAATCTACTAATGTTTTGTTATTATACGCAGTAGTTTGAAGTGATATAGAAGTGTATAATATATTCTTTTAGCTTTACATATTACTAAAATCTCAATTTGTATCACAATATTTATTATCGTCACATTGTAATTAAAATTTGACAGAAGGAGACGAATGAACTTCAGTGAAGTGTGCAGTTACACTTATTTAGTTGTTCAGGGTATATGTTGTAGTGTTGTGTCCGACGTATTGTATTTCCGTGAGACTATAATTATGATATATTATGTGTTCCGTTTGACGTCCGAGGTCCATTATGAGAGAGTACATCGTTTCCTTTTCCGCCCAAATCGCTAGTATCCGACCTTTTCCCACCACGTGACACCGCCGCCAGCGCCCAGCGTTTGAAACTGGAACTAACTTTTTATCGCGCTAAAGCAAGCCGCCAGAGTTCTTGTTCATTGTAGAGATGGGTTGTACTAGGTAAATTTGATATCAGATACACCTGTTCCTAATCCACATAAGTACCTAATCCAAATACCTATTCCACCTAATCCACATAGTACTGCGTATTGTATTGAGTGAATATGATATGACGCAGTACTTTATTTACTACGTACTATTTACTTTACTATGCTAGTTTTATAAGTTTTCTTAGTTAATGAATTGTAATCTTCCCTTCATACTTCTACAGGCTTAGGACTGTCAGCTTAAAATTTAGTTTTAAGCAGGCGTATTTAAAAGATTTCAATTCATTTTATGTACATAAGGTCACATTTTTTTACATTATTTATTTACAAGTATTTTTTTTTTTTTTTATATTTTTTTTTGCTTTTTTGTCTTTTTTTAATTTTGTAAGTATTTACACTACTTATTTACAAGTATTTTTTTTTCTTTTTTTAGTTTTGTATGTACACTATTAATTTACAAATATTTACATAGTTTTGCTCTTGGAACAACTTAATATATGTATGTACAATGTGCTACATATTACATACAGTTATACACTCGACAACAGGCTGGGCTATGTATTTTGATGAAGAAACATCAGCTGTTGCACTTTTCGAGTGCCTAGTCTAGTTCGTCTGTCATTTAGGAGCAGGCCGCAAGCTGAAAATAATCTTTCGCATGGAACACTCGTAGCCATTGCATTTAGTTTTGTAATAGCCAGAGCGTGTAAATGCGGATACACATCTTTCCTTTGTTTCCACCACTGTAATGGTGAGATTTTTTCAGTAGGCACACAACTTTGTCTTCTAAATATCTTTGCACCTCTATGATTGCCCTCGATGACGCAGTTCCTTTCGGTTGGATATTTTTCATTCTCTGTGTGTATTGTTGCCATACTGAAGAGATCTGCACCTCCCCTGAAGTAGAGGTACTTGGTTGTGTTGAAGTGGACTCCTGAAGCTCCATTAAACCATTTTCGTTTTGGGATGACTGTGAAACGCGGTCTTCCTTGTGAATTTGAGCAGTCACGAGCTGTATAACATTTTGTTTCGTATTTTCCGCTACACTTGGATCATCGAAGTACAACTTGAATCTAGGATCCAGGAACATGCAAACTGTGAAAGTGCGGCTTCTGTCCAAGTTAGCAAACCTAGTTTTTATAGCGCCTAATAAGTCTTGTTTAAACATTTGGGCAGTTTCAAGATAGGAACTTGTATCCATATTTTCCAAAGAGGCTATAAGTCCCGTTGTGATAGGTATAACAATACTTCCCGAAACATATTTTTGGGCGCTCACTTCTTTGGTCACTTCTTCAAAAGGTTTTAAAATTTTGGTCACATTTTCACAAAGCTCCCAATCAAATTGGGATAGTGACATAGCACTGGCATTTAAATTACATAAAGAACTATTAATCTCTTCTTTGATTTCGAGAATCCTTTGCATCATGTAAAAGATGGAGTTCCACCTTGTACTCACACTCTGCAGTGGTCTTTTAACAGTCTTTCCGGCCTGCTCCTGATACTTCTTCAATTTTTCCCACGCTTTGGCGGATCTTTTGAAATAACTGACAATCGTTTTTATTTTGCCCTCCAATGCAGTCACTTCCTCTGACTTCGACATCGCTTCTTGTACGGCCAGATTGAGAGAATGGGCGTAACAGCCAAAATGCTTCCAGCCTAAATCCTTTTCTATGGCTTTTTTAATATTGGATCCATTATCCGAAACTGCCAGCAGAATTTTGTTCGCCACTTGCCACTCCTCTGCTACTCGCAACAGCTCCGTTGCTAAATTAATACTTGTGTGGGAACCATCCAGAAGCACGCATTCAAGTAATATGGACTTAAGCACATACTCATCTTTGTCAATATAATGGCCAGTAACACCTAAAAATGAATCATTGGTACTTGAAGTCCAAATATCAGCTGTGATGCATATTGACTCAACATTTCGAAGTTCGACCATTTTTATTTCCCGCAAACTTTCATAACGGCTCGGTAGTAAGTTGTTTGCAAAGTACTTGCGTGTGGGAATTATATAAAATGGAAATGCAGACTGAATCAGTTTTCTAAAACCCCTGTCTTCTACAATGCGGAATGGTTGAAAGTCCAGAATAAATAGATCCATGATCAATTGATCGATATCGGATTTACATTTATCGGCGTTCTTCTTGTAAATATATGCAGCTATAGTTTTTGTGCCTGACTGTACTACACGCACTGTACCAGTATTACTGGTACTAGCTGCTGGTGATAATCGATCGTTTGCGGTCGTATCACTTGATGAAGTCGTTGCCGTTGCCACCTGTGATGATGGTGATTCCGAGTTAAGCGATATGGAAGCTGACGTCGAAGAATTTCGTGGCACTAAATTGACCAAAGGATGCTTCCTTTTCAAATGTTTTGTCAAGTTAGACACAGAACCTTTAAAACTTAACTGAGTCTTACACATTTTGCACTCGGCCATGTACTGATCCTTGTCCTTGACCACAAAATGGTCCCACGCGACACTACTCCCCTTTGGAGCCATTTTTTTACAAAATACGAAAGTTTTTCTGCACTAAAGTTCACTAAACAAACTCAATCATAACAAGTCACAGCTTGCATCGCCCAAATGACGAACGACACTAACTAAGTGTTTGTTTACATTACATGCAAATTTATTGTTTTTCTTAACCGAACAACAAACAAAGACAAAAACAGGTAACGTTTCTATGTGTTAGAAAAGGAAAGCTATTGTTTTGTGCGCTCGCCGCCGGCCCGAACAGCCAGCGAAACAAACCGGATTTTACCAGTCTCGTCCCGCGCCCCGCCCGACCGCTGACGCGCGGGCGCGGCCCGGGACTACACTACTCGCTAGTCGCTACGCTACCTCTTGGATTAGGTGGATTAGGTACTGCGTCCATTGGATTAGGTGCGGCCTAATCTCGAAAAATACCTAGTACTTTTATCTGATCTAATATTTTCGACTCACCTCTAGTTCATTGTTGCGTCGTTTTTCGTCTTGCACAGTCGCTAGTGCACACTTAAAAACGAATCAGTATATTCAAAGTTATATCGACCTAAAATTTATTTTGAAAGTGGAAATAATTATTTCGTAAAATGGTTAACTCGGTTTTCACGTTAAAAATATAAAATGGCTAATGAAAGTGCTAAAATCGGTGTAAATGTGTTGGCCACGCGGTCAAACGTGCCTCACCCGCGCTTTACAAAGCCGTCTCATATCACGGGAGATATTGTCTCTGCAAGTTCGGACAAGCCGAGTTCTTCGCAAAGTTCGAGTACGAGTGAAGAGGATGAAGAACCGCCGCCACAACAAAGAAGAAATAACCACGTGCGCAGTAATTCACGTGATTATTCTCAGGTTTGAGCAATTGTCGCAGTAATTGGTGAGTCACCTAATAATACTTTTTTACAATTATGCTGCGACGTCTAGCATGTTACATAAAGTGACCGAATCTAATAATGCAAACCTACACGACCCTTTTTTGAACCATGCGGCTGTAGTTAATGATATTGCTCAGTTAGACGTGTCGGTTCAAGAACCTCCGAGTTATAAATTATAATATTAATTTCAATGCAGAGGTTTTTACATTTCTGATTTGAACTGTGTACGTTATATTGATATACAAAAGAAATACGTTGCTTTTACCGATTTAAAAATGAGTTTATCAATAAAGCGTTACGTAGCGTTTTAGTGGTCTTCAGTCGAGCGCGGTTCTTAATTTAAATTCTATACATAATAAATTGCAAGAATGTTTTGGTCAAACTTTAAAAACATGTTATAGAAGATTTAGATAAAATTCCCACCCCTCTTCGGAGTACATGTTTAATCCTGAAAAATTATCTAAATATTTACAAAATGTTGGTAGTATTGTCAAAATTGACAGAATTCGCGGGTACCAATCTATAGTCTAGTCGACAAGTTGAAAATGGAACAAAATAGAGATACTGCTCTTAAAATTATGTGCGATAGCTCATTCGAACCGGAATGACGCCTAGAAAAATGTGCTAAAAGCGTGTATTAGCACATAAAAAATTGCAAAAGTTATAGACCATTAAAGATGAAAAAAAATGGAATTTAGTTTTTTGCCAATATTTAATAAACTATTAATATTTAAGAAATTTCAAATAAAGATTCTGAAAGAGGAGGAAATTTCCAATAAAAAAACTCTCAGCTCCCGGAACTCTATCTCCATTATTTATAACTTTAATTTAACGCTGAAAATAGGTCTGTGCGTGACATTTTTAGGATTCGCGCGTGGCGTCAAAAGCGACTACGGCACATTAATTAATTTATTTAAGGTATTGAATATTTTTTTTAAATTTGAAAAAATTATGGTGTGTTCTGAACACTATAATTAATTTATTCCCGTTGGAAATTTTACTTAAAGTTAATTTTTCAACAAGTTAAATAATTGTTAACTAACGAAATTTTCTCGAACGACCGTCTTAATTGTAAGTGAAAAAAAATGTTTTAATAATGGTCGTAAAAATATTTCGCTTCGTAGAGCCTTTCTTACATACATACTTAACAAGATCGTGCCATAAAAGTTAAAGAAATATTTATACTTTGTTTATAACAATTTTTTTACTTAAACAAAAACTTAAAAATCCAAGTAATGTTGTTAAAAAATTTTTTTTTTTTCTACATCATCATATTATCGTTTTTATATTAATACAAGATATTTATTGATTTGCAAAAAAAAATTCCCGCCATTGTTGATAATTTTTTTTTAAACAAATTGATTAAATCAATTGTTTTAAAAAAAAATTTCTCAACTTTATTACATTACAAATATTATGATTGTTTAAAAAAAAAAATTCCTTAATAACATATTTTAATTGTTTATAATCGTTTTTTTTATATTTCTATTGTTTAAATAATTAGTTAAGAAATTTTTTTTTTCTAAAAATCATAATTCACAATCCTCTATAAAGTAACAGAAAAAAAATTTTTTTTAATCAACAATTCTATTGTTTATTAACTTACCAATTTGTTATAAACAAATGTTCAACTTTTTATATTTTTTTCTAAAACTTCTAAAATTAACAAAAACAACCATATATAACAAAATATAGAAAAACATTTTTTTAAATTTTTTGATTATCATGAATATTACTTTTATTAAAAAAAAATTTTTTTTTTTTTATAGACTTTGTTATATATGTTCGTTTTTGTTAATTTTAGAAGTTTTAGAAAAAAATATAAAAAGTTGAACATTTGTTTATAACAAATTGGTAAGTTAATAAACAATAGAATTGTTGATTAAAAAAAATTTTTTTGTTACTTTATAGAGGACTGTCAATTATGATTTTTAGAAAAAAAATTTCTTAACTAATTATTTAAACAATAGAAATATAAAAAAACGATTATAAACAATTAAAATATGTTATTAAGAATTTTTTTTTAAACAATCATAATATTTGTAATGTAATAAAGTTAGAAAATTTTTTTTTAAAACAATTGATTTAATCAATTTGTTAAAAAAAAAATTATCAACAAATGGCGGGAAATTTTTTTTTTGCAAATCAATAAATATCTTGTATTAATATAAAAACGATAATATGATGATTTAGAAAAAAAAATTTTTTAACAACATTACTTGGATTTTTAAGTTTTTGTTTAAGTAAAAAATTGTTATAAACAAAGTATAAATATTTCTTTAACTTTTATGGAACGATCTTGTTAAGTATGTATGTAAGAAAGGCTCTACGAAGCGAAATATTTTTACGACCATTATTAAAACATTTTTTTCACTTACAATTAAGACGGTCGTTCGAGAAAATTTCGTTAGTTAACAATTATTTAACTTGTTGAAAAATTAACTTTAAGTAAAATTTCCAACGGGAATAAATTAATTATAGTGTTCAGAACACACCATAATTTTTTCAAATTTAAAAAAAATATTCAATACCTTAAATAAATTAATTAATGTGCCGTAGTCGCTTTTGACGCCACGCGCGAATCCTAAAAATGTCACGCACAGACCTATTTTCAGCGTTAAATTAAAGTTATAAATAATGGAGATAGAGTTCCGGGAGCTGAGAGTTTTTTATTGAAATTTCCTCCTCTTTCAGAATCTTTATTTGAAATTTCTTAAATATTAATAGTTTATTAAATATTGGCAAAAAAACTAAATTCCATTTTTTTTCATCTTTAATGGTCTATAACTTTTGCAATTTTTATGTGCTAATACACGCTTTTAGCACATTTTTCTAGGCGTCATTCCGGTTCAAATGAGCTATCGCACATAATTTTAAGAGCAGTATCTCTATTTTGTTCCATTTTCAACTTGTCGACTAGACTACTAAAACAATACGCGTTAAATCACGCATACGTTTTTAATCGCCTGTAGCTTCAACGTCTCAGGTTAGTCAAAAGCCCTTTCTTGGTAACCGATAAAACTCAAAACAAGGCCAACAGAGTCACAACTTCGATGATCACGAAAATAAAAAATGTGAGCCGTCACGGGACGCCTGGCAGATGTGAAACATCGACATTATTTTGTTAAAATAACGATGACTATTTATTGAATAAACATTTATTTTCATTTAAATACAAAAATTTACGAATTTATTTCAAAACGTGACTACTTAATTCGTTTAATCAGTGACTTCGAAATACACCGTACACACTACTGCATATAGACTGTATATATACCATCATATAGCGTGGCATCGCCACGGCATGTGTCGCCACACCAGAAATCGGTTTTACGTGCGGTTATAGATGTTTCACATCAAAAGGGGGACGCAAATATAACAATCCAAATAAATACCAACATAAGTGACTCGATGGGCTTTTCGGGCGGATGTTTAAGGAACTATCACAAAAATTGGGTGAAATTAAAACCTCCTTTTTCCATTCTAAAATTAATAACCTCCGCTCGAATAACTTTCAATCGAAAACCGCTATTAGTACTGTCCTAAATCCTAAAAAAGTTGCAAACACCTGTTTCAACTTCGATTTCCTTGGAAATACATACCATGATTCGAGACCATATACTGGAGCCAGCACCGCTGACTCCGTCGTTCATATCTATCATATCATATCGTTCATATTTCATAATAACGAAGAACGGAAAAATTGAGTCATTTTCAGCCTAAAATCTTTAAATCGGTTCATGAAACCAGAACCTTTTCATCTGTTTCATCACCACCAAATGCCAAATTTCCTACAAAAAGGCGATTGGATGGTGAAGCTGGATCACAGGCAATCCTACTATCATGTACCGATTTCCCTCGAACATCGTTGCTTTCTGCGTATCAGTTATGAGGGAAGGCTCCTTCAAATGACTTGTCTACATATTGGGTTGGCCATAGCTCCGAAAATGTTTGCTTCGGTGACAAATTGGACAGCCGAGCTATAACGCCGTCAGGGCTTAAGAGTGATCGTTTTCTTGAACGATTAATTACTGGTCCACCAGGACAGAACAATTCTTAACTCCCAGGTTCTCGTAGCCATGACCTTTTTGAAGAACCTGGGCTGGACCATAAATCTAGAGAAGTCGATATGCACTCCAACGAGGTCGATCGATTTTCTGGGTATCACGTGGGACACACTATCAAATGCAAAGTCCTTACCCGTAAAAAGTTATCAAAATTCGTCAGGGCCTGATAACACGCTTGTCAGCCGGCAAATTGGACCCTCAAGCAGGCCCAACGCCTCTTAGGGTATCTCAATTTTGCGACCTTCATCACCCACCGGGGAAGGTTGCGTTGCCGAACGCTGCAGCGACACAGCAATGCATTTAGGAGAGCTCCGCTTTGCCCGAGTTCTCTTGCAGAGGTGAATCAGGACATGGTATGGTGTTTGCACAACCTCAGTCACAAAACACCGATTCACTTCAAAACAAGGCATGTGAATTACATTGTCACCGATGCCTCGGATCTACAATGGGGAGCGCTAATCAACAACAAACCCCTGAATGGTTCTTGGACTCAAAGTCAGATTGAGTGGCATTGCAATTTAAAGGAGATGCACGCTGTGGTAGCAGCAATCTCTTTGACATCCGAAGTCCTAAAGAACTCGATGGTAATCCTGCAAAGCGACAGCAAAACTGTTGTATCGTACATAAAAAACGAAGGAGGAACAAGGTCCCAAATGCTGTTAAAATTGACAAAAAATCTTCTGGCACTGACGAACAGTTTGAATATTGTACTTATCCCTCACTTCCTTGCCGGGAATGTACAACGTGGAAGCCGATTACCTCTCGCGCAATCGCAGGGGCACCGAATGGCATCTCTTGAAAGAGGCAACCACGGACATATTCAGACAATGGGGAACCCCCGAAATAGATCTTTTCGCGTCACGAGAGGCTCTTGTCGTGGCAAGTTATGTGTCGCTAGACTTATTAGACTCCAACACTTGCTTCACCACGCCTTCAGTAAATGCTGGCGATACGATCTAGCGTGGATATTTCCACCGCCAGTGCCTCTACCTCGAGTGCTGCACCATCTCAACTTATCCCAAGGGAAGTTCATAATAATAGCACCCAGGTGGAGGAAGCCTTTTGGCGCCCGGATTTGAAAGGCCGAGCACTTGCACCCTCGCTATCAATACGGAATCTAAACAAAACCCTGATAAATACCGTAACGGGTCAACCTCCTCCTCAAGGGCAGAAATTACAGTTGGAAGCGTGGCTGATTTTGGCTGGAAAACACGAGACGAAAAACAACTTATTTCGTCGTGTTTGAGAGCTTCAACAAGGAAAACGTATGCCCCTATTTGGTATAAATGGGTAAATTGGTGTCAACATAGTAATATAAACTGTCGATTCCCGGCTCCTCCTGATGTAGCTAGATACTTAGCAAACCTATTTATAAAGGATCATCTGGCATAGATATCTAAATATCTAAATCTATTATCTAAATAGATCTATATCTATTTTAGTACACAAATCTGGCATTAGGCATAGCATCAATTTGTGAGGCTCTAAGCGATGTTAAAATTTTATCTAATAAATTAGTAAAACATATCCTTAAAGCGCTAGCTGAATCCTATCTATAGCTAGACCAATCGCGCAGTAATTGCCAGTATGGGAAGCGGGGAAAGTTATAAATTATTTGAAAAGCCTAAAACTAGATGAGCAAAATTTATTTCATAGCTCGAAACACACAGCCACAATAATTTTATTGGCTTCTGGGCATAGAGTTCATGATTTGACTCTCTTGCTTTTTCGAGCCTCAGCATTTTATTGATAACGGTGATTCCATCACTTTGCATCCGGGTTTCGGTTTTAAAACAGATACAGGAACGTATATACAGTCAAGTTGGACGTTTTTATCGTGCCCGGAGAAGCATCTAAATCCCTTATTTTGGCTTAGGACACTCATAACTGTCTCTAATAATAGATGAGGCTCCTTGACAAATTTGTTTATTACAACCAGATATCCTGTAAGACCAGCTACGCCCACAATTTTTGGGAGCTGGGTCAAGAAACCCCTTTTGGAATCAGGTATCGAAGCATCTCGGGGTACTTGATCAGCTGTTGCTTCGCTAAATTCATGCGTCATGAAAGTACATTAAAGATATATTATTGTCGAAATCTAGATAATAATAGTCGGAATGCTGAGACTCAATCAGAAGTCTCTTTCTCAGTACTTTCGGCCGCTTAATGATTAGCCAAGTATTCTACTTCATTATAAACAATAAAAAATTTGTTATTATGTTTATTAAATGATGCTAAAGCTTAGGCTTTAATTAGCTTGTATTGTTTATTTCATCATGATTCTATCGGATATAAATAATTCAAATCACATTGTTGCGTTTTTTTTTTTTTTTTTTTTAGTTATTAATATATAACTTTACAAGCCACCAGGAGATAACAAACACGTCTCTCATAATGGACCTCGGACGTCAAACGGAACACATAATATAGAAATTTTACCTAAAAATAAAATTTGTATTATGTTTCCTAAGACGTCCGAGGTCCAAACAAGCTCTTCCTGGTTCTCTTATTATGAGACAAACAATGAACAAGAACTCTGGCGGCTTGCTTTAGCGCGATAAAAAGTTAGTTCCAGTTTCAAACGCTGGGCGCTGGCGGCGGTGTCACGTGGTGGGAAAAGGTCGGATACTAGCGATTTGGGCGGAAAAGGAAACGATGTACTCTCTCATAATGGACCTCGGACGTCTTAGGAAACATAATACAAATTTTATTTTTAGGTAAAATTTCTATATTAATGATGTTTTTGTGTGAGCTATATAATTTTTTTTTTCAGTGTATAGGAAACGACTGTGAAGCTGGGGTAATTTTTATTTTTATAATTCTTAATCTACATATACCTAATAATAATTAGAAATGGATAAATTGAAAATTAAAACCAATTTAAAAAATTCGGTCCGTGTGGCAGTGTACCTTTAATGCTGGCGGCATTTCCTCACTGTATTGCGATACCTTTTTGTTGAACAACAAAAGCACCAGCTCTGAAATCGCTGGTACTGTCTAACAGGTGCCAACATCAAACTTTAATTAATTCTTTATAAAGTATTAAAGAAGATTAATATTTAAATAATATTGTAATCGATAGGTAATGAATTCTGCAGTTTGCGTTTTCATTTTACACTGATTTGAATTTTGTTGTTTCATTAAGTAATGATTCCAAACTATGAAACATTTAAATAATAACAAATCGAATCAAATAAAATATAATTATGATCCGTAAAAATAATAGAAGAAATCTCAATTACTAACCAATGCAACAATAAAAATCACCGGTCAAATGACTCGATCATAACTTTTGCTGATAATCATAACATTCCCTGACACACTAACACTATGTCTAAATAATTATATTTTCAGTGTCGCAGTTTCTCTTGCAAGTATCTAGTGAATGGAGATTTCAAAGAAGGTGGCGAAACCTGGTCAGAACATTATCCCCAATACGATAACGCGCCAATGAAACAAGAAAACCACTACTACTAAAATTTCGCAAAATCTAGTATTGTCTTTTATTTAATACAGAAAATTACTAGTCTATGCGCGTTGGACTTGAATTGAAAAACCATAGATGAGATAAGAACTTTTCCCAATGTGCAGTAATTATAGATAGATAGTAGATACATCAATTTAAAATATTGACTGTAATGATTATCTAACGATAGTTATCTAGATTGATGTAGTTAGATTATGAATAAAGCGGGAAAGTTTAGCAGTTTTTATTTTGTATGAAAAATAAATGACAGTCAACGTCACTGTCATTCAACGGCCCATTTTCGTAAAGATGACATTATCATAAATCATAAAAATCCCAGAGGCGCATTCAACAGTTAGTCATATTATTGAATTAATTTTAATATTTTCGAGTCTAATTACCAACTACAGTAAAAATTAAAATCAGTATAGCAAACGAAATAATGGCATTGAATAAGAGCCAATTGAATTTATAAAAAAAATCTTGATCATTGATAAAAGCATTTATAATTATTATGACGTCTGCTATCAAATTTTACAATAAAAAGAAATATTTCAGGATAAAATAATGTTCGTATTTTTTTCTTTTAACTGTAGAAATGATTAAAGGTATTGTAATTGTAACCAGGGGCCTTAGTCAAGATGCCTTAACAGTAGTGTCTGTAGAAAGTCAAAAACTAATTTTGTATGAAAACTTTTCGACACGAACTGTCATTTCCATACACTCTTCTCTCTCGACTTTCTACATACACTACTGTTAAGGCATCTTGACTAAGGCCCCAGCAATATCTTTAGTATCTGCTCACTATTTATTATTTATCTGAAGAACAGATTCCGTCCCTGCTGGTTAAAGTCGAATAAAATTCCAAGAACTCCCCGGAATATTTTTTCATGTAAATATACTAAATTTAATAATGCTATGAAGAATGAGTAACATGTTTTTAACATATGCAAAATAAATGTGTCGAATCTTATATTCCCAGTAAATACATACATATTACAATAATAAGTCAGGAATTTAGTTACCGTGTCACGCCTAAGTCGATTGCTGCTTGCAGCGTGGGGGTTTAAATACGTATGCACTATCCAGGCAGGGTAAGCGAGTCCCAGATAAGCTTTCAGCGAAAAGGAGTCACACTTATGCGAAGAATGGGTAACGCGTTTACCCACAAAAAGCTTATGTAATATCGAATGCGTGTACGAAAAGTAAAATTCATTTTCGTTGCCGCTCATAGATAAAGTAACTATCTAGAAGGATGTAAAAATAAATAATATTAATTACTAAAGTGGGGCTTTAAATAGAAACGAATTAGAGTAAACTGTGAAATAATAATTCTAGAAATAAAAGAGTTATGGGAGCAAAATTAATTTCGTTAGACGTGGCGCTAGGTTAAAAAGACATCTAGATCTAGACGATAACATGGTACGTATTCACCAAGAACGTACAAATTTTATGAAATTATGATCTGGGCCTCGAGACAAAATTGTCACATGACAAAGTGAGCTTGTCTCAAGCCCCTATACAGCAAATTAGGTTACAGGCGACACACAGACAGGATTAAAATACGTAAACTTCAATAATCTTTCGAAATATAAGTCTTGTTAGTTAGTTAGTGTTGTTCTACATTTTAATACCAATTGAATACTACTTTTGAAAATACTATTTTTTACCAATTGAAACTTTAAATACTATTCTAAGGACACGGTCGCCTCGTTTTCGCAAATACGGCTACGCCATATATTAAAAGGCCAGATTATTTAATATTCGTTTATGTATTCGGTTATGGCTCAAAATATGTAGTAGAGTCTGGCTAATGAAAGAAGATAATTAAATTATTTGAAAACTTTCGGATGGCAACACAGAATGTCATTGAATTTCTTAGGTTAGTATTATGATTAATTATTGTCTCATTTTTATTTCTATTATATATTTTTTCCGAATAGTTAACAGTTATAATAGCCTAAACTTTGTTTTATTTGATCAAATATTTCGTTTCTTTCGCAGTATTTGATTATTCCGAATAAAGTTGTGTTTTATAATAAATATAGTTTTAGTTTTCCATGCAATGCTAGTCATTTTAAGTATCAGTAGTAAAAGACTAAATACGTATAGTATTTAATTTCATAGAAATACAGTTACTATCAATGTAAAAAATAATAAAATAAAATCAAGTAAGTTTAATCCACAAAATATATCAAACTTTTAGGGATACCATAGTCCATACTATATTTTTTTTAATTTGCCAGACTCTAGTACGTATTTATTCGAACTTTTGACATTTGATTTTATTTCATTGTCAATAGTACTTTGACAAAACTTAATAATATGTGACTTATATTCTGTCATCTATGGAGTATGGAATGTCAAATGTGCAGATCTCACAGCCGGTCCAGAATTTTCCTGGAATAATATATTTTTACAATAAGTAAGGAACATTGAAGAGTAGCATTAGCTTTTACCATGGAAAATGATATAATAGATTCACTGAATGATCTAGGGTAAGAATTACTGATATTAAAAAGTCGATGGGGTAAAACTATTAGATTTATAGTGAATTTATTTATTAAAATTATTGAGTGTTTAATTTCTTTTTATTTGACTATCTTTTATATTCATACCTATCATGCCTCCCGAATGTTATAATATTACAAAAAAGTTTTTAACATTTGCCATACAAAATTATATTAGTATGTAGTTTAATATATATTCTGTTCATCATTGTAGTACACTCCATTTATCTGACAATTATATATACATACATTTTTATATTATATAATAGTAAAATCATTAAGTTCATTTTATGAGGACATATAAATTTTTTAATTTGATCACTGATCCTAGACTGATTATTTACTAGTTTTTTAGTGCTCTATGTATAGATTTGTGTTATTATGTTCTAGTTACGAAGGACCTTTAGCAGATGAAGTTGCATTTGCAAAAGCCATTGATGGAGGCCCAAAATCTCTAGAATATACAAAGTTAGTACATATTTTAGCTGAAGAAATAAAAAAGCTATGTAATTTAGAAGAAACTGTCAATGTAATGAATGACCCGGATGAATCTAGCACATTTCTACTAGAATTGAGCTCTTTCTTAAAAGAACTGGGGTGCCCATATAAGAAATTAGTGACAGGTGAGTTGTCATCTTTAGTAGGAGCTTAACTTGGAAAAAAATTTTTTATGGTATTTTAAGTGTTCCATGGCAGAGACCATAAAAAAAAGGCAGGAAGTTGAAAGGCATTCAAGGCTTAGTTAAATAGATTTAGACATGTGTCTATCTTATACCCTGCAAGGCATGTATCAATATAAAGCAGTTAATAGATACATTGAAAAATGCTTTTGTATAATATTTCTAAATTATAAATAACCTATATTAACTTACACTTTAATGTAAGGATATCTTTCATTTTTAGGACACATGTCATCTAGACTGGAATCAAGAGAAGACAAAATACTACTGTTGGATTATTTAGTGTCAGAGTTGATGTCCGCAAGAATGGTCAGTGTTGATTGTCCAAAAGAAAAACAAGGGACTGGGATGAATATTGTTGTAGTAAGTTGGCATTGTCTTATCAAGTTTATCTCTTTTACACACAGCTGTGATTTAAATATCGTCACTGTAGAATGATAACCTCGTATGTCAAAAAACCATTAATTTTTTATTCTTGACTCTTATATGTCATTTAACTGGTATACTCATGAAGTAAGGACTTATTAATATTTTAATAAATAAGACCTTTTTAACATCTAAAACTGTGGACAAAACACATACTTATATTTTAACGAACATTGATGAAATTAAAATTTTTTATCGTTTCCTGTAATATTTGGTTCTCTGGACATACAAGGTTATCATTCTACAGCGACAATATGTTTGTGAACCTCTCAACCCTCAGGTCATGACCTCAAGGTTGAAAGGTGAAGTTAAAAGGTAAATAATTCATTAGTTTAAAATTAAACTTAATTTGTTTAATTATTTTCAGCAAGAATCACCAACAGCAAAGGACTTGAAAGACATATTGATTAGTTTGAAGTTTAACAAACCTCCACCGAACATCACTCCAGAAGTACTATTCTTAAAGCTAGAAGCAAAATTAAAGGAAACATTACAGAAAGAAGGTAAATGATTAAGGCTTCTAATTTTTTAAAGTATTATTATAATGTTAAGTATTATAATTATGTTTATCACAAACTCTTGAATATAACAATAACCTAAGTTACAATTTATTAAATACATGGATTGATACAATATATAAATTACTCTTTTACAACAAAGTGTATACTCATGTAGTTGATTATGCACCTTGCATAAGTCCTGAGTTTTGGTTCTAGTGAAATAATAATTTTGATTGGATGTAACATCTGTTCCTAAAACTGTATCTTTAATTTACTCATGTAATCATTGATCATGTAATTTACAGGTGCGGTATTAGTTGGCAAGTCACTATACAATAAAGCACTAAATGAAAAAGACTGGAAATCCCTAGAAAATACATTTACAGAGCTATTTGAAGAATATCGACTTAGGAGGGAGACTTTAATTACCCGATTAGAATGCACTATACAGAGTTTTGAGGTGAGTATCTTGGAAGGCCTTTGTATTTATTTGTTTGATTTGGATACCAAAACTATTCTTAGAAATACTAATTGTGGACAAATGTTTTTCTTGTTAAAGTTGTATGGACTACTAAATGTCCGACTACCACAGACTCAAAATGCTTTTAAACACAATTGTATATCCTGTATATAGATAATTTATAGTCGTATCTAATTTTAATCCATCCTTGAACAATTATTTGCTGGTTCAAGCTAATTCTCAACGACTTGTTCAAAGACTTTTATACAAAAAGTTGCATGATAAAAAAATTCAAGTGACAATTGTCACACCATACAAAGAATGATGGCTAACAAGCTCAAGACAATGTCACTTTTCGATAGGCGTGACCCATTAACGCCAAACAAATTCGTATGTACTTGGCCACGCGACAAAGCGCGAGCTAATGCCTATGCTAATGCTAGATGCCAAACCTATACAGATACGAAATTCCTGCATTAAATTGGAAAAAAAAATGGAACATTTTCTTTACAATTATGGAACATCTTCATTTCTTACAGTTAGATTTTTAAAGAAAAAAATATCAATTTTTTTCTTTAAAAATCTAACAATTTTAAGCTAAATAAAACTGTATTTTATTTAGTGGTCAGACCGTTTGAAATCGAAAAGAGACGTAATCCAGTCAACATATAGACCAAAAAGGGAACAGATGAAACTCAAACCGAATGTGAAGCTATCGGATTTCCTCGCTTCGCGATCATCTTTGCTGCAAATTGAAAAAACTTCAAGTGCCTCTGTTAGAAAGAACACGCAGAGTGATGTTAACAAAGTGCTTATTGGGAGGGTAAGAAATATAATTAGCCCTTTAAAAAAAATCAGTGGCGCTACAACCTCTTTAGGTCTTGGCCTCAGATTTCTGAATCTGTTTCACGATCATTTTTAAATCTAATAGGCAAGTAGGCCGCCTCCAGTGCCTGACACACGGCGTCGACTTTTTGGGTCTAAGACATGTCGGTTTCCTCACGATATTTTCCTTCACCGTTCGAGCAAATGTTAAATGCGCACATAGAAAGAAAGTCCAACACTGCTTATTGCAATTAGCCCTTTACTAAATCATAAAAGCAGTGTTGTCCTAGTGGCTTCAGCGTACATCTATCTACACTCATCCCTTAAGTCATAGGTTCGATCCCGGCTGTGGACTAATACACTTCCTGTCGATAAGCGCAAAACAAACAACAAAACACACACACATCGCGAAGAAACTGCCATGTCTTAAATCCAAAAATTGCACAAAGGCTGATTACCTACTTGCCTTTAAAAATACAAATGAATAGATACACAATTTTGAGGTGCTTTTTATTTACAAAATAAGCTAAATAGACATATTTTTATTAATACATTTATTAATATATATACCAGATTTCTGTCATGAATAAAGTTTTATTATTAAATATAAACATAATTTAAGAATTATGACATCTACAATAACGATAGTTGCTAAATTTTTACAAGATTTAAATTAATTTAAATAATCATAAAAATTGTTTCTTTTAAAAATTAATTTCCATTTATTTTTAAAATTGGCGTAAATTATCGAGTAAACTCGATTTGTAACCAAGTCGCAATGGCTACCTTTTCATTACATTCCTCTAATTTTTTTTTATATTTCAGGTTCCAGATAGAGGAGGTCGCCCTAATGAACAACAGCCTCCACCGCCAGAGATGCCATCTTGGCAACAGAGATCTGCCCCACAGGTATATTTAAATGATGTATTTGATAAAGATTAAGTACAAATATTCTATATTCCAGTAAAAAAATGAACAGTAGCATAAAATATTTGGCAAATATATGGCCACAAGCTGTGTCTGTGGGGTTGTGTGTTTGAACCTCAACAATGATGAAATTAACGACGGGTTGCACGCAAAAGTAAAACTTGAATATTAACGTTTTGTATTTTTGATATTTTGGAATGGTTAGGGAATAATTTTGCACGAATTGCTTTGATTATCAGTATAAAAGTACTATCATTTATGTGGAATACAATATTTATTTATTGCGTTATCGTACACAAACATGACAATTTATATTACATTAAATACGCCGCGCCAGCTGTCTACTCTCCATCCGTCTTACGATTTTTCGATCAGGTCACGTGTCCTGACGCGAGTTTAACCTTTTTTACCCATTCCAAAAAAAGTGTACAATGCCGCTAAAGAAGTTTACACTTCAAAAATCAGTATGACTTAATATGACAAGCACCGAAGACCTATTTGTTTATAATTGAACACACATATACACAATGAATGCACATTCCTCATTTATTAAAACAATAAATATATTATATTGTTTGTAGACTTACATTTACTACGTAACTCTACAAATCTTTTTAAGGGCGTAACAACTGGAAAACAATAACAGGTATACAATAAATATCTCTGCTGATCCTTCAGTTTAAATTTTCCATGTGCTGTTTTTATTTGTACTTACATTACTTTGGTTAGTAGCTGCAACTTAGTTACATGATTTGCATGGTATTTATAAGTACCATTACAATAATATTTGTTACATAAAATATATAAACACTGTACACACTTTTAAAGCTAGTTAATTATTTAGTACTTTGCATTTACTTGTATTTTTATAGGGCTGTACAACAAGCTGAAAAACAATTACTCGATTTAAAAAAATTCACCATTTAGAAATTAGAATGCCGCATTTACCTAAAATTTAAATAAAAACGGTCCATGTCAAGCCCAGAGCACCCGCTCACTAGTATGACGAATAGCCTATTTTAATTGTCCTCACTTATTACAATTAAAGTAAAATAGACAACCCGACTATATGCATTTGCATGTTTGCCTATGCAAATGCATATAATTCTATTTTTACAGCATTATTGCAAATTTTGGTAATTTTTCATTGATAGTGCTTATTTCAATAGTTGGTACCTACGTATTTGGCAATATTACTATTATACTCAATGAATTTCAGTAATATCCCCGTTTCGTTAAAACTTGTTCTTAGACAATAAATGTTAAAAAAAACTTTCCTACATCAGTTCCTTGGAAACAATCGAAAAATTATTGAACAGAGTAATGCCCTTCAGATACTATCTGCAAAAGCTTCAGTGGAAATTTTACTGCAGTTATTGTAAAATCCCTGCTTTGAAAATTACGCGTTTGTTAATAGGACAAAGTCTGCCTAGGAGGTGTCTGCAGAAATGGCGCCAAATTTTAAGTATTCCGGTAACGTCAGTTGACGTATAAAGGTTTTTCAGCTATAAATTAATATAAGTGACCAAGTACACAAGTTTGCTCAAAGTAGATTGGAAATTATTATTGTTTACTTTCACAAGAATTATTTAATAAGTTTATAGGGCTGTAATTAATCTATGTAATACAATTAGATGATTTTAAAAATTTTACCAATTGCATTTTCTATTTCATTTTTTAAGCATATTACACTTATCCATATTTGATGCATATTTTGGCCATTTTGACAGTGCCGCTAATTAGGAATATTTTATTTTACATTATTGTAATAAGAATAAATTTTGTGGTAAACAAAATATTGTTGTGATATAATTGCTAGACTAGTTGCTGCAGTAATTTAGACCACAATGTTATAAATTATATTACTTGTTTTTATTTATATTATTTCCTTCTTTTGGGAAATGTAAATGCTTCGTTTGCATTGTTATATTTCTTATAATAATTCCCTATAATAAGATACTCAAGATATATTTATAAATTATATTTTATCTTTGTGTTAAACTAATAATTGTTCTTAGCAATAAAGGCTTAAATAAAAAATATTTCAGGGTGGTCGCGGTGGCGGTCGTGGGGGAGATGGAAGGGGAAGGGGTGGAGAGAGAGGAGGAAGGGGAGGAGAGAGAGGAGGAAGGGGTGGAGAGAGAGGAGGAAGGGGTGGAGATAGTGGAGGACGTGGTGGGGGCAGAGTCCAGGGCGGATACAACCAAGGAAATGGAGACCAGCGGTGAGATTAAGTCCAAGAGTCAGAATAAATATAAAAGATTTTATAGTATATGTATTTAATAAAAATATATTTTTTTTTGAATCACAAATTAATGAATTTTCCTTCCTTCACTTATCCGTTCCATCACATTTTGATTCAGTTATAACGTTTCTTCATCATCATCTTACATGGTTATGCAAAATGACACAAGAAAATGTAAAAATTCACTCAAATTTATGATGAGTGCACTTTTATTTTAGGCCTCAAACTGGCCCTGGTTTTAACCAAAACCGCAATTACCAAACCTACGAAGTGCCACCTGGCGGTTACAGCCAGAATAACCAGAATATTTACAACCAAGGCTACGATAGTATGGGTGGCTATAACCAAAGAGGTAATTTTTATTTTATTTTATTCAAGGTAATTTATCTTATTCATACTAGAGTCTGAATAAGATAAATTACCTTTAAAAAAATTAGTATGGTATCCCTTAAAGTTTGATATATTTTGTGGATTAAACTTACTTGATACTTGATTTTATTTTATTATTTTTTACATTGATAGTAACTGTATTTCTATGAAATTAAATACTATACATATTTAGTCTTTTACTATTGATACTTAAAATGACTAGCATTGCATGGAAAACTAAAACTACAGTCCTTTAAAACTTAAACTTGTTATTACACCCCGCCCGAACTATCACAAACAAACCGCTTATAACAACATCGGATAGGCAGCGACATATCGCTTACCCCAACGACGAAATTTTATCGATATTCATCGGCTATAACGGCCAACCGCTTCTTGTCTCAGCAAACAAAACAAAACAAACGATTTTAAATCTTATTTATAAACATTGAATGAATATTTAGGCAATATTACCCCCCCCCCCCCCACCTCCTCCCGGCCATTTGACCTGCATCACAATATGTTCCAGTTCCTATGCTGCGTGAGAACAGTTTATAAAATGTTGTGTTTTTCTAAAAAGGGAAGGGGGGAAGGGGGGGAAAAGAGGGGAAAAAAAAAAAAAGGGGGGAGGGAAAAAAAAAAAAAAAAAAAGAAAGAGGAAAAAAAAAAAAAAAAAAAGAGAGAGAGAAAAAAAAAAAAAGAAAAAAGGGTGGAAGAAAAAAAAAATAGGGAAAAAAAAATTTTGTTCAATTTGACTCGTTTACATTCAATACTAACATACCATATTATAATCTATTACCTATTGATACTTAAAATGACTATGTACATACATATGTACATTACTAATAAACGTAAAACTGCCTATATTTATTATAAAACACAACTTTATTCGGAATAATCAAAATCCAAAAAATCAATAAAACAAAGTTTAGACTATTATACCTGTTAACTATTCGGAAAAAATAGATAATAGAAATATAAATGAGTAATTGCATGAAGTATCAAGACAATAAATCATACTAACGTAATAAATTCAATGACATTTTATGTTGCCATCCGAAAGTTTTCAAATCAAATATTATCTTCTTTCATTAGCCAGACTCTATTATATGTTAGTTAAAAATGTTTTTCTATAATTTAAAAAAAAGTATATAGATTTATTGCTTGGCCAGGAGTTGAACCCGGGAGAATTTTGACTTTTGATTTGAGTGTTTTATTTCTTCAGGTGGCTACCAACCCCAACAAAACCCAGGCCATCAGCAGGGCTACCAACGCTACGAGCATGATGAGAGAAGAGGTCGCGGTGGGTACAGAGGTCGCCGTTGACACCCCGCGTTTGACACTTCCGCTCTCAGTTGACATTTGGCAACCTTAATCTATTCATGACTTAGTTGACGGTAGTTTTAATCTACCCTCATTTATTTATATACAATTTATTTTTAGGTTCGTCAATAAGCAATAGAATTATAAAATTAATAAATCCCCAAACTTACCATATTACGTACTTATTTAATACTACCGTCAACTTAGTTTAATTTATATTCATCTTTAACTATATTATTAGATTAGCAGTAATATATAAATTTAAATCGCTAGTGATTTTTAGGCATGTTATTATTAACTTTTTAAAATTCTCTTCATAGAAAAGTTAAGAATCATGTTTTAAAGAAATTCAAATAGTTTTATTAGCGTTTTAGCTTTGATATCACTAGTGCGAAATATTATAATTATTGAGCACAGATAAATGAAATTTTTACTAAAACGTACATCATCTCAAATCAATTTCTTATTAGTTTTAGTAATTGTCAAAAAAATTCAAAATATGGAGTGGAAATAGTAAAAATACAAAAATGCCTTGCAAATAGCAATAACTGCATCCCGTGCCTTGACAGCTATATATATATAATAATATATTATTTTTTCAGCCATATTGAAGTACTAATGTATATTCATGATTCGCCTTATTGCATGTTTATAGTAAAAGGTTTTTTATGTACCAATCCCCTGGTGAACAACGTTGCATTTTTAAATGTTAATACCATCAATAAATTCCTTCATTGGTATATTTAGAACAAATGTTACCATAAGTTCGACAAGTACTAAACAATTGTGTCTTCAATGTTTGAAAAATTTATCAATATACATTTAATTAAATAATTGTTGCTATATTAATAAGAACAATACAAACTCACCGATATTATGTAGTATTGTGTCATAGTGAGAATTAAATGCTGCTATTATGAGGAGTAGAGCAGTAAAGCTTGTTACAGAAACATAATGAAAACCTCGTAGAAAGGCTGGTACCTTATAGTAAGACTAATTTTATAAACAGCTGATAGGCGAGTATGGGTTCATAAACCTTGAGGTGAATGACCCGATTTTTGAACTGAGCATTTTTCTATGTCTTGGTAGAACATGAATCTTATCACAGTTGGTTTTATGGACTAGTTTTATTATTCTTAAAGTTCACAGGGAGTTACATAGGTATGTTATATCGCGAAGAACATAATATCATATTACAAATTGTATTTACATTGAATGTTCATTAGATTTGGATATATGTACAATATTAATAGCCGTGTTTATTCCATTTTAACAGTTAATAAAACAGTTTATACATTCATAAGTGTTTTATTTACATAAATGTAATATTAAAAATATTTTTCACATTATTTTTCAATTACACTTTGTGCATTTTGAGACAAGTTGAAAAGTTTTGAGGTAACATCTGTCTTTGTCATATTATTTTCTAATATGTTGAGTTCAAGGTACAATATTTTAAAATATAATAAAACACATAAAAAGGATCTTATCTGCCAAAGTGACTTGGCATTTGAGATTGGATTACTGGATTAATTTTCAGGTTGGAATTGTAGTGCGATTCTTGCAACCCCTTTCTAACACTTAAGTTAGCAAGTAAGACGTTGGTAAAGGTAGCCTTTTGACACATTTACAAATCTTCTGTACTCCACTTATAAGCGTCTTCTTCCAATGCCTTTTTCTTGCTCTGTTGGTCAAAGAATTTCTTCTCATAACCATTTGACCGGTCAACACCATCCCATCGATAACCAGGAGGAATATTAAACCTGTTTGGTGGGAAATTGCCTTTGTATGCCGGTTTTGCTGAAATGAAGTACACACAAATATTTTTATCTTAGTTTCATGGGTATATGGAAATTAAATAACAGCTTTACCAGGAATTTGACAAGTAGTAGTTGGAAAAATATGTCAAGATTATTTGAACAAAATACAAAATATATTTGATGTGATTTAATACTTAGTTTTACCTTCGCTTTTGAATTGGATTTCTAGTGAATACTAAATGTATAGACGACAACACAGTGTATGAACATAAAACACACTGCCACTAATCTGGAATAATCAAAGAGACGTAATGATTTATTTTAGGAAATATGTTATTGTCTACTCTTACCTGGTGCCAACTCTCCCCTTTCTCTTTTCCTGTCCCTAATGTAATTCAACATAGGATCTCCAGCCCGTTCGACATCCTTCAGCCTTCCCTCCAGATCTCGGTCATCTTTGTACCGGGCGAGTGGTTTGGCTGCTTCTTTTATGTACTCTTGTACTTTTTCTTCTTGAGCCTCTATTTGTTTTAATCTGTAAATAAAGTACACAATTAGAGTCCAGTATTAGCTCAATGAGAGAAGTATTGGCCTTATGGCTTAACTTCGCAACTGTCTCAATATTTAAGCCAAACTTAACCTACTCTGAAGTAAAACATCGTAAGAGAACCGTCATATTTTATGACAAGTGTAAGGCATAGAAGTCTGATTAAAATGTAAATAAAAAATAAAAATCATAACTTCTACATATTTCAGACTGAACAATTTTTTTCACATCTGTGGACCCCATACACTATGTGCATTAAGTTAAAGGTACTGTACTAATCACTCTAGTGTAAGTTATCATACAAAAATGGACTTTCTTATTGTTTTGTTTTTGCAAGAAATTTTGGCGTGTCTGTGTCTCACCATGTTAAACTTATTTTCTACCATTACAGCTTAACATTTTTAAATTGAATAGAAAAGAAAAATCGGCACAGCCAGCTATAGTTGCTGTTTTACATGCATATCATATTTGTTACAAGAATTAAAACAAATGGTTTAGAAATATATAGTTATAAATAAAATTTGGAATATATGTATTTTGCTATTTATGGCTGAATAAAACTAATTGCTAACATACCCTCTGCTCCATTTCTTGTATTTTTCATCTAACTCTTTTTGTCTTTCTGCTTTCTCTTTTTGTTTTTTACGTTCTTCAGAGTTCTCTCGTTTGCCTAAAAAATATAATAATTTATTTTATTTAACAATTGCAACGGTATTAGTCCCTCTAAAACTTGATATTAGTAATTAAATCACTGTTTGAGCATCATGCATTATGACCAAGGACAAATAATGATTTATGTACATTTTAAAGTTAGCATTACAGTAAAACAAAAGTACTTTTATTTATTCTTAGATATATTAATAATTGGACATATTTTGAAGATGACTTACTTTTTCTGGACACAGCTTTTGCATTCCTTCCTGATACATCATCAGTCAGTTTACTGTAAGCTTCGTTTTCTCTTTGTCGAAATGATTCATTTTCTTGCCTTAACTGTTTTGCGTCTTGTAGTCCTGCCATTTTCCCTTCTAATGTTTTTGCCATTTTTTTATTACTTGGAGGAGGGCTGTTTTGATAATCTTTTCTTTTACCTCTTCTTGGTGGTGATATATCGGAATCATTATTTTTTTTATTTTTTCTTGGTGGAGATAAGTCTGAATCACTGTGTTCCTTATGTCTTTGTTCTTTTCTCGGTGGAGATAGGTCTGAGTCGTCACTTTCATTATTTTTACTTGCTTTTCTTGTAGATGAATCATCTTTTCTGGAGAGACTTCCATTCTTATAATGATCTTTTGTCTTTTGTACATTTCTTTCTTTTCGAGAAGATGATGATTCAGCACAATGTTTGTTAACTAGTGGCTGTTTCTCTTTTCTTGATGAAGAATCATATCTTTTTTCTTTTTTATGTTTTCTTGGGGGTGATGAATCAGAATCAGATACATTCCTTTTATTTTTATGTGACTTCCTCTGTGGAGAACTATCTGAGTCAGATGATTTATTGTTTTTACTTTTAGTAGATTTTTTAAATCTTTTAGGAGAAATTGAATTTGATCTTTCTTGACTGTCGTATTTATCATTAACATTATCCCATCTACTTTTTCTCTCTTCCTCCTTTCTGACTTATTATTATTTTGTGAAGAACTTCCTTCTGTTCTGCGTGGGGGACTTAAATCACTATCTCTTCTATTCTTCAATTTACCTTTTGATTGCTTTCTTGGTGGGGATATGTCAGAATCATCACTATTTCTATTCCTTTTTGGACTTGAGATTTTATGCCTTCTAGAGATTTTTTCTGGTGTTCGTTCTCTACTTTTATTTGTTCGTCTTGGTGGACTAAAATCACTATCACTTGCACTTCTTGGCTTTTTTGGAGTAAAACTTCTTTCATCAGTGCGTTTCCTAGGTGGTGACTGGTCTGAATTATTTTTTGTTTCATCTTCTGAATCACTAAACATTTTACCAAAAATAACCTCATTTTCTTTTTCTACCTCCTTCATATCTCTTCTTATTTCTTCTACATTGAGTTTTGTGTTGAAGCCATCATCCTGAAAATTATATAATTAAGATAGTCAAGAAACAATCAATTTCTTTGTGGCGAAGGGGCAGGCACTAGTATACATTTATTTTATAAATTTGAAATACTATTTGGCAGCGAGAGATGAATGAATACTTTAGTTAAAAGAGTACAATGTTTTTATAGCTAAAGTTCTAAAATCATTTTATGTTAACTATACCTTTTTTCAGTTTAAATACATTAGCAATACTATACCCGCTCAATAATTTTCCAAATGTATCACCTCAATTGGCTACAGCTATCACAAGTTAAATCTATAATGTGAGATTAAGAATCTATAAGAAAGACAGTCAAGATTTAGCTCGGCTACTCCAATATGTTTTTGACTCATTCTATAATTTCTATAATGTTCCATGATGTTTGTTTATAAAAAGAGTACTGAATAATAATACTAATATTGACCTGTGTAACAACTCTCCATTTTGAGCTACTCTTGAATAATTCTGCCTTTTTAACCTCCTCAGGTCGTTCATCAATGATCCCTGCTATCTGTGGAGCATCCTCACCTTGATCTAATATATCTAACTCATGTCCCTGTAGTTCTTGTAGTTTGGACAGATCCAGGTCATCATCTATGATCTTGAAACTGTAATGCAGTATTTAGTTTACAACTTTTTTATTATTTTTTCGATGATTAAAACCTAACAATGTATGCACTTAAATTATCAGAATAAATTACAAAATTCTTGACGTTGATACCGAACAAAATTAAGATGAATGACTAGAAGTATATTTACTTCAGGTGGTTATTACAGTAAAACGTAATGCACTGATGAAATTTCTTCCATTAGCCTTACTATATTTAACCTTAATAACATACATACCCTTTCCCTTTAACAACTTTCTTTTTCTTCTTCTTTTTATCAGATGAGCCACTCAGATATTTTTGTAAATAGGCTTTCTGATCAATTTTCGCAGTCATATTTCAATATTTGGTTTAGTGAGGTTAAAATAAATATATTCTGCTAAAAATTAATAATATGTTATACAATTCGAACAATTATTTAATAAGTTTACAAACCAACAACAACAATGAACAAGTTTACATTAACACAACGTATTTACCTGGTAATATTTAACACAAAATTTACCAGCCTTCAATCTCGAAGGTTATATGAAAACTGTCAATGTCATTACTACTAAGACGTAACAACAAACCCATATGGCAAGTTCATACTACATTTTTTTTTTAAATTTAATGCACGTGTCGTTCGCTCGATCTGAAAGATCTAAATCAATACTGAGCCATTGACAAAAAGATCCCCGTTCAATCGAACGATTGATTCAATTTCAAACGAACTAAAGGCTATTTCGAACTGAAAGGTTCCGGTTGTAAAACAACTTCGGTTCAGACTTCAGAGCGAACAAAACAAATATAAATTATTCAAATAATTTAGTTTAATTCCAGTTCGCAAGTCAAGTAAGTGTTCCATATTTTATTGTTTCTATGTTTCTATCTTACTTCCGCATATTGTGTTTGTCTTCTCTTCTTCCACCATCAAATAAGCACGAAAAGCAAACTTACACTTTAGTGCAGCCTTTTTGTGTTTTTTTTAATTATCTAAAGCACTTTTGTTATTTTTAAAGAAACGATTATTACTAACTTTGTAAAGTTTGTACATTAATCTGTGGGTGTAGTAAACAATAGAGGTCGAGTCGATCAGTCTCGTTGAAAACTAAATTTGTATGAAAATGACAGCTGTTTACGTCGACAAATTTAGCTTTCGACGTTCTACATAAAGTCATACACTACTGTTAAGGGATTCTGACTAAGCGCCCATTAAAATTATTAATAAATAAAAACCTATTGTTTCAATAATTTTTTCGACTACTTTACGCAGCGATCTTAATGTTTCCAAGAGTATAAATAATGTATAATTAACAAAAACATTACCTATTCGGTGAGAATAACAGAATTTCTAAAAACAAATTACTTTACTTTAAATGGCATAGCAATTTCGAGTTGAAATCCTACCTAGAGCCTACAGGTAAATCCTTAAAAATAAGCCTTCCTATAATTTATCTACTTAGCCACCGCATTAAGCACTAAAACTACTCGTAACACGTACATTTTACGTCATCCAAATGAAAGTGCAGTTTCATCAGACCCAGTAAACAGTATTAAAAATTTAGGAAATGTAGCAATAAAAACAGTTTCAACTGCAGTTAATTTATTTGCATATGCTCCAATAAAATGCTATCTTAAGTTAAACGGCGTGTCCAATGTCCATTGTTTTGAGTACAAAAGGTTTACATCACTACTGGTCATCATCATCGTCGTCATCATCATCACGATCACGGAGATCCTGTCGATCTAGTGCCCTCTGAAAAAAATAATCATTGCATCATTCGGATGATCTCTCATTTTTAGGACTCAGAAAATGTGAAATATAGATACAAAAAGTTATATACGTTGTATTTATAAGTTTAGTAAAATGTTTTTAAAATATGTTTTATCTGCGTTACATAAATACAGCTATAAAGAATATCGTCTATGCGACATATTAACGTAAGTTTTGTTAATATAGTCGAAATAGATACAAATTTACTGACTTTCTTGGCTTTTTTTGTATGCCGAAGTTTTGGAGTCGACTCGTGGAACTCTACAGAAATAAATTACCAAAATGTGAACTGAACTGTGTTTCATTTAGCGCTGTTTGATTAAGTAAGCAATAAATCCCATATATGTAACCAGGGCCGGAATTAGAGGTCTGGAGCCTGGAGGCCACGGGGCAACAAAGAAGTGGAGGGCCTGGCCCCTGGCCTCAAATTATTTTTGAAATAAAATGAACAATTTTTTTCAGTCGAGTTTTTCATTCAATAATTGTTGTGAATCTAAGTAGATTATTTTAGTGTTCAACAAATATATAAAAATATATTTAAAAAAATGTGGTTTACTAGTTTACTAGTCGGAATTTAATTCTTTTTTCCCGAAGTCTCTATTGTGGGCGCCGTTCTTTTGTGGAGGCCCTGAGGTTGTCCTCGGTTGCCCTCCCCTAAATACAGCCCGGTTTAAAATCTAGGAGTTCAGGCACCTCTCATTCGAATTATTTGCGATTATAACAGAATAAACACAACTTATCCAAAGCTTGATATATTCGGTAGTGGGGTGATTAATTTAAAAAAAATGAGTTGTTAAGTGACTATCTGATACCTATTCCCCTGTCTTAACAATAAGCAAACATTACTAGTTTAATCTAAAATTGGAAGTGTAATATTTTAATTGTGATTTATTTTAGGAAAGATAGCTTGTAATATTATATACTGTAAATACAGCATTAAATATGATGTGGTGAACTTTAATAAATAAATATATTTAATACTTACCAATAGCACATAGCCATCATTCTAAAACAAAAATAATCTTCTAAAATATGAATTATTAATTTTTTTATTCTATTTGTATGTTGTTATTTCAAATAGACGTGAAGTCTGTGTGTTGTATGTCTACTTTTCCGTTTTTCTTCTACACGTATTATAAATACTTATTGCCATGCCATGATCTTTGTAATTTTTTTAATACACTTACTGCTTTGATTGAAGGCCCTGGCACCAGGTCTCTATGATGGTGCTGATGGAAGAAAAACATTAATATTAATTAAATGATTGATTTTTTTATTCACGCTATAATATGAATACTAATAATAATAATATTGTTGTTTGGTAATTTATTACTTTAGCTCAGGATTAAATGAATCAATCCTGGTCAGTGGAATAACTATACCATCTGGGGCCCGTGGCAAATTCTTTTGATTTATTCTTTTGATTACTGATAGGGCCCCTATCAGTAAAAATAGTCACGTTGTACTCAGTTTAATTTTTATTAACTTTTCAGCGTACCTCAACTATACGTTGTATATGTCCCACTAATGGCCATAGGCCTCCTCTCTTAGGCGAGAGGGAATGGTCTGTAGTCCCCACGCTAGCCCAATGCGTATTGGAGACTTCACATTCATCCATAGAACATAATATCTCTTGGGCAGGAGCCTTCTTGGGTCGGAGCCCGTGGCATTTTGCCAGCCCTGCCACCCTATTGTTACGCCACAGTTCCTGGTACATGTTGCACACGGGCCTAAGCCAAGTGACCACAGTTTTTTATGGGTATTATAAAAATTTACGGGTTATTCTTGCCGTATTTAATATAACTGTTTTTTGAAGGATATAAATGGATTTCGGGAGGTCTACATTATTATTATTATATATATAATATGAATATTAGCATCTTAGAGCGTCTAATTAACACTTGACCGGATGTTTTTAAATTACGCTTAATTGTCACTATTTTATATAAATGTAAATAAATAATTATATTTCTAAGATTAGATTCTTTAGATTATTAATTATGTTATTATATGTATTGTGTTAACTGACGTTTCATTAAGTTTCTTAGTCTGTGGAAAAGACGCTAGTTTTGGCTTGACTGTTTTAATTTAAATTTGAAGTTTTTTTTGTTAGAATTTTTTGGATTATAAAAGTGATTGTTTTCAAGTAAATAAACAACTCTAAATGTTGTTTCTTAAAATACATATTTCAGTAACACATTTGAGTTTCATTCATCATATAAATAAAAATAAAAAATCCTTTAATTTCCTTTTAAAATAAACAATAATTATTAACTATTATACAACAAACATCGTCAGGTTGCTTGCATCCAACATAATGCATGGTTCAGGCTGAAAATGGAAGTCTTGCAAAACTTAAAAACTTACCGCTCTACCGGCGACTTCACTTGGAGTGAACTGTAACAAATTCCTCGTTTAAAATAAATATTTAAACGTTTAAAAAATTCCAAATATTTTAATAACTTACGTATTTGAAGTCAATACTCTGGTGAAAAAAGAATAATTATTACGTTCAGGTAAATAGAAACAAAAATTATTTCATGGAGAACCTAACCCAGCAACTGAGTCTCAACATTTTATATAATCAGCTGAGATTTCCTTAAATTTGGTGGTTATGTTATGTACACAAAATATGTTTTCAATTCGAATGATATCTTGATAAATTGTAAACCAGTGTTTTATTAATTAAACAATTAGATTTGAAAAGCTAATTGGTTTTAGCTTTATAGTATTTGTATAGATTTACGCACAACATAAATTAGTAAAATGATTTATTTAAGAAAAATACATAGAAATTAATTTAATAATAATCATTATTAATTTACTTACTCCCAAATTGTGTGCGCGCGCACCGGGCACCTGTAAAGCATAGTGTTTTAATTGATTGTCTATCATAGACTCATTAAAGATAATGAATTTTTTTATTACATTTCTTACTAATGGCGGGTTCTGTAAAACAAAAAGTTATTAGTATTGGTATAAATAAAAAATTGTCTATTGGTAGTATAAAAAAATATATTGAATACAACGTGTCTAGGTTAGCAAGCGCGAAGTAACGAAACAGAGCGACGTGAGAATGTAAAATCAAAGACAATAAATGCATTTCGTTCGATTGTGATTGGTCAGAACAATAAATTCAAATTTAAATTAAATTCAAAAATCATTTATTCACGTAGGTAACACAATGTACACTTGTGATTCGTCATTAAAGAAATAAATATTCATGCTTCTAATTTTACATTTACTGCCAGTTCTCAAATCAAGGGCGTAGAACGGAAGAGAAGAACTGGCAATAAACTCTCCGCCACTCTTTTTAATCACCAAGATTTTTGTTTTACACAACGTTTGTAACTGGCTGTTTGATTGTAATTGGCATCAGCATCTAGTCAAATCATAGACACGCAACTCAACGTTCTTTTCGTTCTATTCACAATCAAACGAAATGAGCCGTCGTTCCACGTTTTACATTCTCACTCCCTTCAGTTTTAAGGCTTTCAATAAAAAAATCTTATAATAACTCACGTAACCGACTTTCAATACCTGTAAAATATTAGATATAAATAATATATTCTATATGCAATTAAAATGAATGAAAAAAAATCCAAATTAACTTACTCCGCGCCCTTTATATTTCTGAAATAAAGTACAATCGCGATTAGTGATTCCGTCTAACTAAAATAATATTTCATTAAAAACTTACCTCTGCTAAGTTATCTAACTGCTTTGCTAGAATATCGAGGTTTGAATTCTAAAAAAAATATATACCAATATTATTAAGTAAAACTAAAATCTCTTATATCAATAGAAAGCTAGGCTATAGACATATTAACCAAAAAAATAATGTTTAATGGTTCATGGGACAGGGTTGCCCGTGCGAAGACCGGGGCGGTATTAAATAAAATGTACAGGCTTGCACCCGTACATACCCTCCAGTAAATCTCTCATGCAAGATTAATATATTTCTTAAGAATGGTATAACACAGTTGGGAAACTAATGCCTAATTAACGACTATTCACAGAGCACTGAAAAACCTTGTGATCTTTATGAACTTATTTAAACCTACTAAATGGCTTAGTAATAGTAACCTTTTAATAAAATACTCTTTTTAGGCTAGAACCATTCACAGCGCTTGATGAGGCCTTTTTTAAATGGCTGGTCCTATCTCTATCTATATGGTACTTACATCGTCAGATTTCTGTTGAAGTTTTATAAAATATTTAAAGAGATTTGATTTAAATCATACTATTTTATATATATTATCATTATTTTTAATTCGTTAGTTTATCCATATTTAAAGTAAGTTACAATAAGCTTAACTAAAACTTTTAGACAACAGCTCAAAGTAAAGTAATTCAATTATTTAATGCTTAAATTTCCTCGAGTCGCAGGCTATAGAAAGTTTAGTTTGAGAAATTTACTATTAATAATTGAATTAAATTAATTTTGAGCAGTGTTGGTTGGTTGGTTTTCACCGGAGTTTCAATGTATGTACGGTGAAGGAATCCGGCATGCCTTAGACCCAAAAAGTCGAGGACGTGTGTTGCACAGAAGGGTGATCACCTACTTGCCTATGAGAAGCAAACAAATGATTACGAAACAGTTACAGAAATCTGAGGTCCGAACCTAAAAGGTTATATTGTTATTAATACTATGAGAAACTTTTAATTAAAATAGTTAACATACTCTTAGTTGTTCATCATCGCGATCATCGTCTGGACGGAGGTTGTGTCTCTAAAAATTAAAAAGTATATCAAACATATATTACAATTAATCAAAACAAGTTCAGCCCGTTCACATATACACATAAATTTGTAGATACATACGTTTACATCAGCTCTCAGTCGGTTCTAAAAAAATAGATTTCATACGGTTAGATACCAAAATGTAAGGGCATGTAACAAAATAAGTAGGTATTACTTAGTTAAATGTATTTAATAATTTTATTGATTTTTTGTCCTTTCGTATTTTTTTTTGTATTCCATATTTATTACTTTATTATAATTGTTTTTTGTTATACAGTGGAATAACTCGAACATCGAAAAAATTGCCACCCCCTTCCGCTGAATCCCTAAATACGCGGTATCTCGAACTATTCAGACTTTGTAACTCGAACAAAATGTTATTTCCCTACGAAGTATTGATAATACAAATTTATCGTCTATAACTCAATTTCAAAAAGGAGACTCCGTAAGTCGTAAGTAGTTAGTGATATGTCAGCTGTAGAATTACGATATAAATAAATAAGATTTTATTTAGAGGGCAGCGTTGGCCTAGTGGCTTCAGCGTGCGACTCTCATACCTGAGGTTCGATCCACGGCTGTGCACCAATGGACTTTTTTCTATGTGCGCATTTAACATTTACTCGAACGGTGAAGGAAAACATCGTGAGGAAACCGACATGTCTTAGACCCAAAAAGTCGACGGAGTGTGTCAGGAACTGGAGGCTGATCACCTACTTGCCTATTAGATTTAAAAATGACCACGAAACAGTTCGGGCTTTCCAGTCAGTGGTTAAACTGGTCGAAGATTCTCTATTTAGGTTGCAGGAAGTAGGAAGAAGAAGGAGAAATCCTTTCTCCACAATTTAAATGTAGTACTCAATTTTACCAAGATAAAAGTGTGATTAAGTGTTCCATTGGACTGGTTTTGAATCGGAGTCAATACATATATAACAATAAAACATCAAAAATCAAATTATGTATACAATCTTACATCATCATCGCGGTCGTCGATCAACTGAAAATCAAAAAGTTGAAAAGCTGTTTAAAATGAAATTTAATTAATAGTTCCAATTCTAAACAATGATAACTTGACATCTCAGATTGGAGGTTCCAACGCGCCTATCTTATGCGATCTGTTATCATAATGGTCTAAGATCCCGATATACAACGTAATATACAACCTTCACCGAGATGCTTATTTAATGAAACGTATTTTATATTTAATTTAATATGTCAATAAATATAATCCATATGGGTTGCCCACATATTAAATTAAATATAAAATACGTTTCATTAAATAAGCATCTCGGTGAAGGTCGTTGTATATTGTTGTACTATAAGGCTTTACCTTAAATCTCCAAATATTACCTTTAGAGTAAGTTCTTGCAATCTTCTCCTCATTTGTTGTTGCTGGAAATGATTTGTTTACTATAACTCAATTTAAGTGCAATTATGTAATATAATGTTGGTATTATATATTTATTATTAATATATAATACCAACATTATATTACATAATAAAAATATTACCACTAGTAAGAAATCGTAAAAAGGTTCTGGTAAAATGACAATTTTCTCGGGTAATAAGACCCCTTAAAAATTATTATTACTATAGATGCAATGTGTCTATGTGCCCCAATCGGGTCACTTGTTTACGATAATTTCGTAATCTATACGTCAATAAGACGAACATTTTTGTATAGTTCTTTTTCACGCTCACTTCTTATTAGATTCGCACCTCATAAGTTTTCCATCTCTCTGTTCGTTAGATTGCACTTATTATATAGCAATTAACATAATAGTTATTATTTCGCTCATATTCTATTGTATAACGCGAGTGATAAATATAGAGAAAGTTAAAATTATTCTATTATTTCGAACCCCTGATGATCCAGGAACCGTACATTTTGTGGTGCAATCTAACGAACAGAGAGAGTGCCGACGTCTGGCTATGCTCCCGGGGTGAACTCCCATGTACAGTTAATTGTATGACGAATGACTGTGTAACAGTCGAAGAGAGTGCCTGCGTCGGGCTATACTCTGGGGGTGACTCCAACGATTAGGAAATCGTCATGCTTATAAGTGATCAAACTGTACAGCCAGGGCACGTACTTACATAATAAAAACATCACGCTTGTGGATGATTGGAATGTACGAGCCCTGGCACGTACTTACATAGGGAATAATTAAGCTTATAAAACTAAGGAAGCCTGAGCGAGTAAAATGTACAGCCTTGGCTCGTACAATTCATGTAGCTAATATTTTGAAAAATATATTAATAATTAATTAGCAGTGTCGGCCAAGTCTTAAATTTTTTTATCTATGTGCGCATTGAGCATTCTCTCGAACGGTGAAGGAAAAAATCGACCTAAAAAAACGACGGCGTGTGTCTGGCAAAGGAGGCTGATCACCTATTTCCCTTTTAGATTGACAAATAATCATGAAGCAGATACAGAAATCTGAGGCTCCGACCTAAAAGTTTGTAGCGCCACTGATATATTAAATTAAGCTTAAGCTGTAAACAAATTCCTATTAAAGCATTTAATATATTTTCTTACCTGATGCAAATCGTCATCATCATCAATCTGAAAAGAATTATTAATTGTTGTAGTTTGGCGCTATATGGCCCCAAATGGGTCTTCTCCATAATCGACCTTACGTGATAGACATTGACAGCGCTGAAGTTACGGTAATTAAACTGACTTGGTTTGAATAAATAAGGGTGATTCTGTTAATAAAAACGTGTGTGTACTTATGTACACGCGTTAGAAGTTATACTTCTTTGGCGTAATCATTTTCTTTGAGCACTTTACAGGGACGTTTCCCTCTTCGAATTGCATTTTTCTTGTCCATTTTATTGGTCACATCAAATCAAAACGATATAATATGTACTAATCATGATACTTTACAATAAACACTATGTTTTTTATCACATTGGAAAGGGTTTTATCGATTCATTATTTTTTTTACATAAACGCGACTCTGAAAAACACTACGCCATGACAGACAATGCAACATGTAACAAGATAAAAACCTTTTCAAAAATTTTATCTTTCGTCTTATTCTACAAAAAATTTTACTCTTATATTTTTTCCCTAACGCGCCAAAAGAAGTATAACTTAAAAACCCAGATTATATATTACCTGACCTATTACTGATTGATTTGTTTAATATTAACTACCTAAACCTACCCCATGGTTCTGTTGCTGGGATCTCCTTTGGTTGCGTTGTTTCTGTCATAAAACAGAAACTATTAATTAACAAACCACAAATTAAATTAGTACTATCTACTCTGATAGCGTTAATATAAAGTTAAACTAGGAAATTTTTAAAATTAAGAGTAATTCTTTGTCTTTATATTTTGTTTGCTACACATATTCTTCACTCCTTACTAGCTATAAATTCGCGTACCTTTTTATAACTTTTTTAAACCGAAATCGAGTATTATTTTCTATTACAATACATATAAATTTTACATATTGATTGTGCTAAGACCTAGTAACTAGAAGCATTGTAAAATATATAGCCCAGCGACGATTTATAAACATACGTATCAGGCATTGACATTAGTAGTGGGTAACTTTTAGCGTACTGTCTCAAACTATAAAGTTTCGATTGTCTCAATTAAACACTTAGTAAATATTCTTACCGGTCGTATATCATCGTGATCGTCAAGCTAAAAAATCATAATAATTTATCGTCAATAAATGAAAATATTACATAATCATTATGCATCGTTTTAAAGATGCCGACACTAGGCCATTCCTTTGATGTGACTAGACTCTTCCGATGTCAATTGAGTTAAGAAAAATGAACTAAGATATATTGTAAAACTATAAAAAATAACTCAGGTACAGCGTTAAAGGTACACAGCCACAGGGACCAAACTTTTTAAATTTGTATTAATTTTCTTTTTTATCAATTTTTTAATATTTTTAATATTACCTAACCTACATATGGTTATGCTAGTCTCAGTAAACTTATTAGTAGTTATTATTTTTCCTATCAATGTTATTGAATTCTGATTGCAAAAATTATGCCATTTAGTGTAGTTTTTTATCTTAATAATTTATAATTACCTGATGTTGTTGATTTTGAAGCCATCTTCTGTGATGCTATTGTGAAATCGGAAATAAAAATGCACTATTAAAATATAGGATTAAAAATGTAATGTTAAACATTAAAAAACTGCTAGAATCTTAGAAAAAAAATTGTATGAACTCTCGTAACTTTCAATGGAGAGGTTTCAGTATCTGTTTCATAGATTGCCGGTCATTACAAAGAAGAAGCCAAGCTTCTGTGCCTATCACATGTCCTCGATGTATGTCAAACATTATAATATGTTTAACTACAAATGATAATGGGATTTTTATTCTATATAATTAACTTAATTATCAATTGGCACGGACACGTTTCAGTGTCTGTTTTATTTCTTTTAAAAGAAGACAAGCTATGAGTCAACAAAGCGTCGTAGAAGCTGCAGTTCTTTATAAAGAAGAAGGCAAGCTTCTGTGCCTGACACATTGCTTCGATTTATGTCGAATATAATCAACAAAGACAAAATATGTTTTCACAACAGTACATTACTATCTATAATTAAAAAGTTGGACTACGGTGAATACCTGTAGTTCATCATCATCATCATCGTCATCAATCTGCAAACATACATAGAAAAATATTATTTATTTACGCAGGCTTTTATTTTGGAGGATATTTTTGGAAGTGCGTAAAATTAAAGTGTTTAAAGTTTTTTTTTTTAAAGACAATTCACATCAATTGACTTAGTCCCATGCTAAGCTGGTGAAACTTGTGTTATGGGTACTAGGCAACGGATAGACATACATATTATAGATAGATATACATACAAATACATATTAAAACACCCAAGACCTAAGCACAACACCAAATGCTCATCACATCGATGTTCGTCTCAGCCGGGAATCGAACCCGGGACCCATGGACTCGCAGTCAGGGGTACTAACCACTAGACCAATGAGTCGCCAAAATTAAGTTAAATAAGCGTTCCTTTCGAAATACATACAAAATATACATACCATTTTAAGCGTAAAACAGTAACTGTATACAAGTCTATTGTCTTAGATAATCTGACAGAAAGACTGGTAATTTATTTATTCACAAAAATACATACACTACTAAACGAACAAAAACTTACGAACAAAAATATTATAATACATAAGATACACTATTGCTACTGTGAATTCACTTTGCGAACACATTTAAATATGTTGGTAGTGTCGAAAGACACAAGGTAGGGTCGCGTACGATTATGAAATCAAAGAGTGCTAAGATCTATGGACTAACAAATATGTGGTACGTAATTTTTTATTAAAATATCAATTAACTAAACGTACCTGGTTGTGTTGGTGTTGCTGGAACCTTCTCTGAGCGCGTGGTTGCTGACACAAGGAATACAATTAGTTATTTATTATAATTTAATTAGTTATTAAACTCAAACTGAAAAACTGTCTGAGCCATCAATATAAATGTTTGTACAACGTTCGCCTTTGTTTCATGTGGAGAAACCGCGTACAGTCTGCTCTTCGCTTCCAGCCGTAATTATAGGCTTTTGAACATTTGATATCGGAAGGAAAAGAGGTTGGTGGGACTATGACGATAGAAGATTGAGAAATGAAGCAACTATATCAATTGAGCTTGCAAAATTATTGTCTAGATTTTTTTTGTAAAGAAGCCCGTTATAAAAACATGCTTTGAAATATGTTTTTGTTGGTTCTTTTATAGAACAGGGGGCAACCGGGCAGGAGGCTCATCTGATGTTAAATGATACCACCGTCCATGGACACTCTTAATCTCAGAAGGCTCGCGAGTGCGTTGCCGGCCTTTTAAGAATCGGTACGCTCTTTCCTTGAAGAACCCTTCACCCGATCGAAGACGACGAAGACGAAGGAGTCGTCGAATTGTTTGTTTGTTTTACAAACGTGGTTGAAAAGTGATTTAGAAAGACTTCTAAGAAACAGAAGACGAATCAGGATTTTGACTTTTTGAAGGTACTGTATCATAATAATAAGTAACTCATTACTTAAGTCATAAAAATAACGTGGCCTATCATGCAATTAAAACACGTATATTTCGTATGCCGAGCGCTTTAAACCAATTCTCGCATAAAGGCCGAATTTAGTTTGTTAAATTTGGTGGAAAAACGTGGAACGCGGTTTTATACGTGTTAAAGGTTTTAAAAATACGTCGAATTGTGAATCTACTCGCAAGTCGTTAAAAATAAAATCATGTTTAGCTCAGGTACCGATACGTAAATTGAAAGTAGGGCTTCAAAAATTAAATTAGTACTCTGTAATTCTCAATATTTTTAATTGGTAGAATTAAATATCGCCAACCATGGTTGGTCCAGCGGTTTAGCGTTGGAAACAGATAATAAATAAATTCCTTATTTGCCATGAAACACAGAAGCGTCAAGTTTGCTAACGCGAAACATAGATGGCGCATTTTTCTTGACACCTAATAATTTTATGTAACTATTAATAATTGTTATCAATCTACTAGATGATCCGGTGAAAGGAACTAATATTTCTGTAAAAAGTGGTTAAATCTTAGTACAAAATTCATTTATAGGTACACTCAATTTATTGCCTTTTTGTGGTCAGTAAATATTATACATATGAAACAGACAAATTTCCGAACGAACCTAAAAATATTGTCATTTAATTTTTACAAGAAGAATTTTTATTAGAACATTTTCGGGTTTTAATTAAATTAGAATAAAATAATTGATTTGAAGAACTTTTATGAAATAACAGTCTAAATTTTGTGTCTATAATTATTTCAGGTAATTGATTTATTATTTATAACTTTACTTGTCTTCACGTACATTTAGTTTTTGGTAAATTATTACATTTTAAGATTTTTTGTTAGAATAAATCTTTAGTTATTTCAGCAACACATTCGAGTTTCATTCATCATATATATAGATAACGTTATTTGGCACATTTTAAAAATGGTTTTGTGGGTAGGGTCTTTTGAAGCGTATAGTCAAAATAGCTTCCGGTTTGCCGCAAATAAAAAGTAAAAGGCTAACCTGTGGTCTATTATCATCTAAGTCGTTATCATCATCGTCGTCTGGCTGTAAAAAAAATCCTCGTTCTATATTTAAAGATAGATTAATAAATAATATTTCCACTGGTAACACTAATTCAATTCTTTCCCGCTCTCGGAACTTGTAGTTAATTTAAATTCAGATCTTCCTTTTTCAAAAATTGACGTTCGTGGATTTTATTTGTATTGCTTTTAAAACGAAAAGTTTATTAACAGTTCTAGAATTTAAAATGTCAACAGTTCTGTTCGCGTCTACCCCCAGGGAATATAATAAACCCCTCCAAACCCCGCTCCTAGACTTTGTGATTATCGTGTTTGTATAATCAGGAAGGCCTTGAACCCGTTGAAATACTATTTATTTCTAGTTGTTAGTTATAGCAGCCTCACATTTTATATATGTTTCCTCAATAATTTTTTTATTGACAGTCCCATTGTATTTAAATAATTATAGTTCTATGTTCAACCAATAGATGTCGCCTGTGGTTCCTTGAATCGCGGTATGTTTAAATTATTATAGTTTTATGTTCAACCAATAGATGTCGCCTGTGGTTCCTTGAATCGCGGTATCGTTTTGATTCAAAAATAGTATAAGTATCTTAATTGTTTTTTGTATTAAATAATCTTAGCCTTAGGAATGGTGTTTTAATTAAAACATGGTCATTCGAGTCGGATAATGAAGAATTAAGCGACAGTGGTGCCATCTGGTGGAGAAACGGAGTAGAGCAGTTCCAGCTAAAAGTCAGTGAGCAAAATTGGTATCTGTCTAAAACTGTAAGTAGAAAATCTATATTAAGCAGTAGAAGAGGTGACAAGCAAAAATAACCCTTAACCACTAGGAAGAAATGTCTTAGAAAATTAACAGTGTGAAATGTGAATGGACTTGTAAAATTTTAACCGAAATAGTGGTTATACGGGGAATCCATGACCAATTTTTTCCTAAGTTAATAATATCTAAACACTTATAAAAATTTCGAGTAAACTCAAAACTGGACTTAGAAAAATTTCACCTATACCGGACTTACAAAAATTTGCTCACTGATTAAAAAATAAAAAAATTCCGATATTTATAATGGATTCTTTGATAAGACTACTAGAAGATATACAAAAGAAAATTCAGCGAGCCTTTACCAACTTTAAAAAATCTCCGAAGGACAGAATAACTGTGTGTTATATTGAAACACGAACTGAGACTTTGGAGAAGTATTGGGAATCATTCGACACAACGCATCAGAAACTAATATGCGAATCAGAAAAGGATGATTTAGAAATGTCGGGATATTTTATTAAGGATATTTATGGTTTAGTTGAGGAATTGTATACTGATTATAAGTCTGAATTAAAGGAGTGTTTAAAAATATGTGTTCAAGCACAGAAGAAAACTTCTTCAGCTTCAGAAGCGAGTCATGATGCAGAGCAGAGTGGGGTCAAATTACCTAGAATTGCTATCCCAATGTTTTCGGGAAAATATGCAGAGTGGGCAACATTTCGGGATCTTTATGTATCTCTCATTCATAATAATCAAGCTCTACAGGATGTCCAGAAACTCCATTATTTAAAAAGTTATTTATCGGGAGAAGCTGAGCAGCTTTTGCGTCATCTACCAATATCTAGTGATAACTATGCTGTGTGTTGGGAACTGTTAGAGCATCGGTTTAATAATAAGAGATATGCAACTAATTGTATTTTAAAGAAGTTTTTTAGTCAGAAAAATATTGTACATGAAATGTCAAGTGCTTTAAAAAATCTTTTTGATACAACAAACGAGTGTCTTCATGCTTTAAAAAATGTGGGAGTAAATACCGAGAATTGGGATTCTATAGTCATTTATATCTTAGTATTAAAGTTAGATACCGAGTCTCGTAAAAAGTGGGAGGCTAGGATTTGTGATTTGACCAGTGAATTGCCAACATTAAGCCAATTTTTAGAGTTTTTGGAGCATAGGTTTAGGGCGTTGGAATTCTTAGATTCTAAAAATATAAAAATTACTCAAGCACATGTTATAAGTAATAATAGAGATAAAAATGTTGTTTCATGTTCTTTTTGTTTCGAAAATAGTCATAAATTGGGAAATTGTAAGAAATTTGCAAAAGAAGATATATCTGCCCGTCGTAAATTTGTCCAAACCTCAAATTTATGTTATAATTGTCTAGGTTCAAATCATACGGTTTTATCTTGTCGTTTGCCCACTAGGTGTCGCATCTGTCAAAGGAAACACCATTCATTATTACATTCAAGCAATCCTGATGTAACATTACAATCAGGAGATACTAGTGTTGTGGCAGCAACAGCTACAACAACAGGCGAGATCGTAGAAACTAAAATTACCACTTGTTTCTCTAGCAATAAGAATCAAGTTTTATTGGCAACAGCTTTAGTGAAAGCTGAAACAAATCTCGGATCTCAAATGACACTAAGATCTTTATTGGATCAAGGATCACAGGCATCCTTTATCACGGAGTCTGCAGTCCAACTTCTTGGACTGAAGAAAATACATACCAATAGTGTCATTACGGGGGGTAGGAGGTGATGAGAACACATCACTGAATTCCAAATATGCAGTTTTTATTAAACTACAATCAATTCAAGATCCGACTTTTACCATCAATGTCAAGACTTATGTACTCAAGAAACTAACGTCATTCCTTCCTGAAAGAAAGTTTATGAACAAGTTGTGGTCAACTCTACCAAGAATGACGCTAGCAGACCCAAATTTTAACGTACCTAACCAAATAGACCTCTTACTGGGAGCGGAGGTATATTGTCATATTTTAACTGAAGGCTTAATGAAGTGTCCGCAAGGATCTCTCATTGCCCAAAACACGAGGTTTGGCTGGATAGTTTCTGGTGAAATTAACAATACCAATGACGAATCTTCGAGATGTCATAATATAACCTCCCATCATGCTGGTGTAAAATACGAAGAGTTTGATTTGAAACAATTCTGGGAAATCGAATCTGACAAATTTTGTCTTAACAAGCAATTTACACCTGAAGAACAACGTTGCGAAGATTTGTTTAAACAAACAACATCAAGAGACTTGTCTGGTCGTTATGTCGTTAAACTTCCATTTAAAAGTGTCGATCCAGTATGCAAGTACGGAAATTCACGACAAATAGCGATCAGAAGATTTTTATCACTCGAAAAACGCTTATTAAAAACTCCAGATATAAAAGTTCAGTACGGTAATGTTATCAAAGAGTATTTAGACCTCGGATTTATGGAGGTGGTACCAACAGAAGAGGTAAATAAATCAGAAAGTGTTTACTTACCTCACCATGCAGTTATCAGAGCGGACAAACCGTCAACCAAATTACGAATAGTTTTCGATGCTTCGTGTCCTGACCACAATGGCGTATCTTTAAACAGTGAATTGATGGTGGGGCCCACTTTACAGTCTGAGCTACGCCACACAGTTATGAGATGGAGACTCCATCCTATATGTCTCGCTGCTGATATCATTAAGATGTATCATCAAATAAAAGTAGATAAGAGTGATATCGACTATCAACGGTTAGTGTGGCGGAACAACCCTCAAGAAGACATTCAACATTTACGTTTGTTGAGGGTAACATTTGGTACGGCGTCAGCACCTTTTCTAGCGGTAAGAGCTCTGCGCCAGTCAGCGTATGATGAAGGGGAAAAATCAGTAGCTTACCACTGTATCTTGAACGATTTTTTCATGGATGATTTATTAACGGGCTGCCAAACGATTTCCGAAGGGAAAGAATTGTTTTTCGAAATCAATAAAGTTTTAAATAAAGCTGGATTTAAACTTCAACGATGGTCAAGCAATAGTGTAGAAGTATTAAATAAAATAAACCAGAATAATGAAGCTATAAAAGAAAATATGGAATTAAAAATGGATGAAGTGATAAAAATTCTCGGACTTAACTGGAATCGACGTACTGATAGTTTCGACTATTCTGTGCAGCTTCTGCCGGTCAGTTACCCAGTAACAAAAAGAAAGGTGATTAGTGACATTGCCAAGTTGTTTGATCCAATGGGATGGATAGCTCCAATCATAGTCAAAGCAAAAATATTTATCCAACGACTATGGCTTGCAGGAATCGGTTGGGATGAAGAGCTACCGCAAAAACTATTAAATGAATGGATGACTTACCGTGAAGAACTTATAACACTTACCAAGTTTCATTTACCAAGATGGATTGGAATAACTCAAAAACACCGCCACATGGAGCTTCATGGTTTCAGTGATGCTTCCAATGATGCTTACGCTGCTGTAGTTTACTCACGAGTGATTGACGGATCAGGAAAGGTACATGTGCATTTGATAACTTGTAAAACGAAGGTAGCTCCTATTAAACAAATTTCTATTCCACGACTGGAGCTCTGTGGTGCCGTTTTGTTAGTAAAACTATTAAGAGAGGTTGCTGAAGTACTACACGTGCAAAACGAAAATTTGCGCGCTTGGACCGACTCGACCATTGTTTTAGCTTGGCTGAGTAGTCACCCAAGCCGTTGGAAGACCTTTGTTGCAAACAGAGTCTCAGAGATTTTGAGTATTTTAAATAGAGATCAATGGGCACATGTAATATCCACTGAAAATCCAGCAGACTGCGCTTCGCGAGGCATCCGTCCATCAGAATGTGAAGCGGCTAATTTATGGAAAAATGGTCCAACGTGGCTGAGCGAACTAACTATAAACTATCCCCGGAGGAACGTTGATGAAACAAACTTAGAAGAAAAAGGTGTGAAGGCATGCCATGTGGTGGATAGTAGTCAAAACATTTTTTGGACAAATTTTTCGACTTTAAGGAAATCATTGAGAGTATTTGCTTACTGTAGAAGGTTTATAAACAAATTAAAGCGACCTGAAGAGAGTTTTCCTATATGGTTAACTAATAAAGAACTAAATCAAGCATTACATATTATTATAAGAGCATGTCAGAATGAGTACTTTTTTCTGGAAATCAATGATTTAAGAAATAATAAACCAATTTATAAGAAAAGTAAACTTACCGTATTGACTCCTTTTCTGGATCGTGAAAGTATCATGCGAGTTGGTGGTCGTCTTGAAAGAGCTGACTTCAACATAGATAGAAAACATCCAGTGATTTTGCCATCAAAATCACATCTTACCGACTTGATCATAGCGGACGCTCATGAAAAAACTTTGCATGGCGGGCCGCAATTAATGATAAACTATATTCGGTCCAAATACTGGATTTTAGATATTAAAACTCGTACAAAGTTATTCGTTCGAAATTGTGTTCGATGTGTACGATACGCTGCACAAGCAAGAGACCAACTTATGGGACAGTTACCTCCTTCACGTGTAACTCCAATTCGTCCTTTTCATCGAAGCGGCCTGGATTATGCGGGTCCTATTTTAATAAGAACATCCAAAGGTAGAGGCCATCGAGCATACAAAGGATATGTATGTTTGTTTGTGTGTATGGCAACTAGAGCAGTACATTTGGAGGTTGCAAGCGACCTTACAGCGCAAGGTTTTTTGGCCGCATTCAAGCGTTTCGTGGCCAGACGTGGGCATTGCGCTGACCTATACAGTGATAATGGTACAAATTTTGTAGGTGCCGCACGCGAACTCAAAACATTGTGGTCCCAAGAAAAGTCATCATTGGCAATAGAAATTGCTGAGAGTTTGGCAACAAATGGAACAACATGGCATTTTATTCCACCTCATGCTCCACATTTCGGTGGATTATGGGAGGCTGGAATAAAATCCACCAAACACCACCTAAAACGAGTGATAGGTACTCAGACGTTGTCTTTTGAAGAGATGAGCACTCTTCTGTACCAAATAGAAGCCTGTCTCAATTCCAGACCATTGTCACAAATAAGTGTGAACTCACAAGATCCTACACCTCTTACCCCAGGACATTTTCTTGTCGGAGAGCCATTGGTCTTGGTGCCGGACAGCAATTATGAAACCTCATCGGTTTCTTCACTAAAGCGCTGGCAGCTAACGCAACAGTTGCTGCAGCATTTTTGGCGTAGGTGGTCAAATGAATATCTCACGCAGTTCATGCAACGTTACAAATGGGCACATCAAAAACCAGAACCGAATGTTGGTGATATTGTTCTAGTTCGAGAGGATAATCTTCCTCCAGCAAAATGGTTATTAGGGATTATAACGGATAAACATACAGGTTCGGACAATATTACGAGGGTTGTTAGCCTTAAATGTAAGGATGTTATCTTTAAGCGTCCTATAACCAAATTATGTGTATTGCCTGTGACGAAGTAAGATATTTGGGTAAATCTGATGTTGTTGTTTATTTTTATTTTTTTGTTGTTGTATAATATAATAGGTATGTTGTCACTTCTAGCTACTGTGAAAGGCTTGTACGAACTTTTTAAACTCTATTACAGTCCACTACGATTACTTGTTTACAGTTTATTCACGGTGGGCGGAAGTGATGTACATGCTGTCCATGGTGGGCGGTATGTTTAAATAATTATAGTTCTATGTTCAACCAATAGATGTCGCCTGTGGTTCCTTGAATCGCGGTATGTTTAAATTATTATAGTTTTATGTTCAACCAATAGATGTCGCCTGTGGTTCCTTGAATCGCGGTATCGTTTTGATTCAAAAATAGTATAAGTATCTTAATTGTTTTTTGTATTAAATATTCTCAGCCTTAGGAATGGTGTTTTATTGGACACCCATTGTATTGGTCGAATAAGAAGCTCTCTTCTGCTTCCAGTCTTCAGTAGACCTACTTGGTAATATGATGGAACAGACACAGAAATATATTTTATTCCACATTTCCAATTTTAGTACCAGACATAGTTGCTACGTGGTTTGCCTTAAAAAGTACGACTTGACCCAGGCTTTTATTAACGTAAATTTAACTCACCCTAGGCGCCGCCAAGACCACAGCAAGACACAGAGCAATGACAAACAGCCGCTTCATTATCTTAACTAGAAATGCGAACTAGAATTCGACGCATTTCCATATAAATACAACTGGCGTGTATAATCGTTAATTACTATACAAAATGCGATTTGCGCTGTGAAATTGTACATGTTTCAATTAATATGACATTAAAGTTCATACTTTAATGATAACATTAAAATTTAACTTCATAACCAGCTAATTTTAAAGCTATTAATAGATAAAAGTGATTTTAAAACAAATACGAACTTCAGATACATGTTAATTAACTTTGGGCCGTGGGGATCAAGTGCACAGGCGCTAATTAAAGATATAAGCTGGCACCTGGTGACCTCAGAGCTGGTGCTTTCCTCGTTAAACAATAAGTAGAACAGGGTGGAAATGCTGCCAGCATTAAAGGTACACTGCCACAGGGACCAAATTTTTAAATTTGTTTTAATTTTCTTTTTATTACAAAAATCCAGTGACAATACAATCTTTTTAGGTCTGGGCCTCAGATTTTCGTATGTGTTTCATGATCATCAATCTAATAAGTAGGTGATGAGCCGCAGCCTGATACACGCCGTCGACTTTTCGGGTCTAAGGCAAGCCAATCCTCACGATGTTTTCCTTAACCATTCGAGCGAATATTAAATATGCACATAGAAAAGTCCATTGGTGCACAACCGGGGATCGAACCTATGACCTCAGGGATAAGAGTCACACGTTGAAGCCACTAGGCCAACACTGCTCTGTTTTAGGCTATGTTCACATGTAACGGGTTATCGCGCGTCAACGCGCGATCAAATTTGAAGAGCGTTCAGATGATGAGCGCTAACGCGGTTGCGAGAGTACTCGTCAGTCTAGTTCGGTAGAACGTAGAAAATGGACGTGGAAGAGGCTATTATTTTGTGGTTATATTATAAAGAAAAATATAGAAAAAGAAAACGTACACATTGGTTCATCCAATTTTGAAAAATACAAATTATATTATATTTTTTATACAAATTTGCTATATTCCAACTTGCTGGCCTTTTTTCTACTTCATCGATTAGTAAGTCGATGTCAATATCTTCAATTTCACTCATTTTAAATGCGAGAACAAAATATAATTACGAAAATTAACAAAATTACATGCGATCGCGATGAAAGCGCGCGCTCATCTGAACAGCAAACGGACATTACATTAAAATCAAAGCGCGCGTCAACGCGCGATCACCTGCGTCTAGAGACTTTTTCTCTGAGCGCCGCGTTGACGCGCGTTAACGCGCGTTGACGCGCGCTCATGTGAACAGTTGTATGAAAATACCACAATGTCTAGTCGCGGATTTGAAAACGCGCGTCAAGTTTTTGCCATCTGAACATAGCCTTATAAGTAAGGTTATTTATTTATTTATTTGCTCATCAGGATTCCTACAGCTACTCATTAAACATTATCCAAACAATTAAAACACAAAAACCAATAAAGGAATACACATTTAAACATAAAGTTAACAATTTTTACCTATTTATACAAAAATAAAATATATTTAAGAAAAAGGAAGAATAACAAAGCGATCATTAATAAAATTTACCAGAGTTTTTATATTATTTTTTAGTTACATCTACAATCTACATACATCTATTTGTTGGTAACTTGTCTAATAATCTGAGGGTATACGATACATGACTGAGTTACGTAAATAATTTGTATTAGACCAAGGAATTTGAAATAGTTGGGTGTGAAATAGTAAAAGACAATAAGCCAGGACAGTCAATTATTATTAATTTCAGGATGTTGACGTATGGTGCAGAAGAGTTAAACTTACCCTCAGCAAAAGTCGCAGTTTCCGTCACTGGACCGAGTATTGATTGCGCATATAAAAGTAAAATACATGCGAGCGGAGTGTTGACTGTCTGACCTCTGGGTTGAGAGTCGCTCGCTTAACCATTAGGCCAAAATTCTCCATGTTATATCTTTAAATATCTATGTCTAATCTTAATCATGTAGATTAACAATTTATTCAATAACGCGTTACATTTTGCAAAAACCTTTTCATTCATTGGAATATATTAAAAATTCATTCAAAACAAAGGTGAATTAAACACATGCTCGAAAATGTCTCCCATTAATTTGTACGTATTGTAAATAGGCGGGAGCCGGGAACGATCGCTCGTTACCTAGCAACCGTTGCTAGGCAACCAACGCAGATTAGTCTTGTGTAGAGCGTATTTGAGTCCCCAAAGTTTATAAGTGTTTTTTGTAATTCTTTTCAATCATCTAATACATACACAGTTATTATAAAACATTTAATTAACTTTTGGTGCGTAATAACATAAAATTGGACACGGCTCCACATATTAAGACAAAAAAAATGTTTATAAATACCGCCTAAATCTAAATCATCAAAAAAATATTGAAACATAAACTTTTAAAACGGAAATCAACAAATAATATGCTTATGTATAATTAGTAATAGATTTGCATTTATATCCGTAAAAGAACTGTTAATTAAATATGTAAAACTCCTTATTCCTCATTCATATACTTCATATTTAATCAAAAAGCTATATAAAACAGTCTAAATTTAATTTATGTAATAAATATATATTTTTTTAATATGAATGACTAAATTGGTGATAGTTTGAGGTTATAGGTTGCTCACTGTCAAAAGTAAATAACGCGCACACTAAACACTGAGTAGAGAGAGGGGAAAGCGTCTGCCCGAAATACTTCTAGCGCTGCGGGTAAGAGTGAGAGAGGAGGAGCCGGCCTACCGCTGCCGTATGCGTGTGAGAAAGGGAAGCTAGACATACTGGCACCGTAACGCGTTACGCAACGCGGTTCACCTTCCCATAAAAAGTCATCACTTAAACAGTAACGAAGTTATCGAAAAAAAAAAATAGTGACTTGATTAAAAATATATCTACCTATATTAACATTACTCTATAATATCTCCCAGACATCACGACGGCAATGAAAACCGTTTTCCGCCACCCCCTACTATGTCATCGATACACCGTGCCGTTCCCCTCCCGTAAGACCTTCGCAAATACTATAATTTATGACCAGAGACACTTTTTATTATTCATAGAACATGAACTTATGGATGATTTTAGAAGCAGAAATTTGTAGATGTTTGCTCTTCGGCTTTTATAAGTGGAATATAAATCTAATAACTTTGTCGGATAATTGTTTTTAGTGGCAAATTTAGAAATCTCCACACGTTTTTACTGTACTATTTCTGTCTCTTTTTATCACAGCATACAATTTGTCAGAAAGAGGCGAAGAGCTTAAAGAAAAATCAGTCGTCTTACAACCCTGGAGCTTGTCCTCAGATTTCTATATTTGTCTTCTGATATTTTTTTTCTTCCTTCTGTGCCTGACTTACACTGACGGCAAGCAGGTTTTCTCACGATGTTTTCCTGTGCTGAATAAGAGAGTGTTAAAGGCGCACATAGACAGAAACTATTAGTACACAGCCGGGGTTCGAACCAATCACCTCAGTGCGCTCTACTAAAATTTTTAAAATAAAAATACCTAGTCTTCGAAGTGCCTTATAGGGAATAAACTATATCTCGCTACTTCGTCGCTAAAAAAGGCTCTCATAGTAACGGCCGCATCGTAATAATTTTATTTGCGACTTCCAATGGTGTACGCGTATTTTTATTGTGCACTCCACTTATTTTTAATGGCTTCCGAGGCATTTAACCACTTTTCTACTTATCTGTACTTATTAATTATTCGCATTATGAAACAGCCTTTACGGTTAGTTAATATTACTGTTAATGGGTAGTTAATCTAAGGAAAACATTTTTTTTGTCTTTGTCATACAAGGGGCAAACGACTTACTCACTGCCGTTAATTGATACCGCCGCCCATAGACAGTCACATTGCCAGAGGGCTCGCGTTGCGTTGCCGGCTTTTGTCGTTGGTACGCTCTTTTCTTGAAGGACACTAAGTCAAATTGGTTCTGAAGTACATCGATGGGCAGTTGGTTCCAATTAGTGGTGGTACGCGACAAAAACGCTCAGTCGTGGAACGACGGACGTCGAGGTGATACGGGTGGAATTTCATATTCTGCCTCGAAGTCCGATGATGAAACTCAGCTGCAGGCATCCGGATACTCTCCTGAACACTCTCTCTCTCTTAAAATTATTATTATATTTTGAATCCTATCGTTTAATTTAACACTTTTAATGGCTACACGTTTCTATGTATGCTGTAAGAATTAAATTAAATAAGAAAACAATTCTAGTATTCTTAAATGGTTGAATAATTAAACCGTGGTAGATCTTTTTGAAGCTACGTGTAAATTAGTCTTTTCTGTCATTGTATCTTTGCTTAATTTTTCTGTGTTTGTTGCTCTTGATTGCAGTTTTAATATTTTTAATGAATATTATTTATTTAATTTTATTGTGTGTATTCTTATTATGATATAAAAACATTTACACAAAGACAATCTTTGTGAACAGTATTGCCCTGGTGACAATATATGCGTAATATATTGTATGAATCAGGGGCAAAGATACGAGAGCTCCATGACTAATGTATACTCAGTAAATCGTTGTCAATGGGGGAAGGATGACTCATCATTTAATACATCACTGCTAATGGTCATCTAAAGTCGATAATAGTAAGATATGATAGTAAGAAACAATCGTGAGGATATTTAAGATGCATTTTATAAAACTTAAAATAAGACTAAATTTATAACTAATTTGGACCAGAGCTGATTTTGATTTCAAGATTTTTTTTCTTTTTTAAATAGAAAATTGTTAATATACGTACGTTTTATAATTTGGTCAGACACAGTTAAAATAAACACATGTTAGTTATTAGTACATACTAATAAGTGAAACGCGTTTGAAAAGTTTTTAAGAATATTACAAATTTATTATATACACACGAACATAGTGTCAAAACATTACAGAACACTTAGACTGTTAATGAACATACGTTAAGCTATTCTTTAGTATAATAGAAAATTAAGTTAACATAATAGTACTTATTAGCCATAATTATTATATAGGCTAGATTGTAATTCGTATAAAGTCGCACTTTCTTTTGTAAACTTTATTCTTGTAAAAAAACATGTATGTTTTACTATCTTACTCACTTACTATATGTAAGTAAGACTTAGTAACTTTAATATTATATGTTTCTTTACTAGAATAAATATCTAAATTTGGATCAAAAATGGCCGCCGTTGAGAATAGCTGCACGTCTACGCTTGGTCTACGCAAGAGCTACGAGATTGCTACGATTAACCTATAAAGTTAGTTACAAGCGTTGATCGGAAGACGGTGCAATCAAAGTGATTGAGCCTTTGATGCTAGTTCATTGCACTCCACTGGACCGTGAAACAACTATAAGTGCATTATAGGCTTAATTGTGATTGGCTAAATTAGCTTATAAAAACGTTTTTACAACATTGAGCTTGATTTTCTATAAAATATTATATAATATATAAATTACATGCCTTTTGATTTATATTTCGCTTATTAAAATCATTATTTTTTAATATCAGTGTTAGCTATATAACACAAAATATAACATATAGATTCCTAGATATAGGTTCTTTTGTGATACTAATTTTACATGATTATACTGCCGTATAACATGTTATTATTTATTTATACGTATACCTTATACAAAAACATATGAAAAAGCAGGATACATAAGTTATTAGGCAACGGGCGGTCTTATCGCTAACAAGCGATTTCTTCCAGGCAACCCTAAAACAAAACCGTACACAGGGTAAAGTACAAAAAGTCCATAAATAATTAACAAAAAGAACATAAAATAATAACACTTGCTAAAACCAAAATAAAGTAATTGTGTCATACAGTTTGTTTAAAAAACCTATATAACTACTAGCTGATCCGGCAAACGTCGTTTTGCCATGTTTATCATTTATAATAAAAAATAGGGGTTGATCGTAGAGGGGTAAAAATTAGGGGTTGTATGTATTTTTTAATGCTGTATCATAAAAAAATAAAAAAAAATATTTATCTTAAAATTAAAAAAAAATTAGAGGTGTACTACCCTTAACATTTATGGAGATGAAAAATAGATGTTGTCCGATTCTCAGTTATACACAAAATTTCATGAGAATCGGTCAAGCCGTTTTGGAGGAGTTTAACCACAAACACCGCGACTCGAGAATTTTATATATTAGACTAGTGGACCCCACAGACGTTGTCCTGCATGATATTAAAAGCGATTAGGATATTAAGCAAAGTATGAAAGTACCGACTGCAGTGCCATCTGCCGGGCTGATTTGTGAATCTAAACCATTCCCAGGTCCCCTTGAACACACACAAAAAATTTCATCAAAATCGGTCCAGTCGTTTGAGAGGAGTTCAGTCACATACACACGCACAGAAGAAATATATATATTTAACCACAAACACCGCGACTCGAGAATTTTATATATTAGATTTTTCACTTAACAACGTTGTTAGGCGATCATTTTCAATAATGTTTTGAAAATGCTCACGAAAGACCGAAAAGAAAAGATTTTAATTCCCCACACGTTTAAGTCCTGCAAATCCAGTCCCAGTTGTACGCGACAGACTGACAGTATGACAGACGTGCTGATCAATCCTACCCTTATCATATGTCGCTTCGTCAAATGCCATCTGTTAGCCCCACAAATTCTAGCAATTTCATGATGCTTCCTTTTTTTTCGATTTTCAAAATTTATTTATTCGATAATTGTGTTTATTGTATGAGAACTGGACAACATAGGGTACATATTTCTACGTTTTTCGTTATACACAAGTATTAGATTTCCCTTTTAGTGCGTGACACACATTGACTGTAGTATTTGCGTTGATACGTTTAGAACCTCTTACTTAAAATCCATTTTTTATACAGGAATTGATTCACGGGTTCATTCAAGGCAAACAATTTAATCTAATATATAAAATTCTCGTGTCCCATTGTTCGTTCTCATACTCCTCTGAAAGGGCTCGACCGATTCGTATGAAATTTTTTATGCATATTCAGAAAGTTTGAGAATCGGCTAATCTTTTAAACCCATAAGTGATAAGGGGTGTCCACCCCAAAAAAAATTGTTTTTTTTTTATACTAAACTTTATGATTTTTTTGATATAAAAATACATACAACCCCTTATTTTCACCCCTCTACGATCAACCCCTGTTTTTTATTATTGATAGTTATTTTTATTGAACTAAAAAATGTTTTCTAGAAATAATATACATGGCAAAAAATATATATACATAGTAGTTATCCCATTTAAATTGAAATATTTATTTCGCTATGATGATGTATTATCCAGCGTAGATGATCATTTTTTTATAGAATTGGTATTTATAATATAAATTTCTTTGAAGTATTTCATAATTCTAAAATAACAAATTCAGTCACCAGTACCAACGTATGTATTATTTTTTCTCATTTTTATTTTAGTTCAAACTGAAAAACAAGAGTAAAAACTGTCTTCTAACCATATCCTGAGTATTATTAATCACAATGAGTAGCGAAATTCTCCTTACTTTATCATTGTCAGTGAATAATAGATTTTTAAAACACTAAAGGATGCCCTTCCCCATTTATAAGTTTTTAGAAGATTGCCATATATATTATTTATTTAGAGGTTTACTCTTGGTTAGTGACAATTACATAACAGCAAAGCAGTTTCATAAAAGCGACATAAGGCAGAACGTTGATGAAAAAAAAGTACGTGCGTCCAAAGTACACATGTCGAAATTGAAACTTCTTTGTAAATTAATAATTGAGTTATTAAGCCGCCCATATCCCTCTTAATTTTGCGAATTGCAATCTAAAGTTTTAATATGTATAATGTACCTAACTACTAAACAAATACATCAACCAATACCGTGTTGCTTCATGCGACGTTCGCCCCTTCTCACTCTCTCTCAATCGGTCTCAATCGCTCTCTCCCTTTTTTTTCAACAACGCTGCACATCTTCGTGACGTAAAATTTTTACCCTCATGCGCCTAAAGAAGTTTCACTATAAAAATATAAATGATACAGACACAAATGTTTGTCCGAGTTTTTTGTTTTTTATCAAGAGTTGATTACGACGAAAATAAAAATGTATTGCATGTACAACAAAAATAAACGAAACAGAGCAATTTGTATCTAACTTTTTAATGTCGCATAATGTCTCTGATAAACCTTCACCTAACTTTCAGGAAATACACGATTTTAGGATTATTCACATTCATTAGCAAATTAGGATTAAATAAAAAAAAAAAAAAAAAAATATTTATTTGTTTTCTCTCACACAAAAATACAGACACAAAATACAAATTTCAGCATTAACAGGCAAAATCTGTGTGAGAGACTGGCGACTGTACTAGGATACCTGTATTACAGATTGCCAGTCCCTCCGCATCCGGACCGAATGGAATTTAAGTAGGTACATCAATTTGATCGAGAGACTATTACAAATATTACAAATATACTCACATTTAAGTGGGTGTGTGTGATGGTGCATGTATGGTTTAGTGTATGTAAGTGTTAATGTATGTATGTGTTAGTGAATTTATGACTTAGTGTATATATGTCTTAGTGAAGCATATATGAGCATGGGTGATAGTGTACCTATGTACTCGTATACATAACGTGTTAGTGTTAGGTATTAGCTGAGGACTACTAACAACTTCTCAGTCCCCTCGTAGTCTAGATTTTTAAGCCATTTGACTGTGGCTTTTTTACACTCATATTTAGTAAGCGGATATATGTTGATCAACCTGTTTATCTTGTTATATAGGTGACAGCCCATAAAACCAAAAAACCTTCTTGAGAAAGCTGTGGACCAACGGGTATCTGAGGTGCAGACTTTATATTTGCATCGTTTGTTGTCATTCAAAGAAGGATCATAGCGAGTTATGGAGTGTTGTTTGAGCACAGTGTTCAGTATAAATAGTTGACGAACACTCAACACGTCAGATAAAAGATATAGATCTTTGGTAGGGTAAAAAAATGGTTTAGAATAACTTACTTTCAATAACGCACGCTGAGCCCTCTCCAGTTTTATAAGATTAGTTTTACAAGCCCCTCCCCAGACAGTAACACAATAGCTTAAAACGGATTGGCAGAGGGATTGATAAACCATTTTAATTATCGATTTTTCAGCAATATTACGGAGATTCTTAAAGGTGAAGATAAGTTTCCGAGTTCGCGATAGTAGCAGGTCAATGTGGTAGTTAAACTTTAGCGTGCTATCAACAACGACACCTAGATACTTAGTATTGTTGGCAACAAAGATCTTTTGACAGTCACAAGAATCAGTATCAGAACATACATGAGCAGTTAAACCAAGGTTAGTACTAGAACCAGGAGTTTTTATATAGAACGGTATACATTTAGTTTTATTGACATTGATAGTTAGGGCATTCATTCTGAGCCATTTGTTAACAACGTCGAATCCTCTTTGAGCAATGTCGACAGTATCTTTCCAGCTATCACCATGAAACACAAGTGCAGTATCATCTGCAAATGTTATTATTTTACCATTTTGTAACTGGAGGTCACAAAGATCATTGATAAATGCCAGAAACAGTGTCGGACCTAAAACACTACCCTGTGGCACACCATAGCGTATCGGCAAATCGTCACTAACAATGTTGCCCACCCTTACTCTTTGCTGTCTATCACTCAAGTAGCTATCAAATAGTTTAAGCTGCAAACCACGAATACCCAAAGCCTCCAATTTATCCAGCAGAATAGGACCAGCGACCGCGTCAAAAGCTTTTGCAATGTCCAAAAAATACAGCTAAAATTTTATTTTTCTTATCTAGTTTTGTAACAATATGATCAGTTAATTGATGAACTGCGTCGCTTGTTGATGAACCCGGTCTGAATCCAAACTGTGAGCTGGAGAGTAGGTTATTACTTTCTAAATAATCGATGAGGCGTTTGTTTATCAATTTCTCAATGATTTTGGATAGCGTAGATAGTTTAGAAATAGGTCGGTAGTTACCGACACAATCTCTATTACCACCTTTATAAACCGGAATTACTTCAGCTAGCTTGAATAGGTCCGGAAAGATCCCTGTAGAAAGAATCAAATTAAATATATATGTAAGTGGAGGGACTAAGATTTCATGATAACGTTTGAGAAAGGCTCCAGAAATATTATCTCTGCCCGCAGCACCGTCCTTCTTCAGTTGCAAGATAAGAGATTGAACTTCAACTACATCAGTAGGTAGCATGACGAATGAAGACAGTGTAGGATTGATTGATGGTTTTTTATAAGAGCTACTAGAATATGCTTTTTCGGCAATCTCTTTCCCGATAGAAACGAAATATTTATTAATGTTGTTGACAGAGACCATCGGGTCCAGTGGAGAGACCAATTCAAGTGCAGTGCTAGTTGTATTGTTGGAGTAGGTTAGTTGTTTGATAGTGTCCCAGAGAACTTTTGTATTAGTCTTAGCAGCTTTAAGTAGGCGGTTTCTCTCATAAGTATTTTTAATATTTTTTAAAAGTGAGTTGCAAAAATTTCTATACCTCTTGTAAGTTAACGTTAATATTTCGTTACTAGGATTTTTTCTTGATTTTTGATGTAGTTTGTCACGATGCTTTACACATCTTAGTAGACCTGCAGTCATCCAAGGCCTCTTGATCCTTTTACGATTTGGGATGGTTAAAGTTTTCGTATTTGCTTTAATTACAGTGTCGAGCGCAGTCAGAAGAAATGCTGTTGCCTCATTGGGATCAGTCATTTTATATACAAGGCTTAGGTTTAAGTTCGTCATAGCATCGTCCAAAGACGGGTAATCAATCTTTTTCAGAGAAGAGTATTTGTCAGTCATAGTGCTACGTTCAAGTTTCAGAATTAAAGTGTCGTGATCCGTGACTGAGGTTTCAGCAACATAACAGAAGACGCGATAAGAACATTTTAGTATTACATGGTCAAGACAAGTCCTGCCATGAGTTGGAAATAAGTGGGCTGGCAATAAACCATGAGAAGCCAACATATTCAAATACGTTGAAGAGTTAACATCCTTATTGTTATCCAATATATCAATATTGATATCACCTATCAGAACTTTATGAGTACTACTAATCTCAGAAAGAAGTTTGTCAAGAGATACCAAAAACCGTTGAACATCTTTGTAACCAGGTGGTCTATATACTGCAATTAGTGTTACATTATCCTCAAGGTTAATCAGTAAACAGTTGGCATCACAAAGGTCAGGCTCGGATATAACTAATTTCAAATGTTCTTTGTAAAATACTACAACTCCTTCATTCTGTGTGAAGTTTTTCTCGGTTAGAGCAGAGTTGTATCCCTCAAGAGATGGTAAGTTACGATTATTATGCAGCCAACATTCCGTTAAGATTATTAAGTCCCAATCAGTCCTGGATCTAAACAATAAGGTTTGAAAATCAGAGAAGTTACGATTTATACTACGAATGTTTTGATGGATAATTTTTAGACACTTATTCGGGCAGTTCATAAGTCTCCGGCAGTCCTCTATGTCACAAAGAGAAGATTGTGCAACATCAAGTTTATCGATATCATTTATAATTGCATTAGTTTTATCGAATTTTATTTATTGAGTCCGCAACTATGGTAAGACAAAAAGGCACGCGGTACAGCACAACCCTACGAGGATTCCACAATCCCGGGGACAACGCCACACAAATGAGACCAACACAATACACATACACACGGCACGAAGACAGACAGAGATTGTTGTTAACAGTTACATTCTTTCTATGAGTACACTTTGTATATATTGAGTGTAAGTGGTGTATAATTTCAGTGAGTGTGTGAGTATAGGTTAAAATAAGTGCAAGAGCAAATACAAATTCAAACGAAAATACATTATAGACTAAACGAGAACTTAACATGAAAAAATTGACTAAGGTAATTTTATTACTAGCAAGACTAAAGTAAATCAATAGAAATAAATAACAATATACAGTTAATTGGCAATATAGGTTAATGAGAAAGCAGTTACATGCAATGAGTCATGATTCCTTTGCCAGCTGAGATAAGCATTTTTCTGATTGGATTAAAATCGGTCTACCAGTCGAATCCTTACGCAAAAGTATTCTTCCATTTGAATGCCAGCACGAGTAGTTATGTTTCTTGGCAAATTGACGGGTTTCAAACATAAGTTTTCTTTGAGATGGACCTAGATGTTCGTCAATGTAAAGTGGAGTCTTTATTCCTGGCAACCCGATAGTATGAGTATTGAGCTTCTCAGAAACCGGCCTTCCTTTGTTAAAGTTTCGCAGCTTAGTCAATAAATCATTTTTAGCATTAACACTCGTAAATTCAACAACAACAGGTCTTGATGCTCCCGGTCTACCCGGCAGCCGATACAAGTCACGTACATCACTCCTATTTATATCGACATCCACAGCTTTGCCGATGACAGAAAGGGTCGAGAGTAAGTTGTCAAACTTTTCATTTTCAGAAATCGGGATATTGCGGATCTCCAGAGATGCATCTCTTGTACGAAACTGTATATCCTGGATATGCGATTCTAAGTTTTTTATGGCATTTTTATTATTTTTTTGGTTAGTTTCAATTTCCTTTACTCTGTCATTGGTCTCCTCCTGAAGCTTGTTTATAAATTCTATTCCTTTTTCTATTTCTGAGTTAGACTTCTTTATTTCCTGGAATTCAGTTTTTATATTGGATAATTCAGAAAATAATTTGTTTAAGGTGTCATTTAGAGTGGACTTCCATTCACATAGGTTTCGTTCTTGATCCTCTCTCCATTCAGAAAGCATTTTCAGGACATCCGCTCTTAAGTCGCTACTTTCGGAACTAGAATGAGCATTCGGGGAAGAGGTCTCCATTCGTTGTCGCTTGGAGCGCGTTGTTATATTGGTGTCACCCTTGGCAATACAGCCCGCACTCGTCATCGGAGACTTCGAAAGATCAGACTCCGATCGGGAACAAGACATCACAGAAGTGTTACGAGGGGGTGAGTGTTGGATATTGGGCATATCTTCAATGAACCCAGAGTTCAATATCGCAAAACAACAATAGACAATCGCACCAGTTGATCGTAGCAGGTATAACAGCTATGTAGTAACGTAGCAAATCACAAGCGTCGTAGTCTTACTTACGTCATTAGCCGAATGTGATGTAGAATTTCGACTCGCCGGCACTCAACCGTTTGGTGTAATGGCAAACAACAGCGCCCACCACACAGCCTATCCACGAAGAGGCACGGGTTCAAAACCACAAAAATCCAAATAGTTCAATTTAGTATTTTAATTTAAGATTTTAAATTTAAATTTCTCACAAAACTCAACACAGTGGACACGTCCAAGCGCTTCCGCGGAAATATATTGTTACTAGATATATTAAGCATACAACCTGCAATAATAATGTAATACATTGTAGACCTATTATATCACATATATAACTATATTATCACATATATAAAATCTATGCTATAGCTCCTCTCCCCCCTTGGATGTCTGGCTGACTAGACGTGTTTTACGGCTACACCTTATAAAATTATTTTAAAAATATTTTTAAATTTAATATATTCAAAAATAAGTGATTCGAGTACTAGGCGCACATAACTCCCGAGGATACTCAAGACAAGCTTCGTGTACTGCGAGGTGACTACGGCTCTCCCACCAAGCTCGGAGGCCACTCAAGTAACGCAGCATAAGAGTGAGTGAGATAATTATATTTGGCGCATCTCGTCGTTACGCATCCCGCAATTCGAGTGGCTAATTAGCAGTAACGCCCACCTGCGTACGAGCAAGTTAAAGGAGGCGTGGCTAGTACTGGGCCCAATAGTGATTTACTAATTATACCATAAGATTATTAGTAAATCGCACATCACTTTAAGTGTTGTCGCCTTTATATATATTTTTGCACTGACACGGATAGCTTCTTCTGTTTGCGATCACAAAATGATTAGAAGTCCATGTAAACAAGATGTACAGTATGGCTCCGCTCCAAACTTAAACTTAAGTGATACTAGCACTATTGATGACAACATTACTCAACGTTCGAAGCGAAGGCGGTGCGAATGTGGTGGAGCTTCGGAAGAGTCAAAAATCGATAAATTCTTAAACACGATTAATATGTGGCGACAGGAAACTGATGAGAAATTGTCAGAAATAAAAACGTACGTGCAGGATGTTGTGCGACAAAACACAGAAATTCTGGCTTCGCAGAGTGAAACAGAAAAATCTATAGAATTTTTGTCGCAAAAGTATGATGACTTGCTGTTACAATTGAGTTCACATCAAAAACAAACACAATCTTTCCTCGAGCGTGTATCTAAGGTTGAAGACACAACAGAGGATATGGACCGTCGTTCTAGGCTGAGCTCCCTGGAAATTCGTAACATCCGGCTGGCAAACAGAACTCTGTCTCAGGATGAGCAGATATCTGTTGTCACTCGGCTTTTCAAGGAGATATCGGTGGAAGTCTCGTTGTCTGAGATATTTGATATCCGCCGTGTCCCGTCAAAGTCTGATAGTATCACTCTGGTATGCACCCTGAATTCAGTTATTACGAGGGAAGAATTCTGAAGGCTTTCAAAGAACATAACAGAGGCAGTAACAAACTCAACTCCACCATCGTCGGTGGTCCGCAACATCCGATTTACTTCGCCGAGCATCTGACGGCACAGGCACGCCGCCTATACTATCTAGCTCGAGAATACGCCAAGACGGAAAAATATAAGTATTGCTGGACTTCCGGAGGCCGAGTGCTGCTGAGGCAGGCAGACCACACCAAACTCATTGTTGTTACTAATGAAAGTCAGCTGGTTGGCCCCCAGCCAAAAAACTAGATCCTTGCGACGTATTTCCGTCTTTGTTTATGATTAGATTTAGTTTTTTAATTACTATGATATTAGTACTAGGTAAGATCATTGTTTGTAACTGTGCTATAGTGCCGACGCTCCTTTACATATGTATTATATTATATTTTATATTTCCTCATATAATATACCTATATAATTTAGCATTTCTGATAGTATTTGGTTCCTTAGGCTCAATTTTCAAATATTATTCTAGAGTTGTTACTCACGTAATTAATTTCATACCTCTTTATTCACACACAAATATTGTAGACACTTTTCTCTTATACATAATCTATGACTATCTCACTGATATATACTATTTAAATTGTACTCTAATTCCAATGCGTGCATATATCCTTAAGTTTAGTAAACCTGTGCTTGCACTCATTGACCTTACACTGCTATTCCCATTTAATAACTGTATTGTGCTAGCAAATTGGTTACTTTTAGTTACTCAAGGCTTCAAAATTCGATCGTAATAATAGACAATTATTAAACAACATCGATAATCTATCGGTTGCTTCAAGCCATTGCTGTGATCCACATGAAGTCCGAAACTATTTACCTAAACATAATAAAGTCCTAAATATTATAACGCAAAATATTCGGAGCTTATCGGCAAATTTCGCGAACTTTGAAATTTTACTTACAAATTTTCATACTATCCCGGATATTATCATTCTCACTGAATGTTTTCTAGAAAGCAACCCGGTAATACCAACCATAAAAGGTTTCTCCAGCATCTCTTCCTGTAACCCAGTTAATAAAAATGACGGAGTCCTGGTTTACTATAAAAATTGTATTACAGGCATCTCAATTGAAGAACCCTCTGTAGCAGAAGCCAGCGTTCTCTTAATTAAACTTAATATTGATACTGCAATTTTAGGTATTTATCGACCAAGTGCTTTCAAAAATAAAACGAACTTTATTAACTCTCTAAATACCTTGCTAGAATCTCTTAAAAGTTTCAAAAATATAATAATCTTAGGTGACATAAATATTGATATTACTCCAGAGAATCTTAACCAAGAAGCTGAAGATTATCTCAACATGTTGGTTTTCCATGGGCTTCTCCCAACTCATACCTTCCCTACTCGTTTTCCTTCTTCTACGTGTCTTGATCACGGTATTCTTAAATCACCTCTTACTGCTCTTACTCTTGTCATCAATTCTTCAATCACTGATCATAGTTCAGTAGTAATGTCCTTAGATATAAAGAATCGCTACTCTGCTCCTACTCGATCTATCAAAAAAGTGGATCATGATAGCCTCTCACAGTCTCTCCTGAATACAGATTTTTCATCTGTTCTCAATAACACTGACTGTGAAGAAGCAACCAACAATTTGATAGAAATTCTTCAATCAGTTATCTCTATGCACACCTCCGTCATGACTCGCTCTCACCGCACTAAAATCATCAAGCCATGGATGACCCCAGGCTTACTTAAATGTATACGTAATAGAGATAGAATGCATTACAAACTAAAAAAGCAACCTGAAAATGATATTCTGCGTAAAACATACTACAGATACCGGAACTTCTGTAATAGTCTACTGAAGAAATTAAAAAAGAATTATGAAAAAGGTCTACTACTAAATGCAGGAACTAACACCAAAAAACTTTGGACAGCTATAAAAGACGTTAGTAATCTTAATAAAAAACATGATAGACCAAGTGACCTCCTAAAATGTAGAGCGATTCCAAAAGACTCAACAAACCATGTTAACTCTCACTTTGTGGGTATCGGAAAATCGCTTGCCTTAAATATACAATCCAATCATCAACACGACTCTCCACCTCCATTACGACCAAATCCTCCTTTTCCTCTCCAATCATTAGTCATGCTCGACACTTCTATTGAAGAAGTCGAAATCACTATAAATTCCTTGAAAGAAAGCTGTGCTGCAGGTTGGGACAACATCACGTCTGCCATACTTAAACGCAACCTTAAAATATTAGCTACACCAATCGCCCATGTATGTAACTTAAGTATGCGTACGGGAATCTTCCCATCCGCTTTTAAAAAGGCAATAGTGCATCCCATTTTCAAATCCGGCAACCGTGGCAGTGTCGACAACTATCGCCCCATCTCTATTCTGTCAGCACTGTCCAAGATCCTTGAACGCCTAATAAACAAACGTCTCGTTAGTTATCTGGAAGATAAACAATTACTTTCTCCGAACCAATTCGGTTTCAGAGCTAAAAGATCTTCATCGGATGCCATCCATGAATTAACCGATCACATAGTTAGGAACTTGGACAGCCATAGGAAGTGTCTGGGCATATTCTTAGACCTCGCGAAGGCATTCGACACTGTCTCGGCCCAAATCCTTCTACAGAAACTGGAAGCGCTTGGAGTGAGAGGAGTTCAACTTTCCTTATTTAAAAGTTACCTCAGCGGTCGGAGTCAATGTGTAGTGGTAGATGGCCATGTCAGCTCTTACCTTCCAGTGGAATTCGGAGTCCCCCAGGGCAGCATTCTTGGTCCTACGCTGTTCCTAGTGTACATGAATGATCTGTGTTCCCTGAAAATACCTAATAGCAAATTAGTCTCTTACGCCGACGATACTGCTCTTGTTTTCTCTGCAAAAAGCTGGAGGGAAGCTTTCTCTTATGCACAGACCGGATTTGATATCGTTTCGTGTTGGCTGCGCCAAAATTTATTAACTCTTAATATAGAGAAAACTTGCTATCTTACCTTCTCCATATATACTCCTCCCATAGCCTTAATCCCGTATTCCTTAACTGCCCATACACATTCTTCTGTTCCTTCTGTTCCATGCTCTTGCGCTACATTGAAGAGAGGTTGTACGGTTAAGTATCTTGGCATCACACTAGATAGTCGACTCACGTTTCAGGCCCATCTTATGAATATGTGTGGTAGAGTCCGCAAACTCATGTTTATCTTTAAGAAAATTCGTCATGTTGCCGAGCCTCATATAGTCAGAATGATGTACTTAGCATTATGTCAATCTGTTTTATTATATGCTATCACCACTTGGGGTGGTGCAGCCAAAACCCATCTGCTGTCCCTGGAACGTGCCCAGAGGGCTCTTCTAAAAGTTTGCTTCTTCAAACCCATTCTTTTCCCTACTTTCACCCTCTATCAGGAAGCTCAGATGCTTACAGTACGTCAACTGTTCATCCTAAACACAGCCCTCAAACAGCATCACGAACATAAACCTAGTCCTTCTTCCTCTCGATCTGCTCGCCGCCCACCCCCTGTTCACCTTCCTTCTCTCTACACTGCCTTTTCCCACCGCTTCTACTGTTACCTCGGCCCTTTTATTTACAACAAACTAATTCGCAAGCTGAATATTCACTTACTCTTATCCTTCAGTTGTAAAAAGAAGGTTACTGCCTACATACAGGGTCTCAACTATGATGAGACTGAAAACTTAATCCAACCAATGGTCTAACTTACAATTTATAGCTTATTTTTGATTTACTATTTATTTTTATACTTATTTATGTACTGTTATCTATTTATCTAAGTACTAATATATATATATTTATCTAAGTACTAATATATATATATATATAATAATATATATAATAATTAGCACGGATGTTATATCGGCGCGATTGCACACCTACATATTTTAATTAGGTACCTCTTTTCTCCATGTTACATCTGTAAAATGTCCTTATTAATAATTTACTCTTGTTACTGGCTACTTTTTACACCATGTGGGGAGAGGCTGGTGGTCTGAGATACAAGCCCTGCTTAGTTCAGTCACCAGTCTCTCACAATCTTATAATGTTTCCTTGCGACAATATATCTGTTTCTTAATATTTAGTTAATATCAATGTAAGATTGTGGAGAAAAATAAAGATTTTTCTTTTCTTTTCTTTTCAAATACAGAGGACGCGCGAAATAAATTCACGCGACCCGAGTCCTCGCTTGATGCAATTTCCACTTCCGCCTCACCGATATTGCCCTTTACCCACTTTACTTAATTGTTACATATAGGTTACAATATATGCATATTATATATATCCACGAGAACATAGACATGAAACATATGCATCGAATTAAAGGCTTCTGTTTTTTTTAAGGTCGCTTAAAATTACTGTAACCAAAGATATACCTTTAGATAACTGTGTTTGCAAAGATTTTAAGTTTTTGATTATGGTTAATACAATATAATGTGCTAATTTTTTATCTTAATAAGCAGTATGCAGTGAATATTTCAACCATTCTTGAAATAATAGTAATTCAACATTCTATCAACATAAATGGTATCTTTAAAAATGAAGAATAGTGTTTGCCTAGTGGTTTCCGCGATTCTCATCCCTGAGGTTGTGGTTCGATCCCCGGCTGTGAACCAATAAACTTTCTTTCTTGGTGATTTCTTAACATTTGCTCGAACGGTGAATAAATACATCGTGAGGAAACCGGCTTGCCTTACCCAAATAGTCGGCGTGTGTCGGACACAGGAGGCTGATCACCTACTTGCCGATTAGATTGACAAATGATAATGAAACAGATACAGCCCTGCGATTCTGTAACTCACAAATAATAAACAATAAACTACAAGCTCCCACCTTTTCAGAATGCCAAATCATAAAATGACTGCTTCACGACTGATTTGAGAGCGACCGCTGATGCGAAAACCGCTGTGTGAGTTCGAAAAGTGAGTTACAGAATCGCAGGGCAGATATCTGAGGCCCAGACCAAAAATGGTTATAGCGGCACTGACTTATTATTAGACTTATTGTTAAAAACACCCTATTGACCTGCATATTAATATAGACTTTTTAACAAGCATTTAAGGTCATTTGAATACATTATAAATTAAAGCTTCATAAAGAAACAGCATAACATTTTAATACTTTAAACTTTTGTTATGAGCTTTGAAAAACTCAAACGTGCATAATAAATTGCAATGTGCGAACTTATGGAGGCTCAAGGATTTAGCAAACATGCTGAAATATCATTAAAGGTATGGAACAAAGATTATGGTATGAACGCAAAGATTTCCTTAATATTTTGTATGGTTTTGGAAGTATCTTAAGTTTAATATTGTTTTGTTACTATTACAAAATTTTGTCATGCATACAGGACATTTTATAGATTTTGATTAAATTAAACTGTTCATTTACACGCGCAAGTACGTGGAAGCCTTAAAAATAGATCATCATTCTCAAATATTATCTTATTCCAGAAATATCGCCTTTTAGGATATATTTCTTATAGAAAGTTTTTATGAAGCTTAATATTATGCCATGTCTGAAAGCTCCTATTTACCCCACAAGGTCCTGCGAAAGCTAGTACCAGTTAGGACGCTGGCGTGAGCGGTTGTGTTCATGTGATTGTGTTATTGGATTATTCATCTGTGATTGGTAAGTCTTAAGTACGATTAACCTCTATTTATAGACGTTCGATATTTAAAAAAACGATTCGGCAATCTCTGGTAACAGGTGGGAGTAGGGTTGCCACACATAAACAAAATTGATTTAATTACTCGATATTTATTGCTGTTTTTTATGGTACATAAACTGTCGTATGAAATTTATGTTATGGTAATTTTATATTAGACGATATCTCGTGTGGTTTGCACGTGCTAATAAACATATATTTTATTTTGTCATTTGTAGGCTTTGCTCCATTATATTTCTTTGTTCTCAGCGTTATTTATTCGCGATATTTAATGTAGGTGAACACAACAATAGTCTTTTTATACCGTACTATATTTTTAAAGTAGTACTTAGTGCCTAGTGGTAAATGTTATATTAAATAATATTCAATGAAATATAGGTTATCTTCTGTATTACACTTATCCATTAAACACCGGGTTTGTTTGAATGCGGGACTTATCGTTGACGGGATTAGCTAACATTGCTCATGGGTTTGTTTCAAAAAAACATTGAGGAAATTATAATTAAAAGTAAAAATTTTAAATTTCTTACTAATAACCATAGGTATAACCAAATGTTTTACTATTATAAACCTAATTTGATGAAGTATATTTTCATATGCATTAATGAGTTTTCAACTTCAAATGACCTAAATCCTTTAATTTTTAATTAAAAATCATAATAATATATAGTATCGGTAAATACCACTGGCACTACAAGCCTTAAGGTCTATGCCTCAGATCTCTGTTTCTGATACACAGTCGACTTATTTGGGTCTTAGATATGGTACGTTTTCCTCAAGATGTTTTCCTTTGCCGTTAAATGCGCACATAGACATAAGGTTCATTGGTGCACAGCTCGAACCTGCAACTCCAGGGATAAGAATCGCACATAGAAACCACTTGGCCAACACTGAACTGCACTGATTATTCATAGTAATGAATGCAAAATTGTACAAGTACGTTATAGATCGATATTTCAATTGACACCACACGTGGGAATACGATCCGATGGTATAATACATAATATATATAGTATTCATATTTACAAAAAGCTTTTATTCGTTTGATCTGTAGTTAAATATGATAATACTCTTTATAGATTACTGAAGTGATTAACCGAAAATACGCTTTCGCCAAAACAAAATGCATTTATTTATTTTTAAAAACACGACTGTAGACAATGTTTGCGGATTAATTCTACTAATCAAGCGTAAAATCTTTTAACGTGATTAAATTTGACAAAAAATATTTTTATGATAAGTGATAAATAATATATTATTACTTAATGGTACATTAAAAGATACTGCCTAGATTAAGATTTATTGCATTATTTATTATATTTATTATACGTAAGTAACAATACGTATACAAGTTAAATACATTAATTTTTTAAGAGTCTACTTACGTACAAAATAACGTTTCTTAGTAATCATAACAATCATTATTTACAATTTTCTTAACCTACATAGTAATAATAATAATAATTAAAATTAATAAGAAGAAAATTAAAACAAATTTAAAAAGTTTGGTCCCTGTGGCAGTGTACCTTTAACGCTGGCAGCATTTCTTTGTTGTATTGCGATACTTATTCGCTCTTATTAGCTCTGGGGTCACCGGTACTATCTACCAGTAAAAAATACATATGCAAGATAAAAACAAATTTTAAAGATTTTACGTAAGTAAACAATATATTAGGTCCTTACATATGAAATTGGCGTTTTACGTTTTGGCCACTTTGACCTCAAATATCTCCTCTTTGGTTAAGAATTCCAAATTAAAATTTGTACAGCTATTTACTCATGTATTTGTGCTTCGATGACCGTCATTCATTTGGTTTTTTTCTTCTGTTTTTTTCTGTTTGCGTCACTCATTTTACAAAATGGAAAACTTAAAGTATCGCATTATTTACGAGTACGAGTTCCGCCGTGGCACTAGTGCTGCGGAAACGACTCGAAGGGTGAAATGATGTGTATGGCGGTCATGTTGCAAAAGAAAACACAGTTCGTTTTTGGTTCCAACGTTTTCGTTCTGGAAATTTCGACCTGCAGAACAAGCCCCGTGGACGGCCTGAGAGCCAAGTTGATAATGAAGTATTGAAGGCTATTGTGGAAGCGGATCCATCGCAAACCACGTCCGAGTTAGCTGCAGGCTGCGGTGTTAGTGATAAAACTGTTTTAATTCACTTGAAGCAAATTGGGAAGATTAAAAAGCTTGAAAGATGGGTACCTCACGAATTGACTGAAGCAAACCGGCAAACGCGCGTCGACTGCTGCGTTACATTACTGAACCGGCACAATAATGAAGGTATTTTAAACCGAATCATTACCTGTGATGAAAAATGGATTCTTTACGATAATCGGAAGCGCTCAGCGCAATGGTTGGATCCTGGCCAGCCAGCCAAATCCTGCCCCAAGCGAAAATTAACCCCAAAAAAGTTACTTGTAAGCGTTTGGTGGAGCAGTTTTCTCAAATCTGGCCAGACTATTACGGCTGATGTCTATTGTCAGCAATTGCAAACCATGATGGAAAAGCTAGCGGCTAAACAACCTAGGCTGGTCAATCGCTCCACGCCACTGCTACTTCACGACAACGCTAGACCACACACTGCACAACAGACGGCTACCAAGTTAGAAGAGCTTCAATTGGAATGTCTAAGACATCCTCCGTACTCCCCGGACCTTGCTTCAACAGATTACAATTTTTTTCGAAATTTGGACAACTTCTTGCAAGGGAAAAAATTTAACTCTGATGGGGCAGTCCAAATCGCCTTCACAGATTTTATTGATTCCCGTCCGACTGGTTTTTTTAGTAAAGGGATCAATGAACTACCTATGAGATGGCAAAAGTGCATAGAAAACAATGGTTCATACTTTGATTAATTAAATATATTATATTTAAAAATATTCGACTTTTTGTTCCTCCCATACAAAACGCCAATTTCATATGTAAGGACCTAATATATACAATTCAAAAACACATTTTATAAGATTGTTCGTATGTAACAATACATATACAACTTTTTTGACCAATCCACTACTACGTTCTACCAATCTACCACGTTTGGCGGCCAAAACACTGTAAATGAATTTCGTGATATTTAATTTGTGGCAACCCTAATAAACAATGTATGAAGATTGCTTAGTCCTAGCTATAGTCTGTCTAGACAATAAGTGAGTAAGCTATTCTTTTCCCAGAATTTGTTTTCTCTTATTGAAACGACAAGAGGGAATTTATCTTTTATGAAGTCAAATAAATTCTCGTGTAATAAACAAGAGAGCATTGTTGGCCTGGTGACTTCAGCGTGCAACTTCTTGAGGTCGTGTATTCGATTCCCGGCTTTAGAGTAATGTATATTATTTCTTTATATGTATATTTTTTGTTGAGACCCAGACCTAAAAAGGTTGTAGCGCCACTGATTTAACATGTAAGCTAAACAGCATTAAATGCTTTTGTATTGTATTACAGTCAAAATATATTATAACGACATCGCAGCGACTCATATTTGGTCGTAAAAACCAATAGTCGTAACAGACGTTTTAAATGAGTACCTTATACATACTTATTATTGAATGTGTGATTAAAATACTCATGTATAAAATAAAACTACATTTTATTTATTTCACATGATAATTATAATAAAAAGACATTACATACATATAATTATAATTTTTCTACAGTAACAAAATCTGTTATTTTTGAAGTTATACTTCTTTAGACGCGTTATGAAAAATGGATGAGAGTGAAATTTTACGATGCGCGCGCACCGTGACACAAAATTAACAGAATGAAGTTGCCCACGGAAGATGCTACGGCATTGGACATAATTTTAAAACAACATTCAAATAATAATAGAATTTATGTTACACTTAATGTAAGAGAATAATAATAAATATTTATTTATTCAATTTTTCAAATGTAAACTGAACTTTATTGACTATAATGACTTCTTTTCCAGTCTTTGATTATTTAATTGTAATTAATTATTTGCATGCAATCAAAAACTATTTTTAATAATGACAAAGAAGTATAACTTCATACGCGCGTACATAAGCACAAGCACCCTTTTTTTTATAAGGCGGTCTAAAAGAATTCAGCCAGGACGTTTGATTTTGGTAAATATAACCGGTGTGTTGTTCTAAACGATATCTTTATGTATTATTAGCATAGCTGAGTCACACCGCCTTTATTAATCGAATTTTTAATATTGAAATTGTTCTACCATTCTCTCTTCGGATAGGTCATGCTGAGAGTTATGTCAGCAAGGAAACATCTGGACTGAACTATCTGTTTTCATGGGTTTCTGTCCAGCACCTCTCTTATTACAGTGTACAGTTTTGAGGACAACGAAGCTTTCACTTAATCGGTCTTTACTTTAGAGATTCTGTAATAGACTGTTATTGTTTTTATATCAAAAGTGCAACAATATGTGCTTTAATGTGAAGAAATTTGGTATAAAATGCTATTAGTCAGTGCACTGATCCATCTCTTTTCTTTACATTATAAACACAAAGTAATAGACAGAGACAAATACAAATAAGACTATTTGAAACAGTTTAAAATGGCTAAATAAAACACCAGGCTCTAATGCTCTGTATTAAGTTACACATATACAGATAATCATAGGGATAAAATTATGTAACTGTTGCTTATTGCTTGCTTAATATTTTAACACACATACAAGTACACAAATACTGTGTATTTCAAGAATTTTCTTCATTAGTTCTTCATACGTTTGTACTCCCATTTTGTTCATTTTGCTCATAACGGAGTCGAAACCCTGCTAGACCACAAGATGCGTCTAAAGCATTACACCAAAACTCATTATAAGCTATTTCTAGTAACAATTGATGTATCTATCGTGCAATTTCGGAAGCAATAACAGGCCCATAGCGTGACAGCTCACCGCAACGACCTTGATCGATCTCGTGTTATCTATCGAAGACATTTGTTTTATCAATCTGGCTTTGCATTGGCATAAGAGGTTAAGAATATTTCAATTGAATATAAGGTTTTTTTGTAACTGGAAATTGTCTTCTATTTACACCATTTTCTTTTACGATATTTAGAGCTCTTTTTGTGTTTCAGATGTTATTATATATATCTATTAAAAATATAATATCTGATAAATACCCGAGACTGCAAAATAATACTATTTAATTTTTGTTATTGTCTTTTTTGACGTTCATAACTGTACATTGTGTTTACCTATATTAATAAATGATTTTTTGATTTGATTTGATTTATTGTTAGACTTTCGTAACATCGAAATTATGAAGCTTTAAATTATATTAAATTGTTAGAACCTCGAAATAGAAAAAAAAAACATCTAAAAAATTAGAGCAGTGTTGGCCTAGTGGCTTCAGCGTGCGACTCTCATACCTGAGGTCGTAGGTTCGATCCCCGGCTGTGCACTAATGGAATTTTCTTTCTATGTGTGCATTTAACATTTGCTCGAACGGTTTAGGAAAACATCGTGAGGAAACTGACATGTCTTAGACCCAAAAAGTCGACGGCGTGTGTCACTGTTGTTAGGCACTGGAGGCTACTTGCATATTAGATTTAAAAATGATCATGAAACAGATTCAGAAATCTAAGGCCAAGACCTAAAGAGGTTGTAGCGCCACTGATTTATTTTTTATTTTAAAAATAATCTACGGCTTATTCAGTTAATATGTAATAAACGTGTAATAATGATGCCAACGCATCTAGAACGTATTAGTTTCAGTTTGATATAAACTTGAATAATGAAATTTATTTGTTTTGTTGAGCTTGTTACGGCTACATCTTCTCAAATCATTAAAGGCAATGTCTCAAGTTTATATTAGACGGAGTTGAGCGAGAAGTTTGTTGTTATTAATAAAGTTGTGCGATTATGCTACATTCAATCTTCGGCTAACCAATGTTAACTAGAAACTTTATCAAGTACAGTTAATCACGCTTGTGTACGTTACGGATTTCATAAAGCACTTTAAATATCGTCTTGTCTTGTCGAGAACTACTAACTGTTTGTTGAGAACATTCACGTGTACAAATTATAGTTCTATGTTCAACCAATGAGGCCTGTGGTTCCTTGATCGCGGTATGTTTAAATTATTAGTTTTATGTTCAACCAATAGATGTCGCTTGTGGTTCCTTGAATCGCGGTATCGTTTTGATTCAAAAATAGTTAAGTATCTCAATTTTTTTGTATTAAATATTCTCAGCCTTAGGATGGTGTTTTATTTGAACATGGTCATTCGAGGTCGGATAATGAAGAATTAAGCGACAGGGTGCCATCTGGTGGAGAAACGGAGTAGAGCAGTTCCAGCTAAAAGTCAGTGAGCAAAATTGGTATTTGGTATAGTCTAAAACTGTAAGTAGAAAATCTATATTAAAGCAGTAGAAGAGGGTGACAAGCAAAAATAACCCTTAACCACTAGGAAGAAATGTCTTAGAAAATTAACAGTGTGAATGGACTTGTAAAATTTTAACCGAAATAGTGGTTATACGGGGAATCCATGACCAATTTTTCCTAAGTTAATAATAACTAAACACTTATAAAAAATTTCGAGTAAACTGGACTTAGAAAAATTTCACCTATACCGGACTTAGAAAAATTTGCTCACTGATTAAAAAATAAAAAAATTCCGATATTTATAATGGATTCTTTGATAAGACTACTAGAAGATATACAAAAGAAAATTCAGCGAGCCTTTACCAACTTTAAAAAATCTCCGAAGGACAGAATAACTGTGTCTTATATTGAAACACGAACTGAGACTTTGGAGAAGTATTGGGAATCATCGACACAACGCATCAGAAACTAATATGCGAATCAGAAAAGGATGATTTAGAAATGTCGGGATATTTTATTAAGGAATTTATGGTTTAGTTGAGGAATTGTATACTGATTATAAGTCTGAATTAAAGGAGTGTTTAAAAATATGTGTTCAAGCACAGAAGAAAACTTCTTCAGCTTAGAAGCGAGTCATGATGCAGAGCAGAGTGGTGTCAAATTACCTAGAATTGTATCCCAATGTTTTCGGGAAAATATGCAGAGTGGGCAACATTTCGGGATCTTTATGTATCTCTCATTCATAATAATCAAGCTCTACAGGAGTCCAGAAACTCCATTATTTAAAAGTTATTTATCGGGAGAAGCTGAGCAGCTTTTGCGTCATCTACCAATATTAGTGATAACTATGCTGTGTGTTGGGAACTGTTAGAGGCATCGGTTTAATAATAAGAGATATGCAACTAATTGTATTTTTAAAGAAGTTTTTTAGTCAGAAAAAATATTGTACATGAAATGTCAAGTGCTTTAAAAAATCTTTTTGATACAACAAACGAGTGTCTTCATGCTTTAAAAAATGTGGGAGTAAATACCGAGAATTGGGATTTATAGTCATTTATATCTTAGTATTAAAGTTAGATACCGGTCTCGTAAAAAGTGGGAGGCTAGGATTTGTGATTTGACCAGTGAATTGCCAACATTAAGCCAATTTTTAGAGTTTTTGGAGCATAGGTTTAGGGCGTTGGATTCTTAGATTCTAAAAATATAAAAATTACTCAAGCAATGTTATAAGTAATAATAGAGATAAAAATGTTGTTTCATGTTCTTTTTGTTTCGAAAATAGTCATAAATTGGGAAATTGTAAGAAATTTGAAAAGAAGATAATGCGTCGTAAATTTGTCCAAACCTCAAATTTATGTTATAATTGTCTAGGTTCAAATCATACGGTTTTATCTTGTCGTTTGCCCACTAGGTGTCGCATCTGTCAAAGGAAACACCATTCATTATTACATTCAAGCAATCCTGATGTAACATTACAATCAGGAGATACTAGTGTTGTGGCAGCAACAGCTACAACAACAGGCGAGATCGTAGAAACTAAAATTACCACTTGTTTCTCTAGCAATAAGAATCAAGTTTTATTGGCAACAGCTTTAGTGAAAGCTGAAACAAATCTCGGATCTCAAATGAACTAAGATCTTTATTGGATCAAGGATCACAGGCATCCTTTATCACGGAGTCTGCAGTCCAACTTCTTGGACTGAAGAAAATACATACCAATAGTGTCATTTCCGGGGGTAGGAGGTGATGAGAACACATCACTGAATTCCAAATATGCAGTTTTTATTAAACTACAATCAATTCAAGATCCGACTTTTTACCATCAATGTCAAGACTTATGTACTCAAGAAACTAACGTCATTCCTTCCTGAAAGAAAGTTTATGAACAAGTTGTGGTCAACTCTACCAAGAATGACGTAGCAGACCCAAATTTTAACGTACCTAACCAAATAGACCTCTTACTGGGAGCGGAGGTATATTGTCATATTTTAACTGAAGGCTTAATGAAGTGTCCGCAAGGATCTCTCATTGCCCAAAACACGGGTTTGGCTGGATAGTTTCTGGTGAAATTAACAATACCAATGACGAATCTTCGAGATGTCATAATATAACCTCCCATCATGCTGGTGTAAAATACGAAGAGTTTGATTTGAAACAATTCTGGGAAATCGAATCTGACAAATTTTGTCTTAACAAGCAATTTACACCTGAAGAACAACGTTGCGAAGATTTGTTTAAACAAACAACATCAAGAGACTTGTCTGGTCGTTATGTCGTTAAACTTCCATTTAAAAGTGTCGATCCAGTATGCAAGTACGGAAATTCACGACAAATAGCGATCAGAAGATTTTTTATCACTCGAAAAACGCTTATTAAAAACTCCAGATATAAAAGTTCAGTACGGTAATGTTATCAAAGAGTATTTAGACCTCGGATTTATGGAGGTGGTACCAACAGAAGAGGTCAATAAATCAGAAAGTGTTTACTTACCTCACCATGCAGTTATCAGAGCGGACAAACCGTCAACCAAATACGAATAGTTTTCGATGCTTCGTGTCCTGACCACAATGGCGTATCTTTAAACAGTGAATTGATGGTGGGGCCCATTTACAGGCTGAGCTACGCCACACAGTTGAGAGGAGACTCCATCCTATAGTCTCGCTGTGTCATTAAGAGTTCATCAAATAAAAGTGGATAAGAGTGATATCGACTATCAACGGTTAGTGTGGCGGAACAACCCTCAAGAAGACATTCAACATTTACGTTTGTTGAGGGTAACATTTGGTACGGCGTCAGCACCTTTTCTAGCGGTAAGAGCTCTGCGCGTCAGCGTATGATGAAGGGGAAAAATCAGTAGCTCCACTGTATCTTGAACGATTTTTTCATGGATGATTTATTAACGGGCTGCCAAACGATTTCCGAAGGGAAAGAATTGTTTTTCGAAATCAATAAAGTTTTAAATAAAGCTGGATTTAAACTTCAACGATGGTCAAGCAATAGTGTAGAAGTATTAAATAAAATAAACCAGAATAATGAAGCTATAAAAGAAAAATATGGAATTAAAAATGGATGAAGTGATAAAAATTCTCGGACTTAACTGGAATCGACGTACTGATAGTTTCGACTATTCTGTGCAGCTTCTGGGTCAGTTACCCAGTAACAAAAAGAAAGGTGATTAGTGACATTGCCAAGTTGTTTGATCCAATGGGATGGATAGCTCCAATCATAGTCAAAGCAAAAATATTTATCCAACGACTATGGCTTGCAGGAATCGGTTGGGATGAAGAGCTACCGCAAAAACTATTAAATGAATGGATGACTTACCGTGAAGAACTTATAACACTTCCAAGTTTCATTACCAAGATGGATTGGAATAACTCAAAAACACCGCCAATGGAGCTTCATGGTTTCAGTGATGCTTCCAATGATGCTTACGCTGCTGTAGTTTACTCTACGAGTGATTGACGGATAGGAAAGGTACATGTGCATTTGATAACTTTGTAAAACGAAGGTAGCTCCCTATTAAACAAATTTCTATTCCACGACTGGAGCTCTGTGGTGCCGTTTTATTAGTAAAACTATTAAGAGAGGTTGCGAAGTACTACACGTGCAAAAGGAAATTTGCGCGCTTGGACCGACTCGACCATTGTTTTAGCTTGGCTAAGTAGTCACCCAAGCCGTTGGAAGACCTTTGTTGCAAACAGAGTCTCAGAGATTTTGAGTATTTTTAAATAGAGATCAATGGGCACATGTAATATCACTGAAAATCCAGCAGACTGCGCTTCGCGAGGCATCCGTCCATCAGAATGTGAAGCGGCTAATTTATGGAAAAATGGTCCAATGTGGTGAGCGAACTAACTATAAACTATCCCCGGAGGAACGTTGATGAAACAAATTTAGAAGAAAAGGGTGTGAAGGCATGCCATGTGGTGGATAGTAGTCAAAACATTTTTTGGACAAATTTTTTCGACTTTAAGGAAATCATTGAGAGTATTTGCTTACTGTAGAAGGTTTATAAACAAATTAAAGCGACCTGAAGAGAGTTTTCCTATATGGTTAACGAATAAAGAACTAAATCAAGCATTACATATTATTATAAGAGCATGTCAGAATGAGTACTTTTTTCTGGAAATCAATGATTTAAGAAATAATAAACCAATTTATAAGAAAAGTAAACTTACCGTATTGACTCCTTTTTTGGATCGTGAAAGTATCATGCGAGTTGGTGGTCGTCTTGAAAGAGCTGACTTCAACATAGACAGAAAACATCCAGTGATTTTGCCATCAAAATCACATCTTACCGACTTGATCATAGCGGACGCTCATGAAAAAACTTTGCATGGCGGGCCGCAATTAATGATAAACTATATTCGGTCCAAATACTGGATTTTAGATATTAAAACTCGTACAAAGTTATTCGTTCGAAATTGTGTTCGATGTGTACGATACGCTGCACAAGAAGAGACCAACTTATGGGACAGTTACCTCCTTCACGTGTAACTCCAATTCGTCCTTTTCATCGAAGCGGCCTGGATTATGCGGGTCCTATTTTAATAAGAACATCCAAAGGTAGAGGCCATCGAGCATACAAAGGATATGTATGTTTGTTTGTGTGTATGGGCAACTAGAGCAGTACATTTGGAGGTTGCAAGCGACCTTACAGCGCAAGGTTTTTTGGCCGCATTCAAGCGTTTCGTGGCCAGACGTGGGCATTGGTGACCTATACAGTGATAATGGTACAAATTTTGTAGGTGCCGACGGAACTCAAAACATTGTGGTCCCAAGAAAAGTCATCATTGGCAATAGAAATTGCTGAGAGTTTGGCAACAAATGGAACAACATGGCATTTTATTCCACCTCATGCTCCACATTTCGGTGGATTATGGGAGAGGCTGGAATAAAATCCACCAAACACCACCTAAAACGAGTGATAGGTACTCAGACGTTGACTTTTGAAGAGATGAGCACTCTTCTGTACCAAATAGAAGCCTGTCTCAATTCCAGACCATTGTCACAATTAAGTGTGAACTCACAAGATCCTACACCTCTTACCCCAGGACATTTTCTTGTTGGAGAGCCATTGGTCTTGGTGCCGGACAGCAATTATGAAACCTCATCGGTTTCTTCACTAAAGCGCTGGCAGCTAACGCAACAGTTGCTGAGCATTTTTGGCGTAGGTGGTCAAATGAATATCTCACGAGTTCATGCAACGTTACAAATGGGCACATCAAAAACCAGAACCGAATGTTGGTGATATTGTTCTAGTTCGAGAGGATAATCTTCCTCCAGCAAAATGGTTATTAGGGATTATAACGGATAAACATACAGGTTCGGACAATATTACGAGGGTTGTTAGCCTTAAATGTAAGGATGTTATCTTTAAGCGTCCTATAACCAAATTATGTGTATTGCCTGTGACGAAGTAAGATATTTGGGTAAATCTGATGTTGTTTATTTTTATTTTTTTTGTTGTTGTATAATATAATAGGTATGTTGTCACTTCTAGCTACTGTGAAAGGTTTGTACGAACTTTTTAAACTCTATTACAGTCCACTACGATTACTTGTTTACAGTTTATTCACGGTGGGTGGAAGTGATGTACATGCTGTCCATGGTGGGCGGTATGTTTAAATAATTATAGTTCTATGTTCAACCAATAGATGTCGCCTGTGGTTCCTTGAATCGCGGTATGTTTAAATTATTATAGTTTTATGTTCAACCAATAGATGTCGCTTGTGGTTCCTTGAATCGCGGTATCGTTTTGATTCAAAAATAGTATAAGTATCTCAATTGTTTTTTGTATTAAATATTCTCAGCCTTAGGAATGGTGTTTTATTTGAACATTCACGTGTACAAATCAGGGTGTCGAGAATGAAAAATGAACGACGTAATCGGAAACCGTACGTTTATTATGACTTACTTTGACTTGACTTAATGTCATAAAACCCCTAGATGGGACGAGGGCTTGGTCGGTCTTGAGTCTCGTATTCCACCTAACTCCAAGTCTTTCCGGCTCTCTTTGCCTCACGAACTGAAGGCTTGTTCCAATCACAATCAGGGTTTATTTTATATGCTTCAACATGTATCACGACAGGACTATACGGTCACCAATCATTTATTTATTTATTTATTCACAAAAAAATACATATACTATCCTAACACTAATATCGCTTCTGTGAACTTATAAAGATGTCGATAGTGTCGGAGGGAGAATAGAGGGAGTGCAACATCTTTGTTAACGGGGATGTCTGCAACTTGTTCTGGTCCTTGTTACGCAAACAACCTGGGCCTCAGCCGTCACACATATCCTCCACAAACAACCCGAGTTCTTGGAGAGCACTTGGGTTGTTCACTACCCCCCGCAATACTTTAAGTTTTGTTATAGTAGACCATAAAGAAGAACGTATCATTTAGTCTTGTTTTACTATTACCCTCCTGTATAAAATGTTTGTCTAGAGAGTGCTTGGAGTGAATGTAAGATGCTAAGAAGCAGAGAGTAGATTGAATTTTTCTTTTACAAGTTTGTTGCTCATAAAGATATGCAATCGGATTACAGATCTCTGTGAATGCTTTTAAGATTTCTCGGGTAGCGGCTTAGGCGGGCAAGTGGCTTCAGTCGCTATATTTATATACTAGAATAGAATTTTTTATTATACCAAAATATATAAACTAATATTAAAGTGACATGAATTTCTAATAAGTAAAGTATATAATAATAATGTATAAATTACTAACCTTAAAATACAGTATTTACAGTATTTACCCTACAAAGTAATAATAAAAATAATTAAAAAATAAATAAAATGAAAATCAAAACAAATTTAATATTATAAACAATAAACTACAAGCTCCCACCTTTTCAGAATGCCAAATCATAAAATGACTGCTTCACGACTGATTTGAGGGCGACCGCCGATGCGAAAACCGCTGTGTGAGTTCGAAAAGTGAGTTACAGAATCGCAGGGCTGATGTTAAATGTTACCGCCGCCCGTCGCCGCCGTGTTAAGCTGTCTACACACCGCAGCCGGCGGGCAAGGCCGGCGGCCTTAGTTTTAACGATGTTGCCGGCGGCTTGCGCCCGCGCGATCTTCCCCGCGGCACGCCCCTCTCCGCTCTTCACCACCGGTTGCCCACCGGCTTTTAAGAAATAGTGACACGTCAGTGTTTTTATCGACTAAACATTATGGAATCCGTTAATGAAGTGGAGAGAAAAATAAAAAAATTAACAAGTCACTAGCAAGCACTTGGCAATCACTAATTGTGAACACTGCATGCCGCGACTGTATGTCGTGCCGCCGGGAAAATTGTCAGGCTCGCAACTTCTAAAGCCGCCGGGTTCACCCGCCGGCATTAACCCGCCGGGTTCGTGCCGGCCGGCTGGCGGCTGCGGTGTGTAGACAGCTTTAGACGGTAGATACGATAACATTGCCAGAGGGCGTAACATTGCGTTACCGGCCTTTTTATTATTTATATATATAAATAATTGACTCATATGTTCTTAAGCATTTAATACTCTTTAAGAACTTTTAAATTATGTAGAAAACAAATTTTCACGAAGCGAAAGTTACGAAAACCAGACAAGCTAGACACTTAGAAAAACTAGTGTCGCTACAAAAAAAACCTTTTGGAAGGGGCAACTAGAACTATCTTTATATTTTATTTAACGTTCTAACGGTCTAATTGGAATGAATGATTTGACTATTTGGTCACATTTATTATGTGACTGCATGCTCCATTGAGTTACGAATATAGTGTGGTACTTGTATTTGAGATATTTTTGCAAAGATATTTTTTATGAAAGCACAACTGGAACAAGATATTTCCAAATTACGTCACTGTTATTGTTATAGCATCAAACGCCGGGAATATCAACGTGTGTGACAGCTTTTGTGTTATAGGCATATCCTTTAAAAAGCTTCGGTTAACGGAAATATGGCTTTTGCGGAAATATACGCTATATGTGTTTTTGTAGAACCTTCTGAAAGAAGATACATGAATAATAGTAATTCAGGATAATGGAACCTGGGAACAGATTAAATCTGTTTTAATTATAATTATCTATTTACATACAAGTTAAGGAATTCCTAATGCTGAATTTATTCGTAAGTACCAATAGCGCTACAACCTTTTAGGTCAGGGCCTCAGATTTCTGTATCTGTTCCGTGATGATTTTTAAGTAGGTGATCAAGCTTCTGTGCCTGACACTCACCGTTGACTTTTTGGGTCCAAAGCACTCCGGTTTCCTCGCAATTCGAGGTTAAATGCGCACATAAATATTAAGTTGGTGCATCGGGAATCGAACCTACGACTCCGGAATGAGAGTCGCATGTTGAAACCACTAGAACAATACTGTTCAAAACTGTGAGTAACGTTAAAAGTATGCAAACGTTACAGATTTTTCATAATATTTATTATAAGTGTAGCTGAAATTCACGACAATCGGATATGACATTGGAATCACGATGTTTTCACGCCATTTGTCATATGATTTAATAAAGAATGCTACTGATTTTTCCCGAGGGATATTAATGTCCTTTCTTGAAATGAATAAACTTTAAGAATATATTTCTTTTATATGTAGTATCTCTTTGATGTACTTATAGGATAAAGGATTTCTGAGATTTCTTAAGGAAAAGAGATTACGTGAAAAGTGTGACGCTATTTTATGTGTGTTTCTTATTTTTAACATTTACTTTTTATAAGGTATTGTGCCTTTGAAGCTAAAAAAAGAACATCTTAGTCACAATTAGCCCAAAAGTAGTGTAAGACCTATATTTAGTTGAAATAAATGAATGGTTCCTTCACGGATTACGATTATATTTCGTAAATAGAGCAATTATAAAATGTAAAAAAAAAATTGTCTAGAAAAATTTGTATACGCAACGTTCGGTTCAATCTTGAATCCACCTTTCCCCAGTGGCAAACTTCAAATTACGAAGTCTGATAACGTCAAATTCTACTATGAATTAGGTACGTATAGAAAGGTAGGCAACGCAAGGAAGACAGAAGTATAAATTCCACACGTATAAATCCCTCTGCCATGTAAGAAATTAAGTGCAATTGGCGATTTAAAAGTGACGGAGACTTTACTGACAGTTCTTCTCGTCAATTTTAGGTCAGAACTGTCAGTAAATGTGAATTTAGAACACTTATTTACTGACATATAAGCGTACATTAATTATATAAGGGTCTGTTTCATAATGTATGGATAAAGTACAAATAGCTATGCAACACATAAATTATTTGGAAGATAAATTGTGCTATTTGACACTTCATCGAACTAACTTATGATGGACTTTATGTGACGAATAGCGCTATCTGACAGTTGTGAAACGCAACAATAGTGTTTATCCTACCAATAAGTAATAAATAGCTTATTTTGAACTTATCTAGAACTTATCCGTACATTGTGAAACAGACCCTAAATTATATTTCTATTCGATAAGTCGGAAGATTGACTGATTTGGGTACAAATTTAAGCAAAGAGCTTTTTATATTTATCTATAATATGTTATTTTTTAAGAGCCTCGGAACTATAATATGCCGAACGCCTAACTAAAACTGGACCAGTTTCATTATACACAATATAAAAGACTATTGAACAAACAGCATTCATCCAACACCAGACAGTATTGATCGTACTCCCAACTATTTAAAATTGTACTAAGTTTTATAACAAAAAGTCCTCGCAACGGCTCAACTGTTCGAAACTTTTATAGTTTTATAGAAAACGGATTTTTATCTTCAGTATTATAAAAGATTTTTTGTATACACTCTACGGGATGGTAACGTGATTATTTTGACACAATTATTCAATTTGAATTTCTTTTGAAACTGCCTCGTTTTGTGTACTTTAATGAAAGAGGAATTGGTATCAAAACCAAAATAAGACTGATGCGGGCTCTAGTGTTCCCTATCTTAATGTATGGAGTAGAAACGTGAACTATATTGGCTCGAGAAAGGCAAAGCATCGATGCCTTTGAGATGTGGTGCTGGCGGCGAATGCTCAGAATACCGTGGACTGCGAAGCGCACCAAAACATCGATCCTGAACCACGCATACGGACTCGCCTGTCTACCATATGCCTACAGCGAATCGTATCTTATTTCGGCCATACAATGCGCAGAGGTGATAAGAACTTGGAGAAACTGATCGTGGTTGGTAACTCAAAAGACAAAAGATCACGTGGTCGTTCACAAATCAGATGGACCGATCAAGTGAAAGACTCATCGTCCTCAAAACTGTACACAAGATAGGCGCTGGCCAGAAACCAGTGGAATCAGATAGTCCGCTCTAGATGCTTCATTGCTGACCACGACGCTCAGACATGAGCTGCCGATTAAAGAGAGAGAGTCAGTCAGCAAAGAGAGTTTAAAGGTAATGGATCTAGCCCTAATATTATTTGTTTATAAATGAAAGAATATTTAAGAGAGAACAAAACACAACAGCTTATTAACGTTTATATCCGTTATTGCCCATAAGTACCTATAAAACAAAACACAGTTTTTTTTATATTCCCCCATGCTGTTTGCATATGTCACATTATTAGCAGTGATTTCAATCAGATTTGAATACAACTTCTTCAACTGGAGGAGCGGATAAATCTTATTTACTGCCAGCATCAAAACACATGATAGAAGAATAGGCTGGGATAATAGAGATGTCGTGGTTGCGGATTGTACGGGATTAGACCGGCATCACATCCGCCTAGGAGCTTTTTAATGTAGCGCAAGACACCCAGCAATTCTAGTTGTAAACAGCCAAACTTTAGTAATAAAGCGGCACCAGAAGAAGATCAGAACACAACAGATACGGCTGTTTTTATCTATATACGGGAATCATAGTTTATCTGTGTTGATTCTGACAGTCTTACTCCAAGTAGACGATCATTAGCTCATATCATTGATTATACTGAGCAACCATAAATAATGATTGTATAGCTTAAATTAGATTGGTTAGAGTACGAAATAAATCTTCGTGGTGTGGCAAAGTTTTATTATTGGGAATCACGCGAGCTCGTCCGTCATTTATCTTTATTTTGGTTGATCTTTGGTTTTATTGGGTTAACGCGTGTTTTGGTGTAATGTATTTGTTGTTTTACTATATTTTAGAGATTCAGACTATTTTTATCTGAATATATTGTAATTATTAATAATCGTTATACATTTTATTTCAAATTTTAACAAATGCCTATCTATCTCTTTGCATTACAGCGTTAACAAACTAGAGACTAACTCTAGTTACCAGTATAACACCTTGCTTTGGTGCTAGAGTTGTATCTCTTAAGCTTCAAGGCTTTTAAAAGTTTTTCTTAAATGGTGGGCCTAATAAAATCACTGGCAGTCCCTAGTCTCCCAAGCCTGTTTTATCAGCATGGTCTCGTCCAACTCACATGATACCAACACAACGATAGCGGCAGATGATAAAAATTCAATAGATACATAATTTTTTTTAAAAAACTTACCTTACTTTACGGAAACATTTTATATTAGATTAGAACCTTTTTTTAAAGAGCAGGGGGCAGGCGGCTCACCTGATGTTAAGTGATACCGCCGCCCATGGACACTCTCAATGCCAGAGGGCTCGCGAGTGCGTTGCCGGCCTTTTAAGAATTGGAACGCTCTTTTCTTAAATGACCCTTAGTCGAATTGGTTCGGAAATACTTCAGTGGGCAGCTGGTTACCACATAGTGGTACTGCTCGGCAAAAACTGCCTTAAAAAAACGCTCAGTAGTGGAACGATGGACGTCCAGGTGCATTTAGTATCATTTAGATGTTTTTGTCAATGACAAATTTTTCAAATGTTAATATCACTGAAACATACGATGTCTGATTTCAATCAACAATTACCACATAAATTTCCAAACTAATTATCATAATTAACGAGTTGAAGTTAATTTTAAAAGCAAATGGCGTGATACACTGCCATAGTAGCTAGTTTGATCAATAGTAGATTCAATTCAGCCTTTGACATGGAACTAGGTCTAAGTTTTACATTTTCAACTAAAATAAGAGTTAAACATAGACGTCTTGTAAATGACTATGGCAAGATGAACAAAAAAGTGGAGCAAAAAATAATAAACTGTTTCCCAAGTTACAATAAACGCAAAAGAGGAATAGGAATAAAATATGTTTATGGAATATAAGATACCGGTATCACTTATTTCACGTTATTTGTATCGGTAGACATCCCTACTCATCGGCAAAGAAGACAGAGGGTGTAGGCCGAGAGAAAAAGCCGGCGTAAAAAACTCTCGGTACTCTTTTAAAATAGCAAATCATCATACGGATAAATATTAACAAGACTTAAAAATTAGTTTGCCAAAGAAGATTCACTTCTGACACGTGTAATTTGTACGCATGCACTTTTCTAAAGTGAAAACATCTTGAGCGGCGTTGTACACTTTTTTTGGAATGGGTAAAAAATGTTAACTCGCGTCAGGACACGACACCTGATCGAAAATTCGTAAGACGGATGGAGAGTAGACAGCTGGCGCGGCGTATTTAATGTAATATAAATTGTCAAGTTTTCACTTCTGCCGGCACTCCCGGAGTGCAACCCGTAGTTTTTTTATAGAACAGGGGGCAAACGGGTAGGAGGCTCGCCTGATGTTAAGACACGCGAGTAATTACGTAGACAAGAGGATCTCAACATTGACCTACAATGAAAACATAAGTTCACGCAACATGTCGTGATCATAAACTTTTAACAATCTGTTATTTCAGCATCAAAACTTTGCAATTTAGCAATTTATTAGATTAATACTTAAGACTTGACCTTCCTTCGCTTAACGAATAAGTTTCGCAAAACAGCGAGGAAATTCTGCCAGCGTTAAAGGTACAGCGACGAAACATTTTAAATTTGTTTTAATTTTCTTTTTAATAATTTTATTATTACTATGTAAGTTAAGAACATTGTTAATAATGTATATTTAATTTTGATGTTTAGATTTTAATAAACAATTTATTTCCGTAAATATATACATATATAAGGTAGAATTATATATATATATATATATATATATATATATATATATATATAATATGTTAGCTACTGCAGGTGGAATATTTAACAATGGCATCGTGGTTTAGCTGTAAATTTAATTATAATTAAACGCCTAGGTGATTTAAGATAATTAAAATGTATAAAGAAATCGTTGTAGGGTTGCTCAAACATAATTATGTAACATATATTATATTGCACAACTTAAAGAGCCTAGCCTAAACCGGAAATAGAGATATGTCAAAGCAGTGTTGTTACGATGAAGAAATCCGATTTTTTTTAGTATAGGAAATAGATGAGTTTTTAAAAATTTAAATTTATTTTGTTTAAATAAAAATTTTATAGAGTTTCGTTGGCATCATTATATTACCTTTAAGAAAAATAGTTCTAATGTAATTGAAAATTGGGACTAGAAACGACCTAAGGTTAGTGACCTTTGCCTTTGCCAGACGTATTTAGTTTAGCCCAGACTGAAATGTGTCGTGGATCGGCTAGACGGACTTAATGCTAATACCATGTTAAAGTGCTCCACAGGAGAATAATATTGGTACATATCCTTTTAAAGCATCGTTACCATTTCTTTTATAATGAAACACATAACACATTAATAATAATTGTTTAATAATAAGGCCGGAACTGTCCAATGGGAAGTATCAATTTTGATAATAAAAATAAACCAAATAAAAATGTTTGTACTAACTAAATGTAATTATTAATAATAAAGTAAACACTAATTTATTACATATATTTTTTATCATCGCTTGCTTTATATAATTTATAACAATTAATGTATATAAAGTAATCCTACAGTTAGCATAAATAAATATAACAAAAAGCAATAACTAACCATAAAACTAATTACTAAAATATATTATTAAATGGAGTCCCTTTAGGCATGGTTCCGAAGATACTGGTAGCTTTCCCCTTTGAATAGCTAGACTAATTCTTTGTCCGAGGTAGCTGCCAGCTCTTCGGTCTCTTGTGATGTCGACTAACCTTTTTGCTATTTCCTTAAAAGCACGCTAGGACCCCACGGACCAAGGGTCTCGACACCGAATATGATTAATGTCGATTCGGAATATGATTTCACATTAGTCATGTTATAACTAGAAAGGATTTAGAAATAATGTAAAAAGGATTTAGAATTATGAATGGGTCGGAGTCGACCCTGCTGGTGAAATAACCTGTGACAGAGGTTATTTCATCAGCGCAATCAGTCACCCCTTCCTAGTGGGAGTGCCATGCTGTTGCCTTCGGGCTTCAGCCAAATGGGCAGGCACGACCGGGGCAGTACCACTGTCTCTTAGAAAACCGGCGTGAGTGAGATAGGTTCGCCTATTGTACTCGGTTTCGACGGTGAGGGAGACTGGAGCCCATCCCCCCCATATGAAATATGAAAGTGCAGAACAAACAGAATCTACCCCAGGGGGTACCACACGCGCTCGCGGTGGAGAATGCCCCTCTGGGCGTCCAACACCGGGACACTAGCACCCGGTGGTGGACGACAGGCTGCCCTTCGTATTCTGGGGGGCAATTCTGCGTCTACAAAAACAGTTATCGTCTCGGGGCAAGGAGCAATTTAACAAAGGCACCCCGTCCACGCTCGCCGTGGACTTCACAAATGTTAGGGGGCTCAATTCCAATATCAACGAGTCCACTACCATTTAGAGACTGCGAAGCCGGCCTTGCTCTTTCTTACCGAGACTCAGATTTCCTCCCGGCTGATACTTCCTACCTCTCCTACCCGGGGTACAAATTGGAACATTCATTTGTGCCGCGGGCGGAATTTGGTGTGCGTAGAGAGGATACTGTTCTGTCGCCTCGGGACGTGAAGGAAGGGACCTATCTAACCTCTGGCTGGGTGACTGCGATGACCATCCGCGATACATGCTGTAAGGTCCCATAGCGGAAATACCGAAACTACCGACTATTGAGCACATCCAAATGGCTACAGATTCCCTGCTCGAAAGGGTTCCTACCGCTGAAATCGTGATACTTGGATAACAAGCATTGGAGGTCTGAAACCACCGATCACGGGGAAGATCTTTACGATTTGTTTAGCCTACGACCTGACACAATGTCCCTGCGATTACGCGAAACCAGATGGATGGTATAAGCCCTCTTTGTTGGACCTTCTGCTGATCAATGGAGAACTATAAGTCTCTGTTGACCGCCATTGGGTTCATCGGAAGGGGTGGAGTATGTGCCATTACGCGCCCTTCAGGCCCCGTTTATGGGTTGTCGCCGTATTTGGCACTATAAGTCAGAGATTGGGACGGGATGCGGTTTTCTTTGGTCCACCCTTGGGAGCCTATGTGTTTTCGCGGAAGCTCCAGATTCCGTCGCCGCCTCTGTCGAAAGCGAGAATGCTTTAAGGCATGGGCGGAAGCGGCGAAATCTCGATGCCAATACCAGCGAACTTAAAACAGCATATAACTCAGCCTCCAGGTTCTTCAAACGGGAAATCACTAAGGCAAAGTCAGAGCACATTGCCAGATTTGGCGAGAGATTGGCCCAGCTCCCAGACTCGAGCCTTCTGTCTCTCGCCAAAGCTGTCCAAGGGAATTTTTGTCAGCCCGCCATTCCGCCACTGCACAGGGAGGATGACTCTCTGGCCCAATTGCGAAGGAGAAGGCCGACCTTTTGGGCTGTCTCTTCGGCACTGACTTTGGAAAGGGAAGATCACCACCGACCATTTCGCGGTGTGATCTTCGATGCCGGAAATCACATTCCGGCACGTGCTGTCCGCAAAGCACTATTTTCCTTGGACATTCATAAGTCGAGCGGGCCGGAAGGTATCCCCCAATTGTGCTGCGACTGTGCTCTGAGTTGGCTCCGGCTAAGCGCCTTTCGGTACCGTACTGCTCGGCACTGTCCCGAAGTGCTGGAAGACCGCTTCGATACATCCGATCCCTAAAAAGGCGATCGCTCTGATCCGTCCAACTATCGCCCAAAGCTATAACCTCCTTGTTCTCCAAAATAATGGAAACCATTATTAATTGCGCTCTTGTGGTATCTGAGGGAGTTGATTAGGATTCTCAGTACGGTGTGTGGTGCTAGTGGTGACCTCCTTGTATACCTTACCCATAGGTGGGCAGAGGCAATTGAGTCCAAGGGGGAGGCGCTGGCGGTAAGTTTGGACATAGCCAAAGCCTTCGATCGGGTGGCACAGAGACTGCTCTCGAAGCTTCCAGCCTATGGGCTTCCGAGAAATTATGCGATTGGATATCAGCTTTTGGCCGATCGGAGCATCAAGGTCGTCATCGACGGAGCATGTTCCGACCTTAAACCTGTGAACGCTGGGGTCCCACAAGGCTTGTCTATCCCCGACCTATTTCTTTTGCATATCAATGATATGTTGCACTTAGCAACATCGTTGGGATGACAGCATGGGGATACTTTTTACACTGGCCGGGCAGGTACTTCTCGGGCAGTTGTTGATGAGTACCGATCAAACTTGTGTCTGAAGTCGAAACTCTACTACGTGGAGTCTCAGACTGGGGCAGACAAAACCTAGTCCAATTTAACCCCAAGAAGACACAAGTTTGCGCGTTTTCCGCTAAATCAACACCCTTTGTCGCTACTTCTCTTTTCGAAAACACTCTTCTTAAAGCCACAGCCAGCATTGGAATACTTGGGTTGACATATCGAACGACGTTCAGTTTCGCGGTCATGGAGGGAAAGGCTAAATTAGCCTCCAAAAAGCTTGGGGTCAGCAAGGGAGGCGGATTCACTCCGGCACGCATGAACTATATAAAGCGCATTGGCCCCACATGGAGTACTGTCTCACCTTGGGCGGGGACGAGCTCCTTCCACTTGACCGTAAAACCAGAGCGGTTCGAATGTAGACACCAATCCTCTCCGAGCGGTTGATCCTTTGGGTTGCGAGAGATGTGGGTATCTGATTTTACCGCATTTACCATGGAGAGTTAAGGAGTTGTTGATTAAACCTGAGTGAGTTCAATCGACTGAGACAGAATACGAAATCCACCCGTATACCTCGACGTCCGCGTTCCAAACTGAGCTTTTTCAAGGATTTGCCGACCAATATGTGGAATAGCTCCACTAAGTATTTCCGAACCAATTCGACTTAGGGTCCTTCAAGAAAAGAGGTACCAATTCTTAAAGGCCGCAACGCACTCGCGCCTCATTGAGAGTGTCATGGGCGGCGGTATCACTTAAATAGGTGAGCCCCGTCCGTTCTATAAAAAAAAAAAAATTATATATGTAAAACGTACGCCGCTAATTTAGATAGATTTTGTTATAATACTATGTTGTATTTATAATAAACATCATACCTATATTTTCTTTGATTTTGAAGCATGTAAAAAATGTCATAATAAAGTACAAACAAATAAGTATATAACGAGACGAGACCTAATTAGTTTTTTTCTTTTTCAGATACAAGGCCCTAAAGACAGCAATGTTATAGTCCTAACAATAGTGTAAAATAGTGTAGTGTGTGATAAAACTTAGTGTCAAAATGGGCTGCAATACGAGTTCCGAAGCCAAGTCGAAAAAAGAAGAGAAGGATTCACAGGAAAATAAGGCGAATGCGGCGGCAGGTAATTCTTTATCAAGATAGATATCCAATTAGAACACGTCATAAATCGCCAGTATTAGTGGTCCTGGCCAAAGATATCAGCGCCAGCCCTGTGTAATTTCCAGCAGCAAACTCGACTTCTATATTAGGTGTTTGTACTACGCGACTAAAAGTTGTGAGAGTACTACGGATATTGAGAAATCAAAGTAATAAATCATTAAATCTAATAATGTCCAATAAACCAATGGTGTGCTATATTTTAGCATACTTTTTCATAATTCGCAAGTATTGTATGAGTTCTACACTAAAATATTTATAAGAAAACTTACCCGGACCGTGCCAAATGACGTATGGGACGAAGTTATTACAGTAGGACTTGCAAATAAGAAAAATTAGGAATGAAATGGATGTAAACATGTTTTCGTCGGTGATCTTGTGGTGTTTTTAGTCAGATACAGGTTTTCTGAAATAAATTGCCTGTTAGAGATTCACCCAGTTTTTTTAAAATTTATAATGATGTTAATATTAGTGGATACTATAGAAGTTATCCGAGGGGGGGGGGGGGGGGGGGGGGGGGGCGCCCCCCCCCCCCCGGGGGGGGGGGGGCCTTTGGCGGCGGGGCCCGGGGGCCCTTTCCTTCCTTCCCTTTTAACTTTTCCTTGAAAGGAAGGGAAAAAAAACCAACCTTAAAAAAAAAAAAAACCAGGGGGGGTTTCGGGCGCGGGGGGGGGATCCCCCTCTCCCCTTTTATTTTTAAAAATTATTTTGAAAAGAATTCAGAAATCTGGGGGCAAGACCTAATGAGGTTGTAGCGCCGGAAATAAATTTTGGCCCAACAATGGCTTGTCTTCTAAATCCCGAATAGATATTTTATAAGTTATTAAATCAAAACTATTATTAATTCAACTTAAATATTACTTAATTTTTACAAAATAAAAAGAATTAAGTAATATTTTAAATATATAAAATAAATCTATTGAATACGCAGTTAAACAGACGACCTCGTAACAGTAACTATTTTGGTTTCAAGATTAATTTTTACAACTGAAGAATTCATTCATTGAATTTATGTAAGGTAAAGACAAAGGTGTTTAAACAGCGATCTAATGCCACAGGTCTTAATACTGAAAAAGCGCCATCTCTATTTCGTATATCGCAATTCTTCGTCATCATAATGCTTTGTGAAACTTCTACAAGATGGCAGAAATAATTTTATCTCCATAACTTTTAGTTTGAATCTAATAAGATGAAACGATATTGGTATAAGAATAGGCCTTACAATTAATTTATTAATAACTACTTTATAGTAAGGTTATCTCACAGACAGAAGAAATCGAAACAAAAAGTGGTATTAATGTCAAATAATAAAAGAAGGTTAAATTGTGTTAGTAGTTTTATTTTGTCTAAGCTTAGTAAGTCAAAAAATATTTTACTACAGAACTGGAACAGACTGGATAGAATAATAAAAATAATAAATATAAATACACTTCCAGTCAAAATAGGTTTGTTAACCCCGGCAATTTGTTGGGTTGCCAGCATTTTGTGATAAATGACATAATGTGCGTATATTTCAAGAAGTATTTCTTGAAATATACTCACATTCTAGACAGTTAATAAGTAATGGTTTTTAAATTCTAAGACCGGCACAGTTCCGAGCCTGATTAACTATTTTAGATAAATAGATTTAACATTTTTAATAATTAATATTCGTGACATCTATTCCTGTATTAATGTAACAATAAAATGTTACCTAATGTAACCAAGAACCTCATACTATTTATGAAATTTTACCTAGATGGCGTGTAGTTCACTATCTTTTGTTGGCAGTGACATCTGTTGAAGTAAGATTTTAATGAAAAGGTTCGGTAACATCTTTAAACTTAGTTCCTAATTACCATCTTTACTTAATAAAGAATTTGTAGTCTATCTAAATAAACTCTTTTATAAAAAAAACACTTAAGGAAACTTACGACCTAAGGTTGAGTTCAGTTAATTAAATTAAATTTGATTGCCTGACGTAGTCTGTGTACACATACGTAAAAGTGAATTCTGGCATTTTTTTATAAATTTTTGATGAATTCTTTAAAACCGATGTACACAGCCAAACTAAAAGTGGACGGCGATAAAGACAACAAGATTTATTTACTTTTTTGAATTAAATAAGGTTACAAATGTAAAACCTAATAACAAATGTGACCTCCTCTTGCCATAATCATCCTTCTGGGCATGCTTTCCATGATGTTTTCAGGAATATGTTCCCACTCTTCTGCTACTCTTTTTAGCTCCCTGATGTTTTGTGAAGCAGGTTCCACGGATCTTACTCGTCTCATTAGACCCTCCCAGACTTGTCAATCTCAATTCGATTGAGATCAGGACTTCGAGTTGGCCAATCAAACGACGGATCGCAACTTCCACGTCGCCAGAACAGTGCGAGCATTGTCATCCATAAAAATGGAATCGATTTTAATGAATTCATCAAAATATAATAAAAAATTGCCAGAAGCCACTTCACGCGTATTAATTAACACGATTATAAGTATACAGGCAACTTTAATTAATCAAAACTTATTTTAAATTATTGCGGCAAACATGTGAAAATAATCGGCGTGATGAATGATTCATGAACAATATCACCACGATGATTTGATATTTGAATCTTTGATACTTTGCGAAATAGTCATTTAATCACGAGAAATCCAAGAGTTTTGTTGAAAAATAATATGTATATGGGTATTTTTTAGACTCTTAAAACTAACTTTTAAAATATTAGTCAACAATTAAAAGGTTAGTCACAACTAGAAGGGATGTTAGGCATCCGAATTTAATAGAAGCTGCAACCGAAGCCTTTCCGACCGAACCGAAGCAACATCAGAAGTAGCCTTAAACTGGAAACTGTCAACATACATTTCAAAAATATAATAAAAAAAAAAAAATGGGGGGTGTCCTCCCCCCCCCCCCCCCCCCCCCCCCCCCCCCCCCCCCCCCTTTTCCTTTTTTTTGGTTTGTGGGGGGGGGGGCGGCGCCCTTGGGGGGAAAAAAAAAAAACCAACAACAAAAAAAAGGGGGGGCCACCCAAAAAAATTTTCCCAAAAAAAAACCCTTCTGGGGCCAAACGGAGTTCGCCGAGTTTGCTAGTTGATTATAATAACAAGCTTACTAGTAAAGCAATTATTTAACATAATCATTAATTATTTTATATTAAATAGTGAATCCTTTGATACAGATTCATGATAAATAGATTACAAATTATTAGAACAAATAATACCTTTAGATAAAAAGTTTTTTTTTTATGTTTAATTGATAAACGCCATTTTTCTTGAACATTATAGCGTCTATAGTAAAGTAGCTATCGTTTTAAACAGTTTACTAGACCAGGTCGATCGATCCTACAACATCCAGAATCCAGGTAAGGGCTTGTGTACCTTGAGTGCCGTATTAAAAGTATAGAGGGCGCACCAAGCTGAGAAGAAGAGACTTGTGAATTGCTAAAACACAGTTGCTTGACTCTTGAACTTTTATTTTAAGGTAAAACTCCTCAAAAAGGATTTTTCTTTCCAAAATATTTATATGTTATATATTTAAATGTCCAGCGAAAACGTAATAAGCTAATATAATATACTACATTAGGTACCTTTCTTATATATTAGTGGATATTTTTATATGCGAAATAACATTACGGCATGTCTTAGGACCTTATATTTGCTTCAATGGTTCTATACAGATCCCAAAGCTGGATTCGATCTAAATTGCATCGAAAATATTTCTGCGGATTTATGAACGTATACAAATAAAAAAAATACATAATTGTCTTTCCCTCGCGTAAAAAGACAATGTGTCAAATGTTAAATGTCTTAAACTTCATTCACCTGTTCATGCAATTGAGTTCAAGCTTTTAAAACAGATTTTTTAATAAAAATACAGCAAAACAATTACCTTTAATGAACTAGCGATAAAAAGTACGACGATTTTAACGCAGCGCTGAATTAGGTTTGGGGTATACAAATACCGCTACCATTTACATTTTTTTATAGAACGGACATGCCGCCCATGGACACATTGCCAGAAGGCTCGCAAGTGCGTTGCCGGCCTTTTAAGAATTCTAATTGAAATTACGTTCTTTTCTTGAAGGGCCCTAGATCGAATAAATTACTTAAGACAATTCTGCATCTGTCAATCAATGAATTTATACTAAAGCCGGTTAACCAGCCGAGTTCCTGGAACCTAAATGACGCCAGGTGTAGAATTAATTGGGTACTTGAATCTAAAGGAAATTTATTAATGATATAAATGCAACATCAGTAAGTTTAATAGCGATACCAATAGCGAATTTGTATGAATTCGGACAAAGTTTAGGATCGCCTGGTAGAAATTATAACATTATTTCTTTCATTATATTGACAGTGTCACGACGAATCCATAAAAGTAACGCCACAGTATTAATACTATAGTACCTTGAATGCCAAATGTATCCGCAGCTTTACAACACCCCTATATTTGTACACTGGGCGGCAGAGCTCTCGCGATAGTCCTACCAACCAGACGTCCCGTGACGTCAGCATTCCCCCGCGTCCCCTAAATCAGTAACAGTGGATTTACTAAGGAAATACCTTAAAATCGTCGAGGATAAATTATTTCCCGGTAAGTCCAAAATTGTTAAGTATTTAATTCATTATTTACTAGTACTAGTTAGTAAGGGTATTCATGTCATGTCATATTTTCCCAAAATATTTTCAATTACTTGACAAAAAGAGATTCCTTATAAATGTTCCAGTTGAAGACAAATAGGTATATTAATATATTTTTTGTTTTAAATGATTTCAAATATATTATTGGTTAACATATTTATTTGAAAATTTTATAATTTGATTTCAAATTTAAAAATTACACGATGTGAGTGAATTCATTTTATAACGCTTTTAAAAGCCGCAAAATATTTGCTTTTTATTTAATATAAATAATATATTCATATATTGCGAGCCTGCTGGCAATGTGATTGTCCATGGGCGGCAGTATCACTTAACATCAGGTGAGCCTTCTGCCCACTAGCCTTCTATTACATAAAAATTATAATAATAATACTTACTTTATGTTTTCTTTGTTCTCCAAAACGGCGTGTTTTCAGTTATTAATAGTTGGTCGACTGATTCGGGAAAATAAAGTCAAGACTTTTTCAGGCCTACAGAAGTATATATAAAAAAATATAAAAGTACATAACTTGCATTATATAGTAGCTTTACGCATACATCTATTAGAAGCTTCTTCAAATTTAAGAGCCGGGCTCTTGTCTGTGGATTAATCGCCAGTCAGTGCGGTTCTGCGCCAGTGTCTTGACCTCCTGGTATATCACGACCTAAGCATTTTCCTTGATCTGGTCTATGTAAGCTATTCTCGGTCTTCTTCGTCCTCTCCTGCCTTCTATCTTCCCCTCCAAGATGGTCTTAAAGAAGTTGACGCGTCGCACCAGGTGTCCAATCATCTTCCCTCTCCGGTTTTCTATGGTACTCAGCAGATTTAGTTTTTCTCCGACCATACCCAGCACCTCTTCATTGGTCTTCTTTTCGGTCTAGCTTATCTTCATCATTCTCCTTCAGCACCGCATCTCAAATGCTTCAAGTTTTTGTCTTTCTTTTTTAGTAAAGAATATCTATTAGAATACGACATAAAAAAAACGTGGCCACAACCTTTTTAGGTCTGGGCCTCAGATTTCTGTATCAGTTTCATGATCATTTGTCAATCTAACAGGCAGGTAGATTAGCCTCCTGTGCTTGACATAGGCCGTCGACTTTTTTGGTCTAAGGCACACGATGATTTTCTTTAGAGTTCGAGCGAATGTTAAATGTGCACATAGATAGAAAGTTCATTGGTACAAAGTCGGGGATCAAACCTACGACCTCACGGATACGCTGAATCCATTAGGCCCACACTGCTCTTAATTAAAAAAAAATAATCTTAATTTTTAACCGACATTAAAACTGGAGGTTATCAATTCGACTCTTAATTTTTTTTATATGTTTATCTCTTCCATGCCTATCGAGGTACTCATGGCGAAACAGTTTCTTTGTCAGTTAAATAAATGAACACTTATAACTAAAGGACTGATCAGTCCCTTTAACACGACTGAGTACTTCAAATAAAAATAAATAACTAAATTATTAACAAAATAAACATGATTATATAAATTAACAAACACGATACAAAATTAACAGATTTATAAATTCGCAAGCCTCTAAACATTTAGGCTTATTTAAATTATGAGCGACTAAGTTATCGGCATTTAAAAATAAATTAAATCCGAGTCAAGTCAAGCGCTAATAGTTATTTTCACGCGATACACTAGACGGCTAAATAAATTATATTTCTATTATGGCTCGGCAAATAATTATTAATAGGCATATGCACTTTGTAGTCTGAAAGATTCCAATAAAAAATTGATTTAAAAAACAAATAAATTAATCGTTACGTAAACCTTCTGACAATGCAAAAGTGTACATTGTTTTATTTGCAACGAAACAGTAGCACGAACGTCCATCAAATAGGAAACTTTACAAATTGTATGTATGTTCTGACAAAACTATACATATCGAATTGATCATCGAATGCTCGAAGTAAAACTCAGGTAGACTTTTTCTAATATTCGATATCTTAAACTGCCGCTACGGTGGAAGATTGATTGCACTGCAGTCCTTTTGAAAAGCCTCGAACATTAGCGCGAATTGGTTGAAGCGAAATAAAAATTTCCGCAAGATTTTCCAACGAATTTATGCTTTCCTTCGAGAGTTTTGCTTCGTGTATATTCAAATATCAATTTATTTGACTTTAAAGCCAGACTAGTGAAGTTATATGAATAAATACGAAGCCCCGAGGCACGGAGTTAACATAATTCTGTTTTTTTACCGTCAGTTTTTTCTCTCTAACAACGTAATATAATAATTATAATTAAAGCTTCTTTAGTTCCATACTATAAACATTATATATACACTTAGTCTACTTTAGTTTGTTGTTTCCATTACTTCGTAAGCTACAGTCTGGACCCCTCTTGGGTAAAGGTAAGATCCTTCTCCTCAACTTTCCCTTTGGATCTGTTCTTTGCTTCCTCTATCCATTTCTTTCCAGATCTCTTTATGATGTCGTCAGCCCATCGCTTTTGTGCTCTTTTCACGTTTCTTTTTCCTAAAAATCTCTTCCAGAAACCGCTTTGGTGGTCCATATTTTGTCTCTACACCTTGCAATATGGCCTGCCTATTTCCATTTCAGCTGCTAGGCATGGGCGCGTCTGTGATCACGAACAACGTATATAATGGCGTATTTCATTGTTTAGTCTACTAACCCCCCAAAGCATGGAAAAGGTACATTTTTGATATTTAAATGTGCTTGGACACAAGACTGGACAACAGATTTCCGTAGGAGTTATACGCCATTGCATCTTTACTGAAAATCAATATTTAATATTTTAACTAAAGTTAAAAAATACACATTGTATTTCCTTTGTTATCCCACGATTAATATGCAAGTGCAAAGTTACGATACATTTTTGTATTGAAAAGTTAGGCAGCGCTCCGTGGTCGTATTTGGAACTAAAGAGGCTACACCAGCTTTTAAATCGTAAAGAATGTCCATACTTTCAAACTATCGTTATACAGAGAGTAAACTAAAGTAAAAGTAAAAAATCATTTATTCATTTGGGTAACACAATGTACCTTTATGAACGTTAAAAAAATAAAAATACATTAAATGCATCTAATTTTACATTTACTTCCAGTTCTCAAATCAATGACGTAGAACGGAAGAGAAGAACTGGTAATAAACTCTCCGCCACTCTTTTTAATCGCCAAGTTTTTTGTTTTACACAACGTTTGTAAGGAGCTGTAACCTTTACACCCTGTTCCACATGACATCCTAAGTAATAAATAATAATAAAATAAATTTAAAACAAAGATTTGCCCTCTATCAGCCGGAGGCATGGTGAAATAGGAGCACGTACTTACATTCTCGTGGGTATTGTAATGTGCTAAATGTTATGTTAGTGTATATGTTTAAATTATAGCAATTTGTTTTATGAATAATTTAGAAGCGCATAAGTCCCACGATTTTTATATTTTATTCATGCTGGCATATATCGATACTTCATTTGAGATTCATGTGACCTGTGTAAAATTAGCATATTTTTTTATTCGAGCGAAGTGTAAAGGTTATGCGGGCATTAATTAGGTCAGAATTAATTAAATACGGGTCCTTTGTGTGTTTGTACGAGTTATTCCCGTCTCGCTAGTAGGGGACGTACGCCAACTGGAAAATATAGTCAGTCTGCCGTGACCACAGATAGCGGATAAAACGTGACAGTAAAAAGTTACATCTATTCTTAATTCAAAAATTTAAAATTAGAATAATCTTATAATTCTATTCTTTATTAATAGTGTGTCAAGTTTTATCCTTTTAAATTTATTCTGTAATTTTATTCTCTGTGGTATACCTGATTCTTCATTAGTTCTTCATTCATCTTCGATCATACGTGTAACAGGTATGTAACTGTATGTATTTTATACTTGGCGTTGACATATCGAACGACGTTCAGTTTCGCGGTCACTTGGAGGGAAAGGCTAAATTAGCCTCCAAAAAGCTTGGTGTGCTCAGCAAGGCGAGACGGTACTTCACTGCGGGCCACCGCTTGCAACTTTATAAAGCGCAAATTCGGCCCCACATGGAGTACTGCTCTCACCTCTGGGCGGGGCCTCCCCAGTACCAGCTCCTTCCACTTGACCGTATTCAACGCAGAGCGGTTCGAATCGTCGACGACCAATCCCTCTCCGAGCTGCTTGATCCCTTGGCGTTGCGTAGAGATGTGGGGTCACTCTGCATCTTCTACCGCATTTACCATGGAGAGTGTTCAGAGGAGTTGTTCGGTCTAATACCTGCAGCTGAGTTACATCATCCGACGTCAAGGCAAAATACAAAATACCATCCGTATCACCTCGACGTCCGCCGTTCCACAACTGAGCGTTTTTCAAGGCAGTTTTTGCCGCGCACCACCACTTTGTGGAACCAGCTGCCCACTGAGGTTTTTTTCTATAAAAAAAAAATGTGTCCACGGTGAATGATGGTGAAGTTTTCAAATAAGAACTAGTCTTCGTGATGTAAAAGTCATATTTAGGGCTGTATGGAGACGTATGCCATGTATTTCTGTTGTTTTTTTTTTTAATTATGTAAAGTATTGGCCTTGACCTAAGAGGTTGTTGCGCCATTGGAATATATATTTAATATAGGATTTGAGAAAATCAATTGTTAGTATTAATTGGCTTGGAGTTCACGGCTACGGTAAGGTAAGGTACCCGGACTTTTTAAGGACTTATGTGGACACACGTCCACAACCTATCTGATGTTGTTTTGCTAATTACATGTGTTTAACGGAGCACCAGCAACCTGCACGTGAAATTCATACGGCTGAACTGGAGACATAAATACAAATATATTCTTACAGTTATTCAAATGAATAACGAAATATAGCTTTCTTTTTCCACTTAAAATACAAAATTTAGCTAATAATAGTCGTAACATATATATAAATTAATAAATCCGTGGCGCTACAAACTTTTTAGGTCTGGGCCTCAGATTTATGTATTCTGTTTCATGATCATTTGTCGATCTAATGTGTAAGTAGGTGATCAGCCTCCTGTGCCTGACACATATCGTCAACTTTTTGGGTAAGGCAAGCAGATGTTCTCACGATATTTTTCTTCACCATTCGAGCGAATGTTAAATACACTTATAAAAGAAAGTCCATTGGTGCACAGCTGGGAATCGAACCTACGACCTCAGGGATGAGAGTCGCACGCTGAAGCCACTAGGCTAACACTGCTCATATATACTAAACATGTAAAGAGGGGCCTCATAGCCTAGCGGTCTTATTAAGTGGCAGCTAGGTGAGGGGTACCGGGTTCGATTCCCGGTTCGAGGGCAAGTTTTAATTTAATTTAAATTTGTTCTCGGCCTTTGGGAGGGTTGTGCGGTACCGGGCGAGTGCCTAAACCGTACATGGAGGACATGGTCGAATTCTAAGGCAAAAAGCACGAATTATAAAAATCTTATACTTGACGCTGGCTAATGCTCAAACCGTGCCAGAGCCATTTAAAAAAAAAAAAAAAAAACATGTAAAAAGTTCTAATTTTATTTATTTTTAAATAGAAAGAACAGGGTTGTTAAATATATTTTAACACCAAAAATTATATCCAATTGAAATTTTATCTCTTTTATTAAAAATCACTGCTAGGTCATAATATAATATTGGATTTGGGAATTGACACAGATAAACTGATACAGTGTAACTTTATATGAAGCCTTATAAAGCATTAGAGCGTCAAGAATTGACTGAGTCTTTGATCTTATGCCCTTAATGGAGTAACTTAATAAAACCATATCAGTTTAAAGTAAAGGAAATTTCTGAGTTTGCGTGACGATATCAAAAAAAATACTTGTACTTTTCGACTGGATATGTAATACTTATATACATAGTTACTGATATTTACTGTACATATATAATTAAGTTGCTATATCTTCTATCCACCTTTTTCTATGCTTCACTTCTCTTTCTTCCCCTTGGTCCTATCCGAAAGGACTTAAAGTCCATATTAAATCTGTGCATTTTGCTATATGCCCCGCCCATTGCCATTTCAGTTTTAGGACTAAACTTTTGTTTTTCGTCTTATTATTTCGCTTTTTACTTTTTGTTTCTTTCCATTGGGAGCCCATAACTATAGCAGTGTTGGCCTAGTGGCTTCAGCGTGCGACTCTCATCCCTGAGGTGGTAGTTTCGATCGCCGGCTGTGCACCAATTGACTTTCTTTCTATGTGCGCATTTAACATTCGCTCGAACGGTGAAGGAAAACATCGCGAGGAAAACGACCAGAAAAGTCGACGGCGTGTGTCAGGCACTGGAGGCTGATCACCTACTTGCCTATTAGATTTAAAAATGATCATGAAACAGATTCAGAAATATGAGGCCAAGACCTAACGAGGTTGTAGCGCCACTGATTTTTTTTATGTTTCTTGTCATGTTACTAGTTTCGTTTTTATTATTGTGTTGTATGTTAAAGTTTGGCATTTTATACTCGTATGTACATAAATTAGTTAAAACAGTATCCTTCTACTTATTGGACAAAATTTATAGATATTTTTTGGCTCAGATAACCACAAATATGTGGACATCCATGTGAACAAAGCCGAATATGTCCTTTGTTCTAAAAGTTGGTATAGCATTAGCATTCTTGGCATAGCTGAGAAGAACTTTAGCGTCCTAATTATTTGCAACGGTACAACTTTGACTCTAACATGGATAAACTAGCTTTCTCAGACTTATCATGATTAAATTTGAAAGTTTGAAATCTCAAAAGTGCTTTAAATCTTTGATTTCTCGGCTATGTTTATGCCTACTATGTTTTTTTTTAAAGTAAATATTATCTTATTACTTGATCATTCGTTTTGTCATATAAAGATTATTACACTGTTAATATAGCTATTAAAAAGGGTGAGAATTAAAGATTTTTATTCTACTATAATTAATTTAATCATACAAAAAAAATTCAAAAGATTATAAAAAAAAAGTTTGCAACCTTTTTACCTAACCTAACCCAACCAACCGGAATTTACACAAAAAACTTCATATAAATCGGTAAAACTGTTTCGAATGATTTTGTATACAGATTCGCGATAAGTTTTCTAACGCTGCTACGAAATTCATAGATTTTCTTCAAAGGACTTTTGTTTCAAGCCTCAAAAGTTTTACAAGAGAGGAATCGAATCACTTCGGTCGTAAAATCTTGTAACCCAATTTTGAGTCTTTTGTTTGTGTGACATACATTTAGTAGCAAAGCCGAACTAACAGTTAAATGAAATGAAGGGAAATCAAACAACAAAGATTTTTGAATACAGAAATATTTCGTTAAGGTTTTTTCTTAGAAGCCAAATATGGATTAAATATGATGATTCCAGGACTCTCTAGTTTGGAGTCAAAGAGTTTAGTATATGCACACGATGCGTACTTCACCTCTGAAAAGTCGACCTAACATTACTTCATTATTTCCGGCAAGTTTCACAAATTACTGGTTTGAACTCGCTGCGACATATTATGCCATATAATTAATGTTCGGTCCGGCTAATCTTCTAAATTAGCTCAACAATGTCCAATCCTAAGTAATACCTAAAATTGGCTGCGCTAAATAGAGACATATAGTACATACATTGTATAAATATATAATAAGCTATTACATTAATGAATCACGTTCTGTTACGCCTTTAGTACATCTACGCAATCGCATGCGGCAGCGAAACGACGAAAAAACTGTAAGTTGTATGGCAACGTTTCGCATGTGTTTTGTCTCGCTCTATTATATAGATAGATGAAATAGTTGCGTCCTTGTCGGTATTGTTTCGCAAGTAACTGCGAAATGGCTGTTACACAGACGCAGCCGTTTCGCTAGCGGAGTTTCGCATCGCAATGCGTCACCACGCGTTCTGTCAGTGAGGACAGAATTTCGCACAATGGAAGCCGAAATTATTGAATTATTATTAAATTTGATTCGAAATTATCCCGAATTATATTTAGTTGGGCATGTTAATTACAAAAATGCATACAAAAAAGAGGTGGCATGGAAGAAAATTCAAGAAAAGACGGGGATAGATGGTAAGAAATAAAGCTACAATGACATTTCCTTGCGAAAAAACTGCAGTGTACTAACGTTCCGCAGATATTTCGCTACCGCAATTATTTCGCAAAGACTCGCAGCCGCATACGAACGCGTAGGTGTACTAAAGGCGTTAATATACAAAAATTCAACATTCACAGCGAAATTGGTTCGATTTTCATAAAACATGTTTTCAAAAGTATCATTAAGATTTTAATAAATGGATTTTACATACAAAGGACTATTATCCCAATAGAAGAAAGTTTACTCCATAAAAGGAACAAAGACATTCAGGACAATGTATTTTTCTTCAAGTGAAGGTATTTTAATTAAGACCAGCTGTTGTATTCCTTTACGATCTACAAAGAACTAATAAAGTGAGCTAATGGATTCTACCTTTTGCCACAAGAAAGGTTAGCTATTTGAGCGGAATAAAAGGTTTTAATACTCGCGAAATTTAACAAAATTATAAAAGACTAGCTGATTCGGCAAACGTCATTTTGCCATGTATTTCATTTATAATAAAAAATAGGGGTTGATCGTAGAGGGGTGAAAATTTGGGGTTGTATGTATTTTTTAATGTTGTATCATAAAAAAATAAGTAATTTATCTAAAAATTAAAAAAAGTAATTTAGGGGTGGACTACCCTTAACATTTAGGGGGATGAAAAATAGATGTTGTCCGATTCTCAGACATACCCAATATGCACACAAAATTTCATGAGAATCGGTCAAGCCGTTTCGGAGGAGTATGGCAACGAAAACTGTGACACGAGAATTTTATATATTAGATTACCTCCAAAAAAAATTGAATTTTAATACGCTTAACGCGGTCCTCTGTAACTTCCAATATCGATTCCAACTTTTATATTGAGTTTTTGTGTAATGCAGTTCTGAAGTCGCCAAATGGAATTGCGTAGTACCATAACTCAATATCAAAGTCGACATCGCTTTTTGCGATATAAATTTATTTGTTAGTTTATTTTCTATTTTTACAGTAATTTAATACTACAATAAAAGAATTTTTTTTTTTTTTTTTATAGAACGGGGGGCAAACGGGCAGGAGGCTCACCTGATGTTAAGTGATACCGCCGCCCATGGACACTCTCAATGCCAGAGGGCTCGCGAGTGCGTTGCCGGCCTTTTAAGAATTGGTACGCTCTTATCTTGAAGGACCCTAAGTCGAATTGGTTCGGGAATACTTCAGAGGGCAGCTGGTTCCACATAGTGGTGGTGCGCGGCAAAAACTGCCTTGAAAAACGCTCAGTTGTGGAACGTCGGACGTCGAGGTGATACGGGTGGAATTTCGTATTCTGCCTCGACGTCCGATGATGAAACTCAGCTGCAGGTATTAATCCGAACAACTCCTCTGAACACTCTCCATGGTAAATGCGGTAGAAGATGCAGAGTGACCCCACATCTCTACGCAACGCCAAAGGATCAAGCCGCTCGGAGACGGATTGGTCGTCGACGATTCGAACCGCTCTGCGTTGTATACGGTCAAGTGGAAGGAGCTGGTACTGGGGAGCCCCTGCCCAGAGGTGAAAGCAGTACTCCATGTGGGGCCGAATTTGCGCTTTATATAGTTGCATGCGGTGGCCCGGAGTGAAGTACCGTCTCGCCTTGCTGAGCACACCAAGCTTTTTGGAGGCTAATTTAGCCTTTCCCTCCAAGTGACCGCGAAACTGAACGTCGCTCGATATGTCAACGCCAAGTATTCCAATGCTAGCTGTGGCTTTAAGAAGAGTGTTTTCGAAAAGAGGAGTAGCGACAAAGGGTGTTTTTTTAGCGGAAAACGCGCAAACTTGTGTCTTCTTGGGGTTAAATTGGACTAGGTTTTGTCTGCCCCAATCTGAGACTCCACGTAGTAGAGTTTCGACTTCAGACACAAGTTTGTTCCGGTACTCATCAACAATTGCCCGAGAAATACCTGCCCGGCCAGTGTAAAAAGTATCCCCAGTGCTGTCATCCGCATAGCAATGAATGTTGCTAAGTTTCAACATATCATTGATATGCAGAAGAAATAGGGTCGGGGATAGAACACAGCCTTGTGGGACCCCAGCGTTTACGGGTTTTAGGTCGGAACATGCTCCGTCGATGACGACCTTGATGCTCCGATCGGCCAGAAAGCTGGAGATCCAATCGCGTAATTTCTCGGGAAGCCCATAGGCTGGAAGCTTCGAGAGCAGTGCTCTGTGCCACACCCGATCGAAGGCTTTCGCTATGTCCCAACTAACCGCTAGCGCCTCCCCCTTGGACTCAATTGCCTCTGCCCATCTATGTGTAAGGTATACAAGAAGGTCACCAGCCGAACGACCACGACGAAAGCCGTACTGATAATCGCTAATCAGCTGGTGGCCCTCTAGATACCTCAAGAGCTGGCAATTAACAATGGATTCCATTATTTTGGAGAACAAGGAGGTTATAGCTATTGGGCGATAGTTGGACGGATCAGAGCGATCGCCTTTTTTAGGGATCGGATGTATCAAAGCGGTCTTCCAGCACTTCGGGACAGTGCCGAGCGAGTACAGGTACCGGAAAAGGCGCGTTAAGACCGGAGCCAACTCAGGAGCACAAGTACGCAGCACAATTGGGGGGATACCATCCGGCCCGCTCGACTTATGAATGTCCAAGGAAGATAGTGCTTTGCGGACAGCACGTTGCCGAAATGTGATTTCCGGCATCGAAGATTCACACCGCGAAATGGTCGGTGGTGATCTCCCTCGGTCATCCAAAGTCGAGTTAGACGCGAAGAGACAGCCCAAAAGGTCAGCCTTCTCCTTCGCAGTGTGGGCCAGAGAGTCATCCTCCCTGTGCAGTGGCGGAATGGCGGGCTGACAAAAATTCCCTTGGACAGCTTTGGCGAGAGACCAGAAGGCTCGAGTCCCTGAAGGGAGTTGGGCCAATCTCTCGCCAAATCTGGCAATGTGCTCTGACTTTGCCTTAGAGATTTCCCGTTTGAAGGACCTGGAGGCTGAGTTATATGCTTTTTTAAGTTCGCTGGTATTGGCATCACGAGATTTCGCCGCTTCCGCCCATGCCTTAAAGCATTCTCGCTTTCGACGCGAGGCCGCCTTGCAAGAACGTTTAAACCAGGGCTGAGACTTGCCACCGATCGGCACCGCAGAAAATGGAATAAAGAGTTCCATGCCCTGCAGAACCACTTCGGCAACAGAGGCGGCGACGGAATCTGGAGCTTTCGGCGAAAAGCACATAGGCCCCCAAGGGTAGGACGCAAAGAAAGACCGCATCCCGTCCCAATCTGCTGACTTATAGTGCCAAATACGGCGACAACCCATAAAGCGGGGCCGTGAAGGGCGCGTAGATGGCACAGTACTCCGAACCACACAATGATCTGATGAACCCAATGGCGGGTCAACAGAGACCTGATAGTTCTCCGGATGAGAAGTCAGCAGAAGGTCCAACAAAGAGGGTTTATGACCATCCACATCTGGTATTCGCGTAATCGCAGGGACCATTTGTGTCAGGTCGTAGGCTAAAGCAAAGTCGTGAAAGGATCTTCCCGCGTGATCGGTGGTTTCAGAGCCGAGCCAATCGGCATGGTGGGCGTTAAAATCGCCAAGTATCACGATTTCAGCGGTAGGAACCCTTTCGAGCAGGGAATCTGTAGCCATTTGGATGTGCTCAATGAGTCGGTCAGTTTCGGTATTTCCACTATGGGACCTATACAGGCATGCGTAGAATCGCGGATGGTCATCGCAGTCTACGCGCAGCCAGAGGTTAGATAGGTCCCTTCCTTCAAGCGTCCCGAGGCGACGAGAACAGATATCCTCTCTGACGTACACGCAAACTCCAGCCCGCGGCACAAATGAATGTTCCAATTTGTACCCCGGGTAGGATAGGTGGGAAGTATCAGCCGGGGAGGATATCTGAGTCTCGGTAAGAAAGAGCAAGGCCGGCTTCGCAGTCTCTAGATGATAGTGGACAGCGTTGATGTTAGAATTAAGCCCCCTAACATTTGTGAAGTCCACGGCGAGTGTGGACGGGGGTGCCTTTGTATAATTGCTCCGTTTGCCCCGAGGACGATTACTATTTTTGTAGAGCGCAGAATTGCCCCCCCAGAATACGAAGGGCAGCCTGTGCGTCCACCACCGGGTGCTGAGTGTCCCGGTGGTGGACGCCCAGAGGGGGATTCTCCACCGCGAGCGCGTGTGGTACCCCCTGGGGTAGATTCTGTTTTTTCTGCACCTTCATATTTCTTGTGTTGGGGATGGGCTCCGGGAATCTCTCTCACCGCACGAAACGCGAGTACAAGAAGGCGAACCTTTTGCATCACTTCACGCCGGTTTTCTGAGAGACAGTGGTACTGCCCCGGTCGTGCCTGCCCATTTGGCTGAAGCCCGAAGGCAACAGCATGGCACTCCCACTAGGAAGGGGTTGACTGATTGCGCTGATGAAATAACCTCTGTCACAGGTTATTTCACCAGTGGGCGATGGGGTCGTCACGTCCCGACGCCTTCAAAACAAAACAAGAAAACATAAACACTAAACTTTTTATAACTAATTATAAATAATGAATTATTGTGAATTCAGCCAGTGTGCAACTAAATATATCCGTCTCATATGCAATAATATTCAGGGTGCGCAGGACACGCGTTAATAGTGCTTCTCTGAGCACGCGCTCGAGGCACTGGCGCAGGCGCAGTTTACAACTCGATAGGAATTCTTGCTGATCATATTGATTCGAGTAATTTCGGATATTCTGTCTTAAATAACGAGGGATTTGTAGCAGTGATTTGTGTAGGGGACTATGATTAAATTTCTCAATCAAATTTTTATTAAACTAACTTTAAAGAGAATATGTTACTAACATAATTTATTTATTTAATGTATATGTCAACGTAAAATTGTAAAAACCGTTAGATTGTAATCTATCTCGCGAGATTGTAAACTGTCGAAAAATTGTGAACTCAACGTATTGCTTACAATTTAACGTCTTATTATTCGGTAGATTTAATGTATATATGGCAAAATATTTGAAATTCTATAACAAACTCTTATTTCCTGTTAGTTAGGTACAGTTATAAACGTATTATTTGAATACGAAACAAGAAAATCAATAGAACTAAATTAAAGCCTCAAAATATCTGAGTACTTCGAAACATACATAAAAATAGATATTATCAATCGAATCTACAGTCAGGTTCATGCAAATTTAGTGTAGGGCTGGTTGATATCAATACCAAACATTAATTTCGACAACTGGATTTTCATTTTATTTCGGTAACACGAGACGTAGGCATCATATAAATATGTAAATGAAGATAAGGAATTCTAATTACAAGGAATAATACTAATGGAACTACAACCTTTTGTCTAGGCATTTCTGCATTTTGTTTATATCCAAGTACGTGATCAGTCTGTACCTACACGGTGATTATTGCGTCTTTCCCATGTTTTCTTCGTCTTCACTGTAAGTCCGATGTCTGAAATTGTAACTTTCCCATATCGATTACGAGGCCATTCAACTTCTTGACACCACGGGCTTCTAGTGAGGAGATTGAAAAGGCCAAACCTTTCGATTTAGTGAACTAGTGTGAGTGCACGTTATTCTTAAGTGCTAAACAGTGGTAAGTGGATAAAATTGTACACATGAACAGAGTGTCTTCCCTTTATATAGACTGAAAGAAGAAGAATTCGACACTTTCTTATGTTTAATATCCTTTTTAGTAAAATAGGTTAGACTTAGAGAAATTACTTATTACTCTTAAGTTAACTTTTACCGCATTTACCATAGAGAGTGTTAAGAGGAGAGTTGTCATCATGACGCAAACAGTTAGTAGTTTAACGTATCTGTCCCTGTTGACTTTTAAAGGAATGGCTCATTTATCCTATTTATTTTTGTTACCTGCTATCAAAATGGCGAGGTAACTTAAAATTGCCATAATGAGACGATACCAAATTGTTTCCTTAGAAGTGAAATCTGGGTTAAACATCTCAGAAACGGTATGTATATTTCCATTCAAATCCTGCCCTGCGATTCTGTTACTCACTTTTCGAACTCACACAGCGGTTTTCGCATCGGCGGTCGCTCTCAAATCAGTCGTGAAGCAGTCATTTTATGATTTGGCATTCTGAAAAGGTGGGAGCTTGTAGTTTATTGTTTATCAGAATGGCAAATCATAAATACTGTTAGTTTATTGTTTATCAGAATGCGAAAACCGCTGTGTGAGTTCGAAAAGTGAGTAACAGAATCGCAAGGCAGATCGCAAAATTACTAGCAAATTTTTACCCGCTTAAAAGGACTTGATCGTACCAACCCTAGATTCCATTAGTATAATCAAATTAAACTCGACTCGATATTTCCGGATTTTTATCATTGATCGGGGCTTTTGTAGACTTTTATTAGACGGTCCAAATAAATTGCCATAAACCGAATGTGCTGAATTCACGCACAGCAACACTTTCGATATATTACTAATGAAATTTCAATTTACTTCTATAAAGGCTGAATTGTTAATAATTTGTTAGTATATTTTATACATTTTTTTTTAAATAAATTTATTGGACTGGACTGGTGGTGGTTGGATTTTTGGTGGTGTGGACCTTATTTTATATACATATTTTGTACAAATATACATGTATTAAAAATGTCCTGATGTTAAGTGATACTGCCGCCCATAGACACTTTCAATGCCAGAGGGCTCGCGAGTGCGTTGCACGCCTTTTAAGAATCGGTAGGCTCCTTTCTTGAAGGACCCTATGTCGAATGGAAAATACTTCAGTAGACAGCTGGTTCTACATAGTGGTGGTGCATGGCAGAAACTGCCTTTAAAACGCGCAGTTTTGGAACGTGTGGGATTTAGTAATCTGCCTTGACGTTCGATGATGAAATTTAGCTGCAGGTGTTAATCTGAACAACACTCCCTTATGGCTTGAATTGGGTTTACTACTGTTTTTTAGTTATAGTAACAACATTAATTTAAACTGTTTCATTTTTCCATTTTCATTGTTGTAATATCAAATTATCAGAGTCTTACTACGGCGTAGCTATATCCGATCCTGCTACGCCGTAGCATCATATGAATATTCAGTGTAGGAATTATACTTAACTTTTCATACATTTTGGAGTTATAAATAAAGTTTTTAATATTAAATCTTTTTACAAGGCATGTTTGGTAGTGTCAATACTAATACTCAACCCTGATAATGTGCACATGAAAAATGTGGATGTTTTTACGACGTCAGAAAACGTACGGAAGCCGTCATGTCTTAGAAAGTGACATATGGCAGCATAAAATACTGATTCTATTAACTTCAGAAAATGATGAATGATAGATATCAGAAACGCGAGGATGTACATATATTTGTCCTTCCATCCCAGGGCTTTGTAAGACAATACAAAAAGCTAAAAATAAAAACGTTTATAATTTTATATATTATCGCGCAGCCCGGACATACAACGACCAATATGCCTTGACTTGTTTAAGCTATCGCAGAATATGGTTAAAAGAAGTATTAAGAATCCATAGCGCAAAATCACCTGCATCATGAGCATACCCCATATACACCACTTCACGTACTTACCCTCACTTTTACACCATCACACAAAACAGCCAGATTAGGTACCACTTCGTTAATGTATTGAATATTTTTTTTTGTTTGTTTCCTTTTGTAACATTTTGAACCTTTTTATAGTTAAACTAGCAGGCAAACGTTGTTTTGCCATGTATATTATTTCTAGGATTTTTTTTAGTTCTATAAAAAGTACTATAATAAAAAATAGGGGTTGATTGTAGAGGGGTGAAAATTAGGGGTTGTTTGTATTTTGTATGCTGTATCATAAAAAATAAAAACAAAAAAAATTGTCTAAAAAATAAAATTTTGGGAAGGACGCTCCTTATGACTTAGGAGTTTGAAAGATAGATAGTAGCCGATTCTCAGACTTACTGCATATGCATAAAAAAATTCATAAGAATGGGTCGAGCCGTTTCGGAGGTATATGGGAACGAACATTTTATATATATAGAGGTATTATGTATTCCATCTCTGGCTATATTTTCAGTGTAATTGTTTGTTATTATATATAATTTTTGTTAGCTGTAGGATTACGAAATAAATAAATAAACCATAACTTTTGCATAATATTAAAAGCATTCAGAGCGGAAAGCGGCATGATTACTTAGCGTCGGGCTGCTATACATAGAACTTCCTTAGAAATCCCGGGAAAACGTTATTTCCTTAGTGCTTTGTTTGTTAAACTTGTATAAATTAATCCAACTTAGTTTATAATAGCTTTATAAATATTTTTTCTCTTCATTCTATCAAAATTATTACCCGTGAAAACTATAACGTATTCTTTTAATGCAATGAATAAAATTTTATTGAATGATTATCAAGGATAAGATATATAACGACGAAAGTAGAACCATTACTTAAAGTCCAATGTTCTATGCGCTGAAGGCATCCAGCGTAGAAAACCAGCCTGAGGTCCAGGGATCTTTTATTATCTCTCCACGTCATTCCAGCTTCCTTCGCCTCTGCAATGATGCTTCGTTGCCAGGTCTGTTTTGGGCGGCCTGTTTCCTTTTGCCTTAAGGATTCCAGTCGAGGGCTTGCTTGGCAATGTGACTTGGACCCCTCCGGAGCGTATGGCCCATCGATTTCCACTTTCGGCCTAGACCTGTCAATTGGCACTTCATTGCGTAGCTCCCATAGCTAACCTTCTTTCTTCTTCACCTTAGTAAGTACTTTTCATTTAACTCCAGTGAATTACCTAGTACGATTGCTGATTGCCACAATTGGTTTTTGTCTGAACTGAATGATGTGCCCAATACGCCCCAGACTCATCAGCTTTGTCGGAAGACTTTTTTATTTGTCTATGTCAGTTTGTTGTTACCCGTCCAAAGAGTCCTTATCATCCTGTAAAACTAGAGGTACGTTCAATAATATTGAACAAATATGATGTTGTGATGTAAAATCAAAATAAACCAGCAAAGCAATATATCGTATAGGTTTCGGTATAATTGAAATCGGTTGACCTGTTTGATATAAACCATTCATTCGCAAAACTAAAAGCCGAACTAAATTAAGAGGGTTTCGATTAAATATTTGCTGAAATTCATGTTATACATTTAGTAAGTAAATAAAACTAAGCTTGTATGGTTCTTTTATATATAACGGGCAGAAAACTCATTTGATGTTAAGTGCCGCCCATTGCCACAAGGCTCGCAAGTGCGTTGCCGGCATTTAAACTCCAGTTTAAATAAAAATATTTTAATGTTTAAAGAAAAAACTTATTAACCGGATTGAAGTTATGTATTATTATAAAAAAGTTTTTTCTTTAAATGTGTAAAGGTTATGTCAATAAAAGACAATACTATATTTTAATGTGTTTTATCAGCTATAGTTCTGACTAAACTATTAAAAAAACAATAGGAATGAAGCTTCCTTTTATATTTAAAATCATTTTTCGATATATTTTAGTCCAAATTGTTTTAAGGGTTTATAGCCTGTAACCATGGCAACGTTATATGAATAGAGATTATAACCATTTAGATCATCTTGTTTCACGCCCTTAAACGATACATCCCATTTGGAAAAGCCCTGGAGCATTACATGGTCCAATTATTTTATAAATTGGATCAATATCACATCGCTACGGGATTGGTGCAATCTCAAACTTTTAAAATGAAAAATTCAGAGAAACTGGGAATATGATTATAGAAGTTTAATAATGTTTAATTAGGTTTTTCAAATTTATATTTTCAATACTGTACTCAAATACTATTTATCGTAAGGGTATTGGGAAGAAACAAACGTCAAAATTCCCTAAAATATCCTTTTATTTTCCCGCCAATAAAAGACCTCATTTCCCCTAATTAGTTTCACACAAGCAATAAATCAGCTTTTCGCAAGTCATCCGTCATTTTAGTAAATTATCTGTATTCAACATGGCGTCGGTAATGGCGGCTGTTAGCGGGAAGTTTCAACTTTATTGACAATTAATTATCTATTCATTGAATTAACGAATTATATACCTTAACTGTGTTAACTAATTTAAGTAGTTATAAATTTATCTTATATGTCATTTCTTGAGTCAGAACTAACCGTAATTTAGAAGGCTATGAGTCATAATAAGAGTGTTCTATTCTTTATTACATAGATGCACTACGTCTATGGTATTGTTTTCCTTATGGCAAGACAATTATTTTGAATAAAGATTGCGAGACTGAAAGAATAAAAGCAAATATATTCTTTGAACAAAGTTTCGATTCAAATTAAATTGAATATAACTTTTTCATCGATGGCCTGTAATATCATCTGTTTCCAGTAAGCCTTTGAGCTAATTTCTTTTGTCAATAGGTTCTTCTATTGTATTTTTTAAATTACAAGTATGTCGGTAAAAATTGTGTTTTTATTTATTTCGCTTATATTCAATAAATACTAATCTAAAGTTTTCTTAAGTAAGAGAATTTCATTATTTGATTTGATTTTGAATCTGGAACCTAAAATTATCTGTTAAAATGAAAACGAAAATAAAATAAATAACGGTTTTATGTTTTGTTACTTTCATTTGTTTTTAAAGTATTACGGAAGTAATAAAGGTAAAACATTCTGTAGCATTTGAAGCGATTATGTATAAAGGTATACGAACATGTTTATATCGGTTTAATAGCACCATTTCATTAAATTACTCTTCTGTCTCTCTTCATTACTACGTAAACACGATTTGTCAGAAAAAGACAATACAGTACTTGACTTATGAAGAATTGTTTATTAGAAGAAATATAAATTGCAGAATTGCGATTTTGTTTTGTTTCTTAAGCATAAACAGGAAAGGTATTCTCAAGTGGCCAATTAGCTTTGTTTTATGTTCGTAACGGTGAGGATGTATTGATATTCTATTTAAATTAAGAAACAATCGAGATTGGAATGTTGAAGTACATATTTTTTGGTTAAAGTGATGATATTTTAAGGGTCTTTTGTTTATGTTTAGTAATATCAATAGATTTTTCATAAAAAAACATTACTGTAAAAACGTTTTTTTTTTAATTTCAGGGCCAAGTTTTGACACACCCAAGATACCCATTTGGTGCTTTTACTAAATTTACCTTCATTGTAATATATGCAGTACAATAGGTAATCGTCCGAATATCAAGTTTGAGGTCGAGTGTTCGAATCCCTGCTACATCGATATTTCATTGCGCAATTAACTTAGTTAAGAACATTATATGGAAACATCTTACACACAAATATTGACTTGTATATGAATGAAACATCTCAGGTCATCACGCACATAGCAATACTGTAAATCTGAGTACCAATAAATTTACATAGACCTGAACTAAAAAACAAAACCAATTTATAAAGTTCCCTTGTTTATAACGGGTTGAGGTCGTAACGAAACTCAATTTTCGTACAACACGGGCCTATTGTTGGTCCTGTGACGTCATTGCAGAACAATTTAACCCTTCCATCAGCCATCATGAAAAGGGAGCGTGTAAATAATAATTTAACAAAGTCTACCTTTGCGTTATATGTGTTGGTGTTGTTTCGCTGTGTGTGTGTGTGTTTACAAACAGTTGTATATACACTTAAATTTAGGCTATGGATTTGTAAATGTTGCGTCATTTAATACATATATACTTTTAAGACCTTCTAAACGTCGATACGACGCGAGTTACAATTCCGGGAAATACCGACCGGGAATTTTCAACACCGTACGAGCCGTACGACCTCTAAATTTCACCAACATCATCTTGGTGGTTGGAGGTCTTCCACAGTCCGTTTCACAAGGCATTTTCTTTTGCGAACTAGCGAGAGATACGACCTCCAAATGTTTAAAAAGCAAGTCTACTCCTCCCTCAAAGGCCGGCAACGCACCCACTAAAAATGGGTGTCTATGGGCTGCGTAGACTGCCCTTTTTGGTCGTCCCGCAAGCTCGTTTGCCCCCCTATTATATTTAAAAAAAATATCCTTTTTTTAATTCAATAATCATTCAATCAGGCATTCATCTCATTATTAAAATGTATTATATGCACAGACATTTTTGCTCTATATAAAAAATGCTAGTCTAATAGCCGTGGCCAAATCGGTAAAACAAATTTAGGCATTTATGGAAAAATTCTGTCGCGAATAAAAGTAATTTTTTTAAATCTCCCCGACGCTTGTGTTGCGGTGCATTATATTTCAATGTTTTGGACTGGCGTAGCAACTTATGCAATAATATTCCTAATGTATATACGTATATATACAGTAGAATTCGTTAATTATGACGTAATTACACAATGAAGTTTGCTTTTAAATTCTTTATAAAGTCCGATATAATGACTTCCCTTACAGCGACATGTCGCCTATTATGACCCATTTTTAATAAATTATGTGCGGTTATAATGACTAATTTCTATTCCTATATATTCATAGGCGAGTGGGGGCTCATCGTCTCACAAGCCGCTCCTACGCTTTGCAGTGAATGACGTATTTAACAATCCTATTGCAGAAATCTACCAGTTGCGATCTGAAGCTTCTTAATATTTAGGGAAACTCGGCAGGTGCATCTGGAGGCTCCAAAAACTAGACAGTATATAATGAGATATATATATTTTGTAACCTTTCCAGCTTCTAATATGGTATCCGGAAAAGTAGGTCATTGATCGATGAAAACCTATTGTAATATGTAATCCGTTAATCAATAGGTTCTAACGGCGTATACAGTATAACAGATATGTGTTTGAACACGCGTCGGGTTGCCTCTCCTACAATATGGCGAGGGTTGGCTTGGCAATGCCTCCTACTCTTGAACGAGTGCTTGTGTCTGATCGTACATGTATCTGTTTCTATACGGCTGTGTTTGAATTATTTCTTGGCTTGATTCATCTTGATACTATGTGTTTGCATGTCGCTACTGTATGTTCTTATTTCGCCTTTGTTTATAGTTTGGTTTTATTATTTATTAATTCAATCTTTTTTATTTAATTATTTGCTTTAACATGTGAGGCGCACGATATAATGGCCTACAAACATTTTGTAGAAAAAACCTTGGCGATTTTTTTTAAATAACGAGGGCAAACGGACAGAAGGCTCATCAGATGTTAAGTTAAGTGATACTGCCCATGGACACTCACATTGCCAGAAGGCTCGCAAGTGTGTTGCCGAAATTTAAGTATACATTAAGTTACCTATATGAAAAAAATATTTTTTGATTTTGTTATACCGGTATTGAGAAAGTGATGCGCGTTAGATTTCTAATTATTCTATCAAAAGCAAAATTGAATAAACTAGAAATAAATAATTAATTAATTTATACATTATTACTCTGTAGATACAGTTTTTTGTGTTATTAAGTATTTACATTTTCTTAAGCTAAATATATATAGTAAAAAAAAACTAAACATAAAAAAAAACAAATTTAAAACGTTTGGTCCCTGTGGCAGTGTACCTTTAACGCTGGCATTTCATCGCTGTATTGCGATACTTATTCGTTGAACGACGAAAGCACCAGCTCTGGGGTCACCGGTACTATCTACCAGGCGCCAACTTTAATCTTTAATCAGCGCCTGTGCACCTGAACACCACGGCCCAAGAGTCTCTACTCCAGGGAACTAAATCGAAGTTAGAGGAAAGACTCTAATATTTGAGCTGTTTATTATTTTCCGACTGCTGTGCGTCCGCCCCAGCCTATAATAGAAACCTACCTACCAATAATTTACCAAAAATGTCGTCTCATATTGTTAATTCGATTTGTATGATTTGAATCATAGCTACTACCAAGCCTTTGTGTCTAAGTTTCATTCGTTGCTTTTAATCAAAGGTAAGGTAACGACGGAAAGACGGTTATCACGCGTGTCATTGACCAATCACAATCAAGGGATATATTTCGTCTTTTGACATTTCTCGTCATTCTAGTTCAAGTCTCAACTATTCAATATTGGGTGACCGCACAGGTAATTTTATTCGTAGTGTACTCATCATTAATACACAATATACTGCAACACAATGTGACATTTAAAACATTACCCCTGGCATTTGACTCGAAGGCTTCGAGGGGGTTGAATCAGTTGTTATTTATGATGGTAAATAATACATCCAACCCTTTATAACCTTTGATAAGTTACATAAATTAAGTTAAATGTTAAATGACCACATCTTAGTAACATATGAACGCAAATGGCGTTCTACGGGAAAACAATTTATAAGAATTTTAAATGTTACCTTTAAGTAAAAAGTTCTTCGAAGCAGATGGGAGATTTATTACGTTAGTAAAACCATGTAGGAATGGTTAGCTTGTTTTTTTTAATATGTATTAGGAGGCAAACGGGCAGGAGGATCACCTGATGTTAAGTGATACCGCCGCCCATGGACACTCACATCGCCAGAAGGCTCGCAAGTGCGTTGCCTGCCTTTTAAGACTTGGTACGCTTTTTCTTGAAGGACCCTAAGTCGAGTTGGTTCGGAAATACTTCAGTGAGCAGCTAGTTCCACATAGTATTAATATTTATATATTTTTTAAACATTAAATAAAGAAATTGTTTAAAAGTTAGTAAGTGAAAAAAAATTGTCAATTAAACAGACGTTCCAAGTATTTTTGTCGTAGTTATCAATTATGGAAATATTACCTCTGAAGAGAAATGGAAAAATACAAAAAATATGTTCCTACTTCTAGCTGTCAATTCTGGAGATGGATCCCAGCAGTCTAACATATTACTTGACGATTTGATATCTAGGTTTGATGGATTAGATCAATGAATGAAATGTCATCACGATAAATCAACTTCCCGGGCTTGGGATGAGTACGTACGTCCTGCACCTGCTTTTGTGATATGGTCGTGACAGACGACACTCACTTCGTTGATGCATATTAAATCTATTGTAGCCAAATCTCATTAGTTCGCCGTAACTATAACCTGGAGAACATTATCATCTATTAATTAATGCCAAGGTGACGTTTTATAAAATGTATTAGAAATACATTAAATTTATTAAAATGAACCTTACACACTTTCAATAGACATTTCAATCGCTTTTTATTATAGGGACAAAAGAGCCCAAAAGAATAATTTAATTAGGGTCGAATTTTCGAACACTACATGATACGTCCTAATAAAATTAACAACAGTAAAGTTAGCTAGATTATAATAACTAAACATTTGACATTGTAGGTACAGCTAAGTAATGCAGTTTTCTTATTTGATTTTTTTTGTGTCCGTCTCTGTTTTTCTGTTGGAGGTTGTGGAAATGGATGAAGGAAGCTAGGAACAGATCCAATTGGAAAGTTCAGGACGAGGCCTTTACCCAAAAGGGGTCTATACTGCAGAACATAAAGAAACGAAAATAACAATAACTAACGTAGACTAAGAGTATAAAACAAATTTTATATGAAATTTTTAACAGGAATTAAAGTGGCTTTATTATAATTATTGTCACTAAACATTTCAAACCTCTTGTGTAAGTGAGTGCTGTAAAAAAATGTGAGCCGTCACGGGACGCCTGGCAGATGTGAGACATCGACATTATTTTGTAAAAGTAATATGCAGAAAAGAACAGATTGTGATAGGAACTAAATATGTCATAATGATAAAATAAAAATTACGATTTTTTTCCAGATAACGATGACTATTTATTGAATAAACATTTATTTTTATTAAAATACAGAAATTTACGAATTTATTTCAAATCGTGACTACTTAATTGTTTAATCAGTACTCCAAAATACACACCCCCCCCCCCACACAGATATAGAGTATATATATATATGAATGTTTATATTTATATATATATATATATATGTCAATATATATATATATATATATATATACCCATCATAAAACGTGGCGACGCGTCGCCACGGCATGCGTCGCCACGCCAGAAATCGGTTTTACGTGCGGCTATAGATGTTTCACATCAAAAGTTCCTACTAGAAAGTAGACTAAAAATCGCTGTGTACTACAGTGATGTTTTACGAACCACAATTATAGCTTTCCTCGTAAAACGTAAGTTCTCAAAAGGTTTTTACAGTAATTGCGAGAAACCTCTATACTCAGTTACATACATTTCCGTCAGGCCATTATCCGATGGCATTTAAAAATATGGTTCGTGTTATTTTTAAAAGTTTAACACTGACCCGTATTTATTTACTTTCTGCGTACGTGATACAATAAAATTTGAATCTAAATATTGCCATGGACGGCCTATCCTAGTGAATGGAATAACATTAATTAACTAATATGTATGTGTTTGACGACTCATTGGTCTAGTGGTTAGTACCCCTGACTGCGAATCCATGGGTCCCGGGTTCGATCCCCGGCTGAGACGAACATCGATGTGATGAGCATTTAGTGTTGTTCTTAGGTCTTGGGTGTTTAAATATGTATTTATATGTCTACCTATCTATAATATGTATGTATATCCGTTGCCTAGTACTCATAACACAAGCTTCACCAGCTTAGCATGGGACTAGGTCAATTGGTGTGAATTGTCTTTAAAAAAAAAATGTAATTAATGAATTAATTAGGCCTTATTTATTCCTTGAAACATCCATATTTACAAAAGATACACACTTAACATTTTATAATTTTTTTTAATGTAATAAGAGGCAAACGGGCAGGAGGCTCATCTGATATTAAATGATACCGCCCATGGACACTCACACTGCCAGAGGGCTCGCAAGTACGTTGCAAGAATTGGTACGCTCTTTTCTTGAAGGGCCGGCCCTAAGTCGAATTGGTTCGGAAATACTTCAGTAGGCAGCTGGTACCACATAGTTATTTAGTTAGTTATATTTTTTAAGGACTTCATATAGACGCCTCCTCCAAGTGGCTTCATCTCTTTCTATATTGAGTATCTGCCCACCGTGAAAGAGGGCGACCTCTCTTTCTTTTCCCTGGTGGCTCTTTCCACATGTTTGTCCATCAGATGGAATAACATTGTACAATATAATATAGTTCAGTATTGGAGTTTTATTGATATTTATAAAATCATTGTTATTAAACAAATTAACTTTGTAAATTTGTTCTATTAACATTTCTATTTTTTGATAGTATTTCAATCTGTACGTAAACTTATTTAAGACTTGTTTTAATAATACTGAATGCATTTCTGTTGAAATTAAAAAGAATGAACCCTAGTTTACCAAGTCATATTATAAGTACATCTCCATTTTATACTGGCAACCCTTACACATCACTGTTTGTGTGTGACATGATAAAGTTTCTCTCAAAATAAAACTACGTTGTCTAAAACCAAAATGGTTATTTTTCATTTAAATCATCAATTCCAAAGAAAGTGATGAAGCTGAAACCTGTGTAGTTAATAAATGGTGTACAGACGGGTAATGGTATCCTAAATTGCTTGCCGAAAGTAATTTTCACGAAAAACCGCTGAAAAAACCGGATATTACCTTCTGATCGTTCGGTTAAACAACTTACAACAACTGACTGCTATGATTTGAAAAGCATTTCATATCAGAAATACATTTTCGTGCTGATTTTTACTGCGATCTAGGAATTGCATGAACTTTAAATAACGAGGTACTCTTATAAAACGTCAAATTAAATGTAAAGGTCGGTAACCACGGTCGGTTTAGTGTCCATGGGCGGCTATTATCATTATTCAAAGAGCTCATTCACGTCCTGTCCATAAAAAGAAGCCAGTTAAAACCTGGTTTCATACATCCGTTTAAAAAACAAATTATTGTGTCAAACTAAAGCGGGCCATAGACGGACCACATGTTGCAGTCAAGACCGACTGCAATATGCGGTTTTCTCAGGAACAGCTTGAGTGGTCCGTGTATTGCGAATATGAATTTAGTATGGAAACTGCAGATCGCCGTGCGGCGACCGCATGTTGCAGTCGGTCTTGACTGCAACATGCGGTCCGTCTATGGCCCGCTTAAATGGCATCTTTAAATTTTATTCATCTAGTAGTGTCGGAATCATACCAAAACCAACGTCTTTAGGTTTCATAGTACCTACCATGAGACCTACATTTTCTACCTACCTTTAGAGAAAACTTATGTTACAAATTACAGATTTTCGATATATTTCATTTGATAGGAATTGCTCTTCCAAAGATTTAAATCCCTATACGACAAAGTTATTAAACAAAATAAAATAAATCAGTGGCGCTACAACTTCTTTAGGTCTTGGCCTCAGATTTCTAAATCTGTTTCATGAGCATTTGCATCTAATAGGCAAGTAGGTGATCAGCCTCCAGTGCCTGACATACGCCGTCGACTTTTTGGGTCTAAGACATGTCGGTTTCCTCACGATGTTTTCCTTCACCGTTCGAGCAAATGTTAAATGCGCACATAGAAAGAAAGTCCATTGGTGCACAGCCGGGGATCGAACCTAAGACCTCAGGTATGAGAGTCGCACGCTGAAGCCACTAGGCCAACACTGCTCGAAAAAGTTATTAAACATCATACGTAAAAATGTATACACATGGCCGATATAACCTGAACTTCGATACATCTTAAATGGATGCAGTATCTAGTTCGTTAGCATAGTTACTAACATTAAGTACTCCTCCTTTGTCAGCTCGCCGTGAGAGCACTTGATTGAGTGTGCCCTAATTTTACGTAAAAGCCGTGGGGCCAATCTCAACAAGGAACTAAAATATATGAAAATAAAAGAAATTGATTTTAACAAATTTGTTTTTTCTTAGATTATATAAACAAATGTTGAGGTTATAAATGATAGATATTATATAAACACTGAACTTCTTAAAGTAATTTAGAGGATTTCTTTGTATTATATATTTTTATAAAGTATTTCTTTTTATTTACACAAATACAGTATTTACAATGTTCTTAACCTATAAAGTAATAATAAAAATAATTAAAGAAGAAAGAAGAAAATCAAAACAAATTTAAAAAGTTTGGTCCCTGTGGCAGTGTACCTTTAACGCTGGCAGCATTTCCTCGCTGTATTGCGAGACTTATTCTTTGAGCCAGGAAAGTGCCAGCTCTGTGGTCACCGGTACTATCTACCAGGCGCCAACTTAAATCTTTAATAAGCGCCTGTGCACTTGAACCCCACGGCCCAAGAGTCTCTACTCCAAAGGGAACAAAATTGAAGTTGGAGGAAATTGCCATCGTCTCTTGCGATGCCTGTTGGCTCCAAAATTGCTGGAACATTGACAGAGGCAAGAGAGCGGCGTATAATGTCGTTTAGCGCGGCATGGCGAGAAAAACGACCTGCACTCTTTTGGCAGTGTAGGCCATGGTGTCCAAGGCTACTTACTTCAAAACCACAGGGACACTTATGGGGAGTACATATGGGCACTCCTAAGCGTAGGCTGATGGCAATTCGAAGTGATTCAGGGTCTAAAAGGGTGCCAGTGTTTGGCGAAGGATAAGCATTAAGCCAATGTCCAGCTTCCCTAGACCTATGGAATATAAGATACATGTATCACTTATTCCACGACACTAAATTTGAATCGGTAGACATCCCTGCTCATCGGCTAAGAAGACAGAGGATGTAGGCCAAGAGAAAAAGCCGGCGTAAAAAACTCTCGGTACTCTTTTAAAATAGCAAATCATCATACAAAATGACTATGGCAAACAACACTTATTTTAAACAAATATCGCAAATTAATTAGAAGTAGCCTGTCTAGCACTAGTCGCAGACCCTTTTATCAACTAGATAATCGCAATCGCTAAATTTTACACAGCTTTTCTTTAATATATTTCGTAAATTTATTAAAAGGTAGAGAGATGAAAGAGCCTCTCCTCTCAATAAAATAAAGAAAAGTATTACTTTTCCCAGAATCAATACTTTAGATAGTCTAGTATGTCATATTGCCTTTCGTTTACTCAACTCCAAAACATTAAAACATCATTAAACACATATGCGTCATACGCATATTTAATACATTAAATACGAAATATTACAAATACCAATTTCACCTCGATATACGCATACGCATATTATCGCAACATCTTACACTCAGGGATAGGGTTAGGGTTGAAGGACTCCTATTTCCGCAATTAGACTCCTGATTGGTCCGTTGTGCGTTAAAAGTCCTGGCTAATTTAGCCAGCCTAGCTCCTTCCAGAAGCACAGAAGTCTCCTGGGTACTTCACAGGCTTCCCGGAGCGACCTCACTGTTCCGAGGATTTTGGCACGTTGATTAGCCACAGCCTCGCATTCCAGGACTACGTGGGTGACTGTTTCCTCTGCGCTGAAACAGCCTCTGCACAAGGGGCTGTCTGTTGCGCCTAGGACAAAAAGATGTTTATTTAGGAGACAATGACCCGTTATTGTCCCTATCATTGTTTTAAGGTTGGTTCTATTTAAGCTTAGTAGTCGCTTTGTCAGTTGCGGGTTCACTGCTGGCAGAGCCATTTTGGATTGTTTTCAGACCGCACTACGCGACCATCGTTGATGATGGAGTTCAGCGGATCTCTGGCGAATCCAGGTTCGCACCAGCGAGAAGGGCAAGGCATCTTAGACTCATTATAATATCCAATATTTCTCTTTCAAATGGTTTCGATCTCTCGGTGACCATGATTGAACAGGGCAACGGGCAGGAGGCTTATCTGATGTTAGGATAATGGCAAAGGCCTCTAGAATGTGGAGCCGGCCTTTTAAGAATTGGTGCGCTCTCTTCTTGATCTAAATCTAAATTTATGCATTAATTTACTTCGTATCAACCAACTTAAATAAATAGACCAAGGAATTATTGTGGAGAAATTATAAAGTTATGTGGGTAGATCCATTCAAGAGTCTACCCACACTTTATTGCTATGCAAGGCTACCATCGCGCGCACCGGTGTGCCGCCCCGCGCACAGTTTAAGCTAGACACTCCTACGAGAAAGTCGTCTTCTCAGCCCAGTTCGGTACCGTGCGCCACCTGAAAGAACTAAAGTGGAAGTTGTGTAGTTCAAGGTAGTGAATGAGAAGTGGTTTCTTACCAGTGACTTATTTTATCTTTCAATTCAATTTAAGAATTCATATTTATACAGTCCACTTAGTATTTATTCAGTCTAAAAATGTGTTCATTATACGCCTCATTTATTTTCAATTTACAACAGTATTCGGAATATATTTCAGATATAATCAACTTCCAATCATTCTATGTTTCAATCTGTTTTAAAATTGAATCGAGCTTTATGATTGGATAATATCGGTTTTTGATCCGTTATCTAGAGCTATTTCGTTAACCACAAATTTAATTTCCGTTCGAATCAAATCAAAAGTAAGGTTCGTTCGATTTTTAAATAAATTTATTATTTAACTGGCCACATTATTTACACGTTCGATTTTAAACTAACTTATAATCACTTTCATAGTTGATAACAGAAGTGTCTGATATTAGATAGCAAACTTAGTTGTTTATACTGTTATAAAGAGGAAAATATTAATTTTTGTATGTTTGTAACATATAAACATACTACTGGACCAATGTTGAAAATGTCTATAACATAAGCTTTATTTATTATTAAAATATTTAAAAAAATCAAGCCGTGCGAAGCCGCCGCGTCAGGCCGAAATAAAGGTGAAAATATTAATTTTTGTATGTTTGTAACATATTAACATACTACTGGATTTTGATACAAAAAAACATACTACTGGACCAATGTTGAAAATGTCTATAACATAAGCTTTATTTATTATTAAAATATTTAAAAAAATCAAGCCGTGCGAAGCCGCCGCGTCAGGCCGCTCGTAAAAATGGTAAATTCGGTTTTGCATAAATTGATGTTTCTTTACGTTACGACGTTATTAAATACGCAGAAAATATCCCGTATAATATATTAAATCACTATTTTCACTACACTGGTAAATTAATAACTCGTAATTACTGTTAAACGGTTTTATTCAAGTTCAGTGTTGTAGCGACACCTACAAACCGAAACTACATTCACTTTACTTATGTCCCTGAAACTCGCTAACAAAGTTATTCCGGTCGGCTAAATATATTATTATACATATATATATTAGAATAAATACAACATCTCATCCTTAGACAATGGGGCCTTCAGGCCAGTCAATGGATCGACTGGACGAGGATCCTTCCTTTCAGGTCGGAGAAAGAGTAGCACCTTCCTTCCTCCAGTGTTTTTTCTTTTAAACGCTTAGTTGTGGAACGACGGACGTCGATACAGGTGGAATTTCGTATTCTGCCTCGACGTCCGATGATGAAACTCAGCTGCAGGTATTAATCCCAACAACTCCACTGAAAATTCTTCATGGTAATTGCGGTAGATGATGCAGAGAGACCCCACAATTCTACGCAACGCCAAGGGATCAAACCGCTCGGAAAGGGATTAGTCGTTTAGGTGTTTGAGAATTCCGAGGTACTAGATAATGTACTACCTACTCTACGAACAACAATATTTGTCTGAAAATGTTGGAGTACATGGGCTGCTCGTACTTCTACGAAGCTTAGTCTTATATATATAAGAAAATCTATTGAAAATCAATCAAGAGGAAAAGGAACGCTAAATTTCACTTAAACGGTCATAAAAACTACATTTTATAAATTTTTATAAGCTTTATAACAGGTAAGATTATAGAAATATATTTCGCAAAAGTTTTGCACCAAAAATCCCTAAAGAAACACTTTTCATAATTATTATCCAACTCAAGGATTTTTATCTTATTTTTCAACTTTTTATGAGCCCCGAGGCTCTCCTAATATTAATCCTTTACTTACCTCGACTTTAAGTAGAGGTACGTGGAATAGTAGTTTAAAAGAAAATTACTACCACGGATAAGTTAGTCACAAAGTAAGAAGTTTTGACACTGTATTGTGTTAACTATACACGATTATAACGTTACAATTATAACTTAATATATACTAAATTACTTCAGCAAATTAATCTTCAATCGCTACAAGGCCTTCCCTAAACTCATTTCATCATATTTCTTCCCAACCTCAATAACTCTCATAGTACGTAATAAGTTTCCAGACCATTTTGTTTGATATTTTCAAGCTAATTATATCTTTTATTTTCTAACTATCCTTAGGATTATAAAGCGTAGCAACTAGCAAGCTTACCATTTAACTTTGACTATGATTCGATACCAATTTTGCGACATTGCTACTGATATAAAACTACAATGGGTCTTTTATTATTTTCCATATTAGTGCCAGTTAATTATTTAATTATGAAATTATAATATAAAGTTAGTTTATATAAAAGATTCTAAATTTTGATTCGTTTTATAGTTTGGTCTGAAGTGTCTTATCTTCTTTAAATACTTTTTCAATTTGAACAAGTAGTTTCTAAAATTAGCGTGTTCCACTAAACACTCTCAAAACAAAAAATATAGGTGTGTACGAAGATATTGCTAAAAGTAAATATGTATAGAAAAGACATCTCCACACCGCTTTAAAGACTTCATCAAATGTAGCATTTCTTTGACTTCAAATAAACTATAGCGTTTATGTCTCAAGGTATTAGTATTATAAAATTTAGTTCTTCAAGTATAAATACACGAAAGTTTTAAGAGCTAACAAGTAAATAATTACTCAGCAATTTTTTTTATTGATTTATCGTAAGCAATTTTTGAAGCTTTTCACCTCCAACAATAGAAATCAGGTCAACGAGTTTGCGATGTTCAGTATTGACTTTTATGGCTTACAACTGGAGGTAAGTAAGAAATAGCATTTAATTTATTTAAAAAAAAATTGCACATTAATATGCAAAATATTAATTATATTAGAATACGTTCAGATGGTTTCAATTAATAAAACAAATACATATATAAATCTTTGTGTCTTTGGCGTCTGACTCCGGTCGCAATATCTGCATGGGGTTTCTAGGAATTCGCAAATGATTCATTAAAAACAGTTGCTACACCCGAACTCGGCGTTACGTCCAAATTTGCTATAGCCACATGAATTTTGTACTAAAGTATGCTATAAATTCAAGTTGAATTTTCTACTAAAGTATGCATTTAGTTATATTTTTTTATTTATTCACAAAATATGTAATAATATTGTTGCATGGTATTGAGATTCAAAAACATCTAATTCACAAATATGTTTATAACAATCTTGCAAAAAGGAGATAAGTGCAAATTAACTGTTCCCTTTACACATACGAGAGAGCTTAAAAATAATCAATGGTGGTATTTCTATAAGCCTCCAAAATACTAATGTTTACATCTTTTGAGTTTTAAAAGTGTAATAGTTTGACTTGACGGCCGCTTTCTATACTCGATACTCTAAAGTGATTTCCAATCCAGATTTGAAATAGTTTATTTATATTCAATCATTGAAATGCAAAATGCTGATCGATGCCCTAATTGCAAAACCGAACCCTCCGAAGTACTTAATTAAACATACAGCGACTACACACAAATTACGTACAAAAATATTTGTACTTTTCTCGTTTCGATACCAACGTTTTATTTTTAAACAACCATTACCTGTTATGAGCGAAATTCTTTAATACGAGATAACTGATTGGATTCATAGGAACGAGGCACGGCATCACCCAAAGAATGGTACAGGAAGACCAACGATGACCTCGCTGGCGACCCAAAGTGAGCCTTGGCCTCTGAAACTAGGGAACGCCACATTTGCCGATCACGTTCCCGCTTTCCCCGACGCTGTTCGCGGTCGGTCGTTTTAACAATTCGATCCTCTCCCATACTCTGAAGATGACCAGTCCATCGGACAAGCATATTGATGCTCCAACTGTTAAAACATCAAAATAAGCAAATCTCGCTGGATACATAATGACATATTTAGGTTTTTCCAGAAAATTTTTGTTATCAAATGTTGCTTCGTGAACATTTTTATGACAATTCTGGAAAACCAGCGCCATTAAATATGCAAGCAGTTCCTGTGGGTTGAAATTTTACCTCATTCAGAGCCGTAAATAATTAAAACGTCCGCAAACAAGGGTAATCAGTTGTGACTGGCGTTTTTGATCGTTTAACAAATAATACTGCCACAATCCATTAATTAAAAGTACTTAAAACTTGGTAACTTTGCCCCGAAGGCCCCCAGTGGCTTAGGTCGTGATATTCTATATATCCTAAGCGGTCGAAATAAATTTGTTGACGGTAGATGTCGGTACAACTTGATTGTTAATTTATTGTCTTAGTATGTTTTAATAATAGGCCAAGAAACCACGACACGATTAAACAAAAAAATCAGTGGTGCTAAAACCATTAGGTCTTGGCCTCAGATTTCTGAATCTGTGTCATTATCCTTTTTAAATCTAATAGGCATGTAAGTGATCAGCCTCCAGTGCCTGATACATGCCGACGACTTTTTGGGTCTAAGACATGTCGGTTTCCTCACGATGCTTTCCTTCTCCGTTCGTGCAAATGTTAAATGCGCACATAGAAAGAAAGTCCATTGGTGCACAGCCGGGGATTGAATCTACGACCTCAGGTATGAGAGTCGCACGCTGAAGCCACTAGGCCAACACTGCACGACACGATATGTTTCAGTAAAATATTTTTTACGTGGAAACCCTTATTAAATCTTCTATCTATACACATTAATAAGAGGGTTGTACAATCAATAGTCATAATGCGATCATCCTCATTGGAAAGAAAAAAAATACTGGCAAGCATTGGATATAATAATAAAAAAACAATCAATTCTGTTTTGTTTTTAAAAAATGGAACTCATTTGCGTCGTGTCGGAACGTGATCTTATAAATGGGTCAAATTTATTTCGTACGGTAATAAAATATCTTCCCTTGAAAAATTTCACTACGGAGCTGTGTGTTTCAAAACGGGACGCCCTTCGGTACATAATTTCCCAAACTGTTTTGTTTCAAGAAAATTTTGATTTTTGCCTCGATTCCTAACTATGGCCGAAACATGACTTTACCATTGACCCGGAAACGAATAAATAGTCCATGATTTGAATGAGACCGATATCTTTAATTCCAAAGAACTTTAAGTCGGTTCCATCCGCTGGTTCATGGGCTATTTCTACTGGGGCAGCCCAGCGGTTGTAATGATCCAATACCTTAATCATGGAGCCACTATAACGTGGACGTTGTACGCGGGACAAATAACAAAGTTGCGTGAGGAATTACGCAAGCAATGGAGTGGCAATCTCGCTAAAGTTGTTTTGTTTCATAACGCCCCCACGCACAACTCCAGAATTTCAATGTCTGCTATTCAAGCTTTAATTCTGGCTTCGAATTGATGGAATATCCTCCATATTCAATAGAATTAGGATAAATCTTCCAGTTTCCATGGTTAAAGGGACATCTCAAGGTTCATAAATTTTAATAATAATTATGATGACACAATAGTTGTCGCGGTACACGATTTTTTGTTTGAAAACAATTTTTTTTAAAGGGAATTTCAGCTCAAGATACAAGAAATACAAAGGTGACTAGGTCGAAAAATATGTCGTGTATTTTTATCTACGCTCTCAGGCGGGTTTTTTAACGTTATCATAATCCGCGAGATGTTAACTTTTTTAATAACGGTTTTTTGATATTACGCGAAAGGAAACTTTAAATTAATTTATGTGAAGTCAATATAAAAAAAACACATTTTATGACAACCTTCATCCGTTATTGTTATCCTCTTTGTCATCCCTCTTTCATGGTATTTAACAAAAAATATGCATTGACGGAATTTCTTTAATATACTCGTAATCATTCAGATATTTTTTTTGTCCTAATAACGTGTCTTACAGTAGCAAAAAACTCTTTGGATTTAATGTGTACTTAACAATAAAACAACTACAATATACACAGATATTATGTCAATCAACTGGACATTTTTGATCATAAAACCATCGCTTGTCTGTTATTGATTCATCAAGTTAATTAAAAAGGAATCAATCAAACATATCAATCAATTTGATCTAGGATTTTTTTGTGACCGCAATTGTGCTATATGAAAATCATTGCAATTAAAAAAATATATATATAAGAGTATGCGATAACAAATTTAAAAACAATGTTAAAATTAACTAAATAACAAATGTACTTAATAATGAGTAGGAAAATAACCAATTTTTGGAGTTTGTTACCCTATAATGATAGTTTTATTCATTGTACCAAAGATTGCGTGTGAATACGCAATAACCCTCAGTTCCACAACTGTAATAAAACATTGTTTGCAAACCATAAATATTCACAAAGATTTTTTGGCTATATAAAATATCTACTAAACCTTTAACTAAAACAACAATCACGAAGCTACTAAGTTACTAAGAAAGTATATTATACTATTTTAAGTACATCCTTTTAATATTATAAAAGCGAATGTTTGTTACTCTTTCACGTAAAAACTACCGAATGGATTTTAATGAAACTTTACAATAATATAGTATATACATCAGAATAAAACATACAGAACTAATTATAAAGATATTGTGTGAATTGTTCAAAATATCAAGTAAGTAGGAAAAATCTACCATCTGCGAGCTATTCTAACGTCGCTGCCAAAACCGCTAGAGTTACACATACGAGTATCTAATGTATTATGGAAATGTTTATCCTAATTAGTCCTACGAAAAAGTCCGCCTCAGTATATATCTATATCTTATGTACACATAAGGGAACCATAACTACAATAATAATTGATAATTATTTCAAATGCACATTTGGTAGTAATAAATTGATTCCTAAATGAAAATAGATACTTTTATCGCTTCTGGTATTTAAAGTAGATACAATATTTTACATGTATTAACAGTATGTTAAATGTATAATTTTAAAAAAAATCTCGGCGAAAAAAAATGTCTTTCACACAACATCATTTGGGCAAATATTATTTTAATCCTGCGCAGCGTTAGTCGCGGGCACCAGCTATATTAACGGCTTTTTCCTTTAGGCGTAGAGAGACCACGGATCACTTGCTACGGTCCTGACATACTTCTCTCTAGTCTAGTCGACAAGTTGAAAATGGTACAAAATAGAGATACTGCTCTTAAAATGATGTGCGATAGCTCATTGGATCCGGAATGACGTCTAGAATAATGTGCCAAAAGCGTGTATAAGCACATAAAAAATTTCAAAAGTTATAAACAATTAAAGATGAAAAAAAATGGCATTTTGTTTTTTGCCAATATTTAATAAACTATTAATATTTAAGAAATTTCACAAGATTCTGAAAGAAGAGGAAATTTCCAATAAAAAACTCCTAACTCCCGGAACTCTATCTCCATTATTTATAATTTTAATTTAACGCTGAAAATAGGTCTGCGCGTGACATTTTTAGGATGCGCGCGTGGCGTCTAAAGCGAGTACGGCACATTAATTTATTTAAAGGTATTGAATATTTTTTTTAAATTGTTTGATGTTTTGGCACTTTTTTAGAGTAAATTCCTGAGCTATCAACTTTTGCAGAATCTTTTTTGAATTTCTTAAATATTAATAGCTTTCGCTGCCTTTATTACATTATTGGACAATAAAACAAAATGCGATTTTTCAATTTAATGCTTTAATTGTTTATGTCAACAACTTTGCAAAATTTTTACGTAAGAGCTAATACTACGCCATCTTCGCACATTTTCTAACGTCTTTTCTGAGAAGAACGCAATGAGCTATCAAACATACAATTTTAAGAGCAGTATCAAGTATTTTGTAAACCACTACGTCATCAAAATCTTGTCGACTAGACTAATCTCGCTGCCTTTATGACATTCTCCATGTAGTCCATTGAAATGCTACATTTGCTGAACATATAACTTATATAACTTTAGAATTTTGGTTTTATGATAAAAAGTTACATAGCCATAATTGTAGGCACAGCGTATTTGCTACAAAACGTGTCATAACAAATTTTATGTACGATGGATAGTTTAGGGGATATAGCCAAAAACGTGTTTATTTTCTGCAACACTTTTTTCCAAGATGGCGGCCGGGGACAAGCACGTTGTATCCCCACCTTGAGGTTAGGCTTTAAAAGAGAACTGAACTACCACAAAAATGTTCCAGTTGTAAATAAAATTGCGCCATCTAACAAATCGATTCAGTTTGGCCCTAACAAATTTCTAACTGAAGTGCCTGGTTTCAATGGACTATAAATGACCAATGGAAAAATTTTAAGATAAAGTTCGATCGTATATGTTCGGTGCCCCCTTTGCAATGAATTCTGATAGTGAACATAACTTAAGTTTACTATTCTGCCAGTTGCCTCGTCTGTGAATGGCTATTAAGTTTTATTACATTTTCAAAAGTCCATGGAATGTTTCCGTTGCTGAAATATAACTTATATAACTCTTTAATTTTGGTTTTATGGTCGCAAGTTCATAGCAAACCGTAGGCACTGGCTAAAAAGTGTCAGTTTGGCCCAGATTGTAATTTTCAATGGACAATAAATATGAAATTATACAGCTGATGTTCAATCATCTTAGTCGAACATCACACTCAGCGGTTTTCGCATCATGCGAATGACTGCTTAAGTCTGATTTCAGAGGACGCGTTTGTGCAAACCGCTTGTGAGTTCTGTTAAGTGAGTTGAAACTAGACTCGCAAAGGCCCAGTTATTATATTTTAATACGATAATAATATTATGTACATATAACGCGTTTTGTGTTTTTGTTGTTCACAAAATTAGGGCCAAAACATGATATAGCAAACAAATGCCTATAATATTGGTTTACCCTCTGCATAATCTAGATACTTGCGTTCAATATCCTGTAAAACAATTATTCTTACAGGTTGAAATTCGGATACCGGTCCACTTTTTCTGCTACTTGGTTAAGTGGCAAAAATGAAACAGAAATGTAGACCATAAAACATAAAAATACAATCAACACACACAAGCGATATGCACCCTGTAGATATCCCAGGCTTACCATCATTCCATTTGTCCCTCCTTACTACTAAACTCATCGATGTCCAGATTGAGCATTCTGTTAAACGAGCTGGGTCTGGATATCCATAGTTGCTCCTCTCACACTTTTAGATCGGTTTTCGTTTAGTGTTTATATAAATTATATTATTGTTTTGCTTAATTTCTTTTTATTATCTCATATGCTATGTTTGCCTATAAGTGCTTGTCACATTAAAAATTTTATTTTATTTTTCTTGTAACAATGTATCAGTTTGCCGATTGTTGGCAAGCTTTTATAAATAAATAAATAATCATTTTTCACAAACACTAAGTTTCTCTCTTTTATTTCAGAGGAGAAACAAAAAGAATCTACGGAGCAGGGTGGTCCCTCAGAAGAAGCAGCTGCCACAAAAATCCAAGCGGTTTTTCGAGGGCACAAGACCAGAAAATCAATAAGTATGAAGGCGGTTGAGAAACCAGCTGAGAAGAGCCAGCCAGAACCGAGCAAGGCTGAACTGGAAGCTGAGTTTCGGGCTGATGATAAAGGTAGGTTTATATTGTTTTGGTAATTGGTTATTTAATATATTTGTGCAACTACACGTAGAGAGAGAGAGAACAGCAGCAGCGGAGTAGCATCAAGGAAGCTGGTTTGTCTTAGACAAAAAGTACGAATGGGGTCTTAGACAAAAAATATTATGCTTGTCTTGATAAATGGCCAATATAACAAGCGCAGTGTGCTTTTAATCATATATATATATTATTTTCAGTAAATTTATGTGATGCAAGAAGGGGAGTGTTGGTCTAGTGGCTTTCAGCGAGCGACTCTCATCCCTGAAGTCCTAAGTTCGATTCCCAGCTGTGCACCAATAGACTTTTTTTCTATGTATTAGGGTATTTATTATTTTATTTAGTGTATTTAATCTTTGCCAACGGTGAAGAGTGTACTAGTGAAGAAACCGGCTTGGCTTATACCTACTTAGCTATTATATTGACCAACGATCATGGCACATATCTACAGTAATCTGAGGCCGAGACTTAAGAAAGGTTGTAGGGCCACTCATTTATGAAAACTGAAAATAATCGAAGTCTGCTCTACAAAAAATTTAACGTATCGAGATATTCATTTAAAAAAAATGCAGAAGCGATGTTAGTTCAAAGAATAATGTCAATGAAACTATAATAAGATTCGCCTTGCACCCAAGGGAAGAGACTTAATTTAAAGTCCACATCAATAAATGAATATTATATTGCTGAGCGATATCCCATTTAACTTCTTTCTTTCTTTAATTATATTAGGTTAGCGTAACTGGTTAAATAATAATTGTATGGGTTTCTAAAACATTCTTTTTAATGCCGACTTTGAATCTGAATTCTTATAGTCTTCTTTTATTTTATTGGACGTTACTTTTATAAGAATCTTTTAATTGTAGTGGGTAAACATGGGATGAAACAGTATTTTATAAATTAACAAAAAGTTGGCGGGGAAAAGGTGGTTTTGCCGTATATATCATTTATAATAAAAAATGGAGGGGTTGATCGTAGAGGGGTGAAAATTAGGGGTTTGTATGTATTTTTTAATGCTTTATCATAAAAAAATAAAAACAAGAAAAAAATATCTAAAAAAAAAAAAATATTTAGGGGGGGTGGACTACCCTTAACATTTAGGGGGGATGGAAAAATAGATGTTGTCCGATTCTCAGACATACCCAATATGCACACAAAATTTCATGAGAATCGGTCGAGCCGTTTTGGAGGAGTATGGCAACGAAAACTGTGACACGAGAATTTTATACATTGATTACGTTAAATTATCAAATTCATTGCACCATACTATAACAGTACCAGGCCCAATTCTAAAACTAAATACCTAAAGAATAGGTTCCTACGAACAAGAAACTTTCACTCGGGTAAAAAAGCTTATGAAACGTGACTTTATTTTTCGAATTTTCCGTTGTAATATATTTTATTAATGTCCCCTTCACAGGGCATCCGACGCGCACTTAAATTATTCACTGGTCCAAGAAAATAAGGTTAAATTACTTTGGGCAATATTAAACATGAAACTCTGCATTGCTACTAAATTATGCATCAGCTTGGCTCAAGTATAAAAATATATGCAAACTTATATATATCAACATATTTCATAGAAACATATGGGCTGGTTACCCAGCTCTAACAAACAACTATATGGTTGTGTCTTTCGTCGTCCATAAAATAATATTGTATTGCTTGATTAATATTGATTAATTATTCATCTAAAGGAATATATGATAAAGATCTTTTAAACAAAAATTAAAATCAGTCTGCAATTTTTTTTTGTAAGGAATCTCGCTGTTGGCCTTAAGGGCCTTTACAGCTCAGCTCGGGCTGTTTTGGCGAGCGTAGCTCAGCCTGAACGGGCGTTTATCGCACGACTAGCGCAAGGGCTCCTGTGAGACTCGAACCTCGGCTTGGGCCGTCGCGGGGTGGTCAATCGCCTGTAGGACAGGGCGGAAGCTCACTGGAGTGAGCGAAGTACGAAGTAAAGGTCCTCGCCTTCCCCGGTGAAGGCAGTTTTTTTCCCTAATCTGATTTTGATTATTATTATTGCCCGCGGGCGGCTTTTAATTTGTCATTAGTCTCTGCAATGGAATAAGTCTCTGTTCTTTAAAGTCAACCTACAATCTCTTCTCTAATTAGTCTTCGAGAAAGGGATGATCTTCCTTCAACCAAAAGTTTTAGCGCTGGAAATGCTCGTAATAATGCAGTTTCTGACAAACAGAAGTCATCATAGTGCACGCAGAGTAACTTTCTCGTGGAGCTCAGAGAGCACAATACACACTTGGAACTTGTAACGACGCCACGAAGGTTAAAAATAGTTACAAACCAATCAACCAACAGAAGTTAGATAAGCTGCAGGGGCTATTGTGTTGTTACTTCTAAACTAATGTCGTGAACAAACATTACATTGTTCGCATTTGAATAGCGCAGTAATTTACTCTTGAATGAGAATGTCAAGAAATGGATCAATTATGTAGCTTTTGTAATACAGTAAACATCGTGATATAAATTAGATGTATGTATATATGTACTATGTGTTTATTAGTCATAGTATCACTTCATCATTGAAGTTGTGTTTTGTGATGGTTCTTTTTTGTACGTAATGCGGCAAGCAATATTTTATACCAGGAAATCGAACCTAAAACCTGCGTCTTAAGCATACTCGCCCGCTACTTAACAACTGAGGTAGTCTTTTTAAATACGACAGTGAGTTGTTGCTAGGGAGCTGGCGAGCAAAATATCTATATAATTTGCTCATGTCGCAGACTTTTTAATAGCGAATAATTATACGATAAGGAATATTAAGGACCACGTTTACCGCCATGGTAGCGCTGCGTTGTCAATTGACACCCCCTTATAAACGATAAACAAAACAGGTATACTATTTCATTTGCTTGTGTCCGTCTTTAAGGCTAAAGAAACGTTGTCAAAATGAAGATAATCAAAAAGGCAGACATCAAGGACTCTGACTTTTCAAGTTATAAATTTTTAAAGAATTTTTTTAATTTAAAAAACATATATGAAATACAGACCAGAGACTTGGCAGACCTGCAGTTTTTCTTTAAAAACCCTGCGAACGACCGCAGAAAAATAATCGTCCATCATCGTAGCGTTGCGTTTTCTAAGATGATTAATTAGAATGATTTAATATCGATTTTTTATAGATTTAAACTCCCGTGAAACGCAGCAACGTACGACCTTGAATTCTTTAGAAAATTTTGTCGTATTGGTCCTAAATTAAATTCCTATCAATACAAAATAGTACGAGCAAATGAAAATGCTCCTTAGTTAATGGGCATAAGGTTAAACAATACAGAAATTGGTTTCAAGACTTAAAAACAATTTAAGCGTATTTAAATTGAATTGTTTGAATCGAATCCATGGATTTAGAAACAATCGAACTTCTGTAAGATAAATTCTATTATGTATGTCGAAGATTTAAAGAGATTTTCAAGCGATTTCCAAAAATGTATTACAATATTATTTAACGCGATAGTTTTAGCAAAGACATTTAGATTACTTCGTCAATTAATAGGATGCAACGTCATATTATACAAAATACAAAAGATTATTAGTACTAATCTATTACCTAAACTAGTTTAAACATATTTTTTCAGGGTCGCAGATTCACAATGCTATTTGCACAGGCTTTTTAACGGACTTATCGAATATTCGTTTACTTTGATACTGCTCATAAGGACAAGGTATATAGTAAAATATATACAGTTTGTTGATGATTTTTACGGGAATACTTCCCTACGGGGACCGGCTTGGCATAGTCTTTGCGGAAAGAGAACCTGGGTGAGGCGTTAGGCGGTTATACGAACTAATATAATTCTTGTCGTTTTATCATTTATTCACAAAAATCTAATTTATTGTATTATCGTCAAGCTATAATAACGTTAATAATATAGCCGACATAAAAACAAACGTGATTTTCCACTGCTGTGACCACAAATCTCGCGACGGCTCTCATAGGCTCTAATTAAAAAAGTTGGATTCCTCGAGGTTGTGGTGCTTTAGGGGTTGGAGCAGATCTTTGCTATTAATAGTTCTGTACATTGTTGGGTTTATAACTTGTTTCTCTTGATATTAATTTCTGTCAGTGTGTGTGATAGAAGTTGTATTTTTCTTTTATATCGAAGGATTTGGAACTCCTTCCCTTTGTTTATTGAAGGTTTGTTTTATGTTTTAATACATATTATCTTCCGAAACCAGGAGTAAATAGGCCCGGTTGGACGAGACTAGTCAAATGTGAGCATACGGAAATGGAAAAAAAATGTTATTTTTTATATTATGTCTATGTTATCGTTTTATATGAATGGTTGGTGAATTTATAATTTTGATGGAATTAAACATGACTCCAACCAATCCACTGGATGTCTATCACAATTTATATTTTACATTACAAAGAATCCTTTTTAAATTTAAAATACAATTTACAGGAATATAGCTCTTATTGTTGAAATGTAAATGTCATTTTTCGTTGAAGCACTGTTGCCCCAGTTTGTTTGTACTCCGGAACGGAATAAAATATAATTTAAAATTTACAAAGGCTTTTGCAAGTTCAACTTGTATTTTACATTGGTACAGTTAAAATAAAATATTACAACACACGTTCGTGAATGTTAAATCTGCAGGAAAATGACATGTGCATGACACAAAAGGGATGTTTAAGGCGTGATGCTTTTCCACATTAGTCCATTGAAATGTTACAATTTGAGGGCCAAACTGAACATTTGCTAGAGGACGCAATTTTATTTATGAACATGTAGGGGGGTCAATACAAGCTTAAACCCAAGTTTGTGGGGTTTGCGCCCTTGTCCCCCGGCCGCCATCTTGAAAAAAGGGGTGAAAACACTTTTTGGCTATATCTCCTAAACTATCCATCGTACAAAAAATTTGTAGGGGCATATTTTGTAGCAAATCGCTTTGCCTATCAATGGACTATTTATTAAAAATAGGAGAAGTAGAGAAGACGAGTAGAGATTATTATTGTTGATGTTATTATTTTAAGAATTATAAATTTATAACACGTGTATTGTCTTGGCACGCTTGTTTGACCAATTAATTTAGTATTTTTTATCAAATATACCTACTACTAATTTCGCTTGCGATTTTCTTATAAATAATTAAATATATTTTCTTCTATTTACCTACATGAATCTGTAAATGCAATTCTGACATTCACAAAGTTATTTTAGTTTAATTAGTTAATTAATTATTTTAGTTTAGTAATGTTATTTTTTATTTGGATTTTATCTAGATTGGATTATTTTCTAGACAAAACCTTAATTAAGGATTTATAAGTACTACTCCATAGTATAGCATGGGGTATAATAGTAGACTTTATTTATGAGAAATATGTTATTATAAATATCATATTTATAAATACATAATCAGTGTTTCGTTCACGTATACTGTCATTTTCGTTAAATTAGTAGTGAAATACAATTCGCTACGGCAATGTATCTTATTATTCCAAAGACAATGTTTGAGCACGGTACAGCTTGCAAGTCATAATTTATTCGTAGCCATCCATTGTAGTAGGATCGAGTTAGGAAATTCGTGAAACTACATTGTATAATGGAAAACCAACTTGTTCAGGTATTTTCTGTTTGTATGAGATTTCGTTATATTCTTTAACTTCTATACGCGTAGGCGACATTAAATTTCGGTACAGTTAATGTAGAACTTTGATCCCTTTTTTTATATATCCGAGGTGGAAATGCATTAGCGCAACCCTTAAAAGTTGCAGGGGTATGTGGGACTCGACCCACGCCAAAATCTCTGCTATTCAGAGACTGGGTGAGCAATACCCACTAAAACCACCTCGAGTAGTTCCTACAAAGCCGCGTTGCAGAGGTCCCGAGGTCGCTGTCGCATTCTACCGGGACCTCAACGGAAAAAGGAATGTTGAATTACACCATCCTTGGCGTAGAGCGTATTGCTACGCTACTAAACAGGAATCTCTATAGTTCGATGCCCACTGCTTTCTATAGAAACTCAACCGTGCCCGCCAAGTACGATTTAAGCAGTAAGCACTTGACCGGTACCGTACAACCCTACCAGAGGTCGAGAACAAATTTCGATTTTAATTAAACCTTGCCCTCGAACCGGGAATGGAACCCGTTACCCCTCACCCACCACGGCCACATACAAAGACCGTTTGGCTATGAGGCCCTTAGAACTTTGATCCCTAGGAACAAAACAAGATCTTAAGTCTGGATCGCATCGGGAGTCACAGAGTACCAATTCTAATCAATATTAGGATTGGCAAACTCATACTAAGTGAATATAATAATTATTACGTTAACTACGATTACTTTGAAAATCTACGTTGATGTTGCAAACTTGCTACAAAAGATCAATTTTAACTTAATATAATGTATTATACTAAGTTATAATTGATCTTTTTCCCCTCTTCGTATTCGGACATGCAGAGGAATTGTTCGGATTAATACCTGCAGCTGAGTTTCATCATCGGACGTCAAGGCAGAATACGAAATTCCACCCATATTACCTCGACGTCCGTCGTCGACAACTCAGCGTTTTTAGGCAATTTTTGCAGCACTGAAGCATTTGCGAACTTAGGGACCTTCAAGAAAAGAGCGTACCAGTTCGTAAAAGGCCGGCAACGCACTTGCGAGCCTTCTGGCAATGAGAGAGTCCATGGGCGGCGGTATCACTTAATATCAGGTAATAAAAAAAATATTACCATTAAAATCTCCTTTGCTAAAAGCTCATAGTAGTAAATTTAAAGCTCTTTTGCTTTGTTTTTCGATTCAATGAATGTAGCATAAATTCCATTTGAGGAACAAACAAGTCGCCCCGAAGCAACTGTAATATGAGAAAACTCGTGAAAAGAACAACCCAGTTCAACAATTACGTTCTATATCGGGAAAATCAAGGATTCCTCAACACAATAGATTGTGTACTTTAAGGATCGATTTGAAGCTCTATTGTAAATACTCGGCACGAACCGCACTTCAAAACCCTCGAATCATATGTATCGGAATCTCGAACAATCTTCGCCTTTTACATCATATCCGATGTAAAAAGCTGAATTTTTTTCTTACAATTTCACTAAAGATACTTTACATGAATTACAATCTAGCCTATACAATAATTATGGCTAATAAGTATTATGTTGACTTAATTTTCTAGTAAATAGCTTAAACTAAGGTAATGGTAAGGGTATCACAATGTTCGTTCCCATACTCCTCCGAAACGTCTTGACCGATTCTTATTAAATTTTTTATGCATTTTCAGTAAGTCTGAGAAACGGCTACTAGCAAACCCCTAAGTGATAAGGGGTGTTCACCCTAATTTTTTTTTGTGTTTTTTTATGTTTTTTTTATGATACAACAAACAAAAATACATACAACCCCTAATTTTCACCCATCTACGATCAAGGCCTACTTTTTATTATTATAGATAGATATTTTTTTTAGTTCAATATATATATATACACTATAAATTTTGACACTACGTTCGTATTTCCTAGATAACCGCCTTGCACTTATATTCACTACACTAGTTATCTTAAGGCGTCTCGTTCCTGTTTTATCAAGAAGTTGAAGTGCCTTAGCATTCACATGATTAGTTAAGATCAATGTTTTTATACTCATACATTTTGGTCAATCTTGTGGTCTCTCTCTATCTTACAGATTTTATGGTCTATAAAAAAATAGTAAAATAAACGAAAACAAAGCATTTTATATAAAAAAAAGGTGCGTTTACTTATGTACGCGCGTAACAAGTTATACTTCTTTGGCATTATTAAAAATAGTTTTTGATTGCATGCAAATAATTAATTACAATTAAATAATCAAATACTGGAAAAGGAGTTATAGTCAATAAAGTCCAGTTTACATTGGAAAAATTAAATAAATAAATTTTTATTATTATTCTCTTTCATTAAGTGTAACATAAATTCTATTATTATTCGAATGTTGTTTTTAAATTATGTCCAATGCCGTAGCATCTTCCGCGGGCAACTTCATTCTGATAATTTTGTGTCACGGTGCGCGCGCATCGTAAAATTTCACTCTCATAAATTTTTCATAACGCGCCTAAAGAAGTATAACTTCAAAAACTCTTACACAACGTAACACTTACAAGTTAAATGTGAATTTTAGATCTGAAAATATTTTTGTTCATACTTTTATTTTGAAAATAGGGAGTTTTCATGCCATTCATGAATTATTTAACTGGATTAGGGCAAGAATTTCTAGTTTCTTAGTGTGATCATAAAATCCACCAACTGTAAAATGTAATGTGTCTAGTGGTTTTGCTTTGAATAAGGAAAGTTTTTACTTCAATATAATAATAAATATGTATATCAGACGTGTAACAACGAATACATTGAGAATAAAGAATAAAATCAATCAGTGGCGCTACAACCTCTTTAGATCTTGGCCTCGTATTTATGAATCTGTTTCATGATATGATTTTTTTAATCTAATAGGCATGTAGGTGATCAGCCTCCAGTGCCTGACACACGCCGTCGACATTTTGGACATGTCGGTTTCCTCACGATGTTTTCCTTCGCCGTTCGAACAGGTGTTAAATGCGCAAATAGAAAGAAAGTCCATTGGTGCACAGCCGAACGAATCGAACCTACTACCTCAGGTATGAGAGTCGCATGCTTAATCCACTATAGGCCAACACTGCTCATAGATTGAGAACACCAATTCTTAAAAAGCCGGCAACGCACTCGCGAGCCCACCGGCATTGAGAGCCCCATGGGTGTATCACTTAACATTAGGTGTTCCCATGCACGTGTTCAATAAAAAAACAAAAGAAGGAACGGAATTATTATCTCGCTTGATTTTTATCGGAACTCTTATTTATAATTACGTAAATTTATTTCTGAATTAAACACCGGCTATCCATTATTCAATTTTAATATTTCTTGCTCGCCCTCGTCGCCATAGTAATATTAAGAAATTAAGAATACGATGCTTCCAGAATTTTCTTTGAATTTGTCTTAGAAAACTTTAAAATAACGCAAGTTGGACAAATAGTCGCCAGGGGGAGTACGTTCCCAGCTTCCTCCTGGCAAAATATCAAAAATTTACTCAGTACACAAGTATTATGTTGTCAAAGACCGTCGAAAGCAGTTTTATGTGATTTATTATGTTTCTAGTACGGCTTTGAAATTTGAATCATACTATGTTCTCACGACTTCGTACTGAAATACAATTGATATTATGTTCAAACTCATTTTGTTCATTGTATAACAAGTATAGGGACGTGTTTTGTATTGAAGAGTCAAGTCCAACTACCAATTGTAATTTCTATGAGACGTAGATTTTTATTTTGTAAGAACGGTATAGGTACCTTCTATGTATATCGGTTTGGGGTGGAGCGGCATTGTCTTCAATGCTGAAAATTGAGCGCACCCAACGTGCCATTATTACGATTTCATATAAGAAACCTTTCCGCTACTCAACTTCAAAATTGCACAATGAAACAAAACTTTTAACTGTGAGACAATTATATCTAATAGCAATATGCAGACTTTTTTGGAAACAAACACCCACCGCACCGCATCAAACAAAACGCAAACCCATATATAAGCAACCCAAAACTCGCACTTTCTTCGCCCAACGCTTTTTCTCCTTCCGAGGCCCTTTCATCTTTAACCACTTCATTAAAAACAAAATTATCACGAACATTTCAAAAATCACATTACATACATTTACTAAACATCTCAAACGATATCTTGTTAACCTGTCCTATTCTGATACTGAAAATATTCTTATTGTGCAAAAATAGTTTTAATATAAATGTGTAGAAATAATTAATATAATTTTTAAAAATACTGTTTACGTGTCAAAAGGAAGAGACTGGCTGCCCACAACACAGGGAATCCTAGTGTGGGGGCCAGTGCTTTATCTAAATATCTTGTATATTGTGCATAATAAAGTTTTTTCTTTCTTTCTTTCTTTCATCACGATTTTAATTTAAAATAATTTTCTGATAACTATTGTTTTCACAGCATTTGTTTAGTTTATTTTACGAATACCGGAATGAATAATTTTTTTATGGAACAGGGGGCTAACGGGCATGAGGCTCATCTGATGTTAAGTGATACCGCCGCCCTTAGACACTCAATGCCTCGCGAGGGCTCGCGGGTGCGTTGCCGCCCTTTTAAGACTTGGTACGCTCTTTTCTTGAGGAACCTAAGTCGAATTGGTTCGGAAATACTGGCTGGTTCCACATAGTATTAGTGCGCAAAAACTGCCTTAAATAACGCTCAGTTGTGGAACGACGGACTTCGTGGTGGTACCTACTGGTGGACTTTCGTATTCTGCCTCAACGTCCGATGATGAAACTCAGCTGCAGGTCCAAAACCCAAAATGATGTATCCTAGTTCCAAATAGAGAAAGCTCACTGCTTTGATACCATCGGATATTACGCCTTGTTAAATGTATGAGTTTTTAATTTAGTATCTGTAGAAGTATGTATAACAAATAATATACAATAACTAGCTTATCCGGCAAACGTCGTTTTGCCATGTATATCCTTTATAATAAAAAATAGGGGTTGATTGAGGGGTGAAAATTAGAGGTTGTATGTATTTTTTAATGCTGTATCATAAAAAAATTAAAATTAAAATTATCGCAAAATTTAAAAAAAATAATTTAGGGGTGGACTACCCTTAACATTTAGGGGGATAGAAAATAGATGTTTTCCGATACTCAGACATACCCAATATGCACACAAAATTTCATGAGGATCGGTCAAGCCGTTTCGGAGGAGTTTAACTACAAACACCGCGACACGAGAATTTTATATATTAGATCTTGTATTATTTGGACGTCTTGAAATAGGCGCCCCTTAAGTCCCGAGCCAAAAGACCTTGGCTCTACCCTTGTCATCAGACCATACAAGTTTCGTATAAGACGCTTAATAATAGGTAATATTGCGTAGCTGCTGTAATTAGCGGGCTGGCTTTAACTCTCGCCTACAACAATATATTAAGTAACGAATTAATGCAATGTAACAGTGCCTACGTATGGCTATACTCTCGGGGCGTAACTCCGACGATTTAGGAAATCGCCACGCTTATAAAACTAAGAAAGCCTGAGTGAGCAAATTACAGCCTTGGCACGTACACATAGCATTTATTTAATTATGTTCTTCTGATACGTAAGTGATTATAATGTAGTAATCAATATTCTATTATTTAGGAATCCCTATGTCATATACTGCTTTTTAAAGAAGTGGCATAGATTATAGTTAGAGATAAGCTAAATATATCAGTCGCGCTACACCCTTTTTAGGGCTGGGCCTCAGATTTCTGTATCCGTTTCATGATCATTTGTCAATCTAATAGGCAAGTAGGTACCTGAACCAAGCCGTCGCCTTTTTGGGTCTAAGGCAAGCCGGTTTCCTCACGATGTTTTCCTTCACCGTTCGAGTGAATGTTTTTGTTTACAGGCGGGTTTATTTATATTTGTTCGAAATACATAATTTTAGTTTCATAAAACTCGGCCGATCGTCACATGTTTTTTGCTTTGTTTTACTCGTATTGGACGTGTTTCTTTTATTACCTTTTTGTCAATTATATTTGTTTGTAGTTATATATCGAAACTGTTTATTATACTGTTTATTAAAAAAGGGCCACAGATTATAGTTAGGTAGACAAGATAGGCACAGATAATTCATAAACATATTATTCTAAGGAAAAAAAATCATATCTCGTTACGATCTCCCGGTAAATCCCGAATACACAAATTTTCACTGAAAAATGGCCTACGTGACCTGAATTTTATCAGAATTTCCTCCATTTTTCTCACAGAATTCACTGAATCATTTTTAAAATTGCATTGCGAAATGAACTTTGCTCTCCTCGTTGTGAAAGTTGTAGTAATTTAGCTGTAACCTGTGTTATTATTTAGAAGAAAGAGATAATAAATTAGTATTTAAGTAACATATAATGTATCCTGAGCAGTATTGGTCTAGTGGCTTCAGCGTTCGACTCTGATCCCTGAGGTCGCCTTAGACCCAAAAAGTCGATGGCGTTAGTCAGTCACTGGAGGCTGATCACATCGCCTATTAGATCATGAAACAGGTACAGAAATCTGAGACTCAGACCTAAAAAGATTGTAGCACCACTGATTTATTTTATAATGTATTAGGGCAATGTTGGGTGTGCCCACCCTAACAAATCTCTACCATATACACGTCCATGTACAACGTAGTACCGTGTAACATACATAACATAGCATTTGTAAACATATACAACCCATTTATTATCCGAAGAAAAGCTTATAAACTAATTTACGAGTGTAACATTAAACGGGACCAAATGTTTCTTATTAAAAGAAAAGAATTCTTTATGATATTGCCTGAATGGGACTTTTATTGGCTACTTATTGTATAAATATGGATTTGATTGTTATCATCATCCTCTTTATTTGGTCCATTTCTGGACGTAGACTTGCTCCATTTACCTCCAGTACGCCCTAAACTGGCCTCTCTGTATCCACTGAGAGCCAACCTTCTTGACGATGTTATCAGTACATCTAGTCGCTGGGCGGCCGCGCGGTCTATTGTTCTGCCGGTCTCCATTCAAGGAGTCTGCGGTTCTTGCTAAAGCGATCTATGTGGCCTGCCCTCCGCCGATTAGATGTTGTGCCATTCCTTACCTTGTCGCTCACGCCGGATTTTATTATATTAATTTATAATTAATGTTTGTTATTTAGTTGGTTGACTACTACTACACACTTAAAACGTAGCGACATCTACAAACTGCGCGTATAAATCACTGCGATGACGTCATCCCCTGAAACGCGCTAACTAAGTTCCAGCTGCTAAGGATTTATAAAACTTCTTGACCTTAACCACTGGGTCCTCTAAGCCAGTCAGTGGTTCGACTGGTCGAGGAGACCCCATGTAGGTTGGAGGAAAAATATACCTTCTTTCCTTCACGATGTGGATGTGTAATTTTTATAAGTTAATAGCAGTACCGACAGACGTTGTCCTGTATTTCAAACGGTTAGGATATTAAGCAAAGTGTGAAAGACTGCAGCGCCATCTGCCGGGCTGATTTGTGAATCTAAACCATTCAGGGCGCCACCCAAAAGCATATAAAAAAAACATTGAAATCAGTCCAGCCGTTTAACAGGAGTTCAGTGACATACACACGTACAGTAGAATTATATATATAAAGATACAGTTTTATTTATTCTTTTTAAATTAATTCGATTGCCAGTTTCCCTTTAAACCTATTTTACATACAGTTATCTCGATGTGATTTACACTTGATATCATCAACAATATTTAAAAAACTGAATTCGAAACATAAAACAAAGAACTCGCACTTAACAAAGATGGCGGAACTACTTATTTCTCACCTCGTTGTACATTTCAATGGAACAAAACGTAACTAAAAGTCCGAACAATAATTGTTTCTATAAATAAAACCGTTTATAAATAATGTGACATATACAAAAGATTAATGCTTGTGAAGAACATATACTAATCTAAGTATAATTTATTAATGACCTATATGAGGGTTATGAACCTTAAAACAATACATTATAAAATTGTTACTTTTATGTAGAAATTATTTCGTCAAGTACTGTTAATATGTTGAATACTGCTGACTAGCTTCTTCTTTTTTACACATATATTTAATGCCAGTTCTTGAATCAATGTCGTAGAACGCACGAGAAGAACTGGCAGTTTCCACCACTAATCACCGAATTTAGTATAACAGGATGCATCCATAGCTATAAAAATTTTCAAGTTATATTATTAGTCAATATATTAACCCTATTTTTCTGCGTATCAAAACGTATAAGTCACAGGCGATTATGCATGGTACTTTTTTATAAGTTTGAATATTCCTTTCTTTCTTCATGTGTCTAATTTATTTCTTGACAAGATTCCGCATTTACAATACTTGTATTGTCTATAAAGTTTATAGTATAGTGCTCCTTAGCCTTGCCTAAGTTTATAGTATAGCCTCCTTGAGCCTTAATCTAAGTAACCTAGCAGAGCCCGCCCAGGTTTCTGTAAATGTACATTATGAAAGCCTGCAAAGCAACCTTCGGAAAACCTTGGCCGGAGGGTGAAACTCGATCAATAGTTTGTAAGGAAATTCTACCTCGACTTCTTGTGTTACAAGCTTTGGAGGATATGTATGAGGGTGCATAATAAATACAATGCAGTACAATAATAAACTAAAAAAGAGTAATTTGTTTAAGTGTGTTTGTACGGAAATAGTATGAGTTGTCACAAGACACAAATTTTACGAAAGCAACCGACTTATCTGAATACGTAATATATAATAGTCAAGATAGAGTAGTAATAATAAATTCTTGTACAAATAACTTCGCATTGTGGCCGATTTCGGATCTTGAACTAGAAGCAAAAACGTGCAGGCAACGGAAAATGTAAGACCCGTTTGGAAATGTTTATAGAGCAAGAAATAACGTTTCAAAAACTGTATGCGATAGGAACAGCTCGTCCTGTATTAGACATCTATGATTTCTTCATAAGAAGTTAAGTATAATTCTTTATTACATATTATATTCAGTAAATAAACGAACCTTTCTAAAATGGCTCAGGAATTTAGATACGGTCAACTAAGCCTTAAAAATAATTATAAATGACATTTACGTAATTTAAGAGTTGGTCGCCGTGTCAGAGTTACAAAATAATTAGATTTTAAATTCTTAAGAACTTTAGATTTGTTAAGTTTTTCATGCTAAGTAGTTTAAAATAAGTGATACATACCACTAATTATTCACTTATTCATACATCTTCTACAAGTTTTCTAAAAATCGACTTTATTCTAATAATGATTATTATTTGATTAAAACATTATAATTAATATTAATTTGATAGCGTAATAATATATTTTAATACTGTGATAATATAATATAAGAATAGATAATACTGATATGACTCATAATATAATTGTAACTTCTATTCTATTATACCACTGTAACATTTTTGTACCATATTCTGGCCAATAAATTATTATTATTAATATAAATAATATTTCTTAGAGTACATAGATCATAATATAAAACATTATTTACGAAAATAACTCTTTCATTTTGATATAAGTATTTATATCAAAATGCGAAAGAGTTGTTTTCGTATAAGTATTTAGACCGAAAAGGCCATATATTAGGATTGTGCAAATCTAGAATCAGATTCTACTATTCCTGTAAAGCATTGCGTATATGCTTTGGTAACCCCACCTCACGGTTCCAAGCTACAATTGCCTCTGTTCAGTGAATGTTAAGAACCATATTCGAATGTCAAGGAGGAAATTTAATACAGGTATTCACAATATGGTTGTGAGATGTTTATTCAAAGGCGAACGGGCTTAGTATTAGTTGTATATGTCGTTTGTATGAGCGTGGGCGTCCATACATCGTATTCATAAATGTTCTGCCTTAAATAGCCATGATCTTTATCACACGCGGTACACTACAAATGAACAAGACATGACAAAATATTTTTAACTAGCTACGTTTGTAACTTTGAATATGACCAATATAAATGTGATAAAAAACATAAGCATAAGTGAAACTTCTTTCGAAAACAAATTTTTAAGTCTTGTTCATATTTATACAAATCTAAAACTTTATAGTGAGTTCATTTGTTTGTTAGTGTCATCTCTCTTAAAGATGAACTTCAGTTTAAACTATGAAAATAAATGTAGGATTTTTTATAAACAGTAGTTAAACAACAGCTACTTTATTAATTTGATGATTAAATTTATGGATAGCGTAACGTTAAAGATGCCTTGTAATCATAAGCTGTATTTAATTACGTAAACCAAAGAGGATAAATATATCCTTGACTAAAAGGGTTTAATAATGCGAAAAATCCCTAAATATCGTGTGCGCAGGCAGCCATTAAGTAAGATTGATGAACCCCGCCCAAACTTGCCGCCCGCCCAACCACACTGTAGCCTCGCCATAGTGTTTCATCGTGAAATATAAAACATTGATTATATGCCACGGCTAATTGAAAAGCAATTTGTGTTAATTTTTTAATATAGTGGTTTAATGCTTTTAGTTTAATATTTACAGAATGTATTCCTGCACAATAAAACTTGTAGTCTACAATAAATCACCACTGTGGGCGATTATAAAGTAATATTTTTACAATTATCAAACACATCTAAATTAATTTTGCTCCTATATCTATTTAAAAACTTTTAAGAAAACATACTAATATAACTTTTTCTACCGCTGTGATGCTTTTTGACATTCAACACCTTTTGTCTCACCGGTCACGCACGCTGTAAAGCACGCGAAACGTCGGGAAAAATTTAAAATTATGTAAAAAAATTATAAGTTAATTATAAGATAGCTTCAATCCGTTAAAAAAAGTGTTTTCTTTAAATGTGTAAAAGTTATGTTACTAAAAGAAAATACTATTTAAAAAGTTCTCTAGACACTAATGTAGTAATGTCATTTCATAGTAATATATGTGTAACATATTGTATGATCTTGTAAGCCGCTTTAATGCTTCTAATACTGGTGTAATAGGATTACATATAATTTAGAATAACGTTGATGTTAATAAACATAATACCGTAAACATATTTATAAGGAACTTATAGCTGTATATATTTCGTAACATCTGTAAGGCTGAGTCTCAACTGAGTGTCACTGTACACATATTTGACTTCTGTAAATTTAAACATATGGTATTTATATATTTGTGTCATAGTCTTACTTTTTCTTCAAATGCCATAAATGAAGGTCCACAGGTGTGGTCACCACAGTTCTTTGAGGGATGTGATGCCCGTCCACCTCTGTATGTTTCACAACCACGATTTCTTACTTCGGCCGGCGTGTCTCTTGCTCTCATATTTTCCCATTACTACGAGATGCAAGAAGCAGTTATATTGTCGTAAAAGACTTCTTTTTACCTAGGATAAGTATTTAAAGAGATATTACGGGTTGGCTAGTAGTACTTTACCTCATACCCACTTACGGGACACACACAGAACAAACTCGTCATTAAAAAAAATGGTGGTAGTATTACTAGACTATTAATAACTTTATAAGTGCTTTCCTCAACTGAAACTGACCTCAACATAAAATGAACAGGTTGAGGAACAGGAACAGGTGAGGTTGTGGTGTGGTGGCTGAGACATTCTCTAGATGGTCGTAAAGATATCACACGAAAATTTACCAATAAAATAAAAATGACCGTTTCATATCAAAGAAATGTAGGTTACACATGACTGTGGCTCCGCCATTAAGCTGATTAAAATTCACCTTTTGTCTGACTTGATATGAGCAACTGTTCTTTAGCAAACGCTATGCAAGATGTTTTTATTTTAGAGCTCGGGTATTATGCTTTTCTGCGATTAAAAAATAAGAAATCTCAAAGTAAACGTTAAAATATATGTATTTATATCATGTATGTTGAGTTTAGATTTAGTATAGAGAACATGACCGTGCATGTAATTTGTGCATTTTGAATTATTCATTTTATATACGTACATAATGAAGATATATTTTTTCAAAAATGTGTTGTATATAAAGGGGAATCTAATAATTATTAATTTGGGTTTAGTCACGACGACGACAAAAGTGGAAATGGGCAGGCCACATGATCAGGGGAAAGGATAAATGGAGTAAAATAATCACACAATGGTACCCAAGAGATGGAAAGAGAAAGAGAGGTAGACCACAAAAAATGTGGGACGACGACATTAGACAAGTCGCGGGAACAACATGGGGTAGATTGGCCATAGAAAGGCCAGAATGGAGAAGAGTGGAGGAGGCCTTTTCCACCTGGCAAACGGACACGCAAAAGTGGAACAAAAGAACAATCTACTAATCTATGAAAAATAAAGAAAATACTGTCATGTCCGAAAAGAGGCTATAATAATAATAAAAACGAATAATATGCTGAGTGGATGTGGACCAGTAGTGTATAACCAACCCAGAGCTCGTCTATTCAAGTGGGGAACGATTTGTCAGTAACACTTGCGTGTATGGGGCAGATGAACATGCAGAAAATAGTGTGATAGTAAGCACATGTTACCCATTAGTGGATGAGATGTGTTTTAGAAGAGTGATCACACAGAGTCACTAGTTCAAAAAAATTTAATTAAATTTTACATTCCTACCAGATCTGAGGAACTGCCTTCAAACTTCCTAATTACTGCAGTCAAGTACAACTAGGTTTAAATAAGTCTCGTAGGGTGAAAAGGGATATCATATATAGGTAATATATTACATTGTATATTAAGTACAACTTGTGAAAAATTCGTGCTTCCCAACCGGGCACTTCGCCAAAAGACATTTACAACTAAAAAAAAAAAAAAAAAGGCTTTTTAAAAAACTGTATACGTATTTCATTTTTATTTCCTTTCTATGTTAATTTGATTTTTAATTATTAATGTTACAAAGAACACTTTGTAACATAACAATTTACAAACAACTGTTTAGCTTATTTAAATACACATAATATAACTCTTAAATGTGCTTTTTCTCTCGGCCTACACCCTCTGTCTTCTTTGCCGATGAGTAGGGAAGCCTAAAAGTTCAAATTTAATGACGTGGAATAAGTGATACATGTATCTTATGTTCCATAATAAACATATATTTTTTTTTTAATAAAAAAGATAGATAGGTTATGATATTTTTAGTTTTTTGTTGTGTTTATAATTGTAGAATTTTTATCATTCTTTTACAATTACAGACAGTATGCAATTATAATCACAGTTGTATATTTGATATGAAAATAAATAAATAACAAACATCCGAACCAAAAACAATTTTTTTTTGTATGTGAATTTATAACTATCATTTAAAATGATATATCTCAAATCCCTGTCCAACAAAAGCTTTATTTTTATTAATTTTATGTAATATGCGAACATCTTTGAGCGTAAATTTAATTTGTACACTAGCGGAATCTAGTTTACCCATCGCATAAGCACTACAAAATTGCATTACCTACCTGAATTTCGTGAACTATATAAAATGTAATTTTCCCACCGAAGCACGTAGCGGTAATGTAGCGAATTCCGTTGACCGAAAATTAGGCTTAGTACATATAGTTCTTGCTTATATTTAGTTACCTAGTAGGTTCCAACGTCTATTTTAATATTAAATGATCTAATCTCTTAAAAAATCTTTGGAGCAAGCAGTGGCAAAATTTCCCTTGGAAACAGTGCGTAAATTCATAGATTCGTGGCCAAACAGATCAAAGGCTTGTATAAAATCCAAAGGCGGCCATTTTGAATACAATATTGTTTTATTTTTTGTTGAGACTTTAATAAATATGTAGGTATAAATTTTAATAATATTACATAACTGCATTAAAAATTCAATTTCATTTGTAACAGAACGTATGGCTGGGCTAGGTAGTACTTCAGTATTGTAATTAAAATGAAATTGAATATTTATATATTATTAATCTATTTCTGAACCAATAAGACTTAGGCACCTATAAAGATCGTAGCGATTCTTAAAGACAACGCACTTGCGAGCTTTCTGACAGAGTGTTCATGGTGGTTCATGGTTCAAGCTTTCTGTCCGTTTGCCCCGATTTCTATAAAATAAATATAGATGTGTGTGTGTGTAGTGATGAGTAATCATTTTGAACCACATAACACAAATGTGTCAATCTGTACATATAGTTTAATATGATTACATGAGCCTATAATTCTAGTTGTTAAGTCTAAATCTCTTAATAAGTCTAGTTGTTATTCAAAATATATAAATATAAAGAATTCATAAATACTCATTTATTTATTTCATATAAGTAACTAGTGCGTAGAGCTGGCGACAAGAACGGGCAAGTTTAAGCCACTCTTTAAAATCGCCATTTTGGTTCGCAAATGAATGTAAGGAATTGCAACTATTACGACATGCGAAACGCGATTCTTTGAATATTTTTTGGCCCTGTTGCGACGACGGTGTTTGGCGTAGACGCTTCTTTATAACATCCTTGACGATGCCAACATCGTCCAATATCCATACAGTAATAATAACTAGTCTAAAGGCTGTTCGATCATAGAATAATATTAGGATAAAATAAATATATCCACAGCCTTAAACTCCAATTACCGAAGTTCCCTAAACTGATTCACGAGTCCGCATAAATAGCCGTTGTATGCAAATTCCCTAAACTGCTAAACCCGTTTCATCAAGTTCTTGTTTGCGCTATATATCTCCTAAAAAATACTATAATACGTGCTGCCATTTCAAAACTCACATTACATACATTTACTAAAAAAGGGTACTTATGTACGCGCGTAAGAAGTTATACTTCTTTGGCTTTCTTTATTTTTTTAAAATATTAAATAATTAATAATAAATATTTAACGTTAATAATTTAATTATATTTAATATTTAGTATATTATTCAATTATTAGTTAATATTAATAATAATAATTATTATTATTTTATTATATTATTCATTCAATTTAATAACTAGGTATGTTTCATAACCTTTTAACTAAGTAACAATAGGTCTTTGTGAAAAAGCATTGCTAAATTTCTTTGAAAAAATAACTAACTCCTTATTTGTTTAAAAGGTCATAATGGTCATTCAAAATTATTGGCATAGCTGCTAACTTCACGCATATTCTATTTCTTTTAACTTGTAGATTGTCTTATTCCCATCTCGCTCGCGCACGCTCGGCGCAAATGAATGTAAGAAAAATGTGAAATTTAAAAAGAATTCGTGGTTAGTGGGCAACTTCATTCTGTTAATTTTGTGTCACGGTGCGCGCGCAACTTAAAATTTCACTCTCATCAATTTTTCATAACGCGTCTAAAGAAGTATAAGTTCAAAAATCTCAAAAAATATCTTGTCCACCTGTCCTATGCTGATCCGGAAAATATTCTTATTGTACAAAAATAGTTTAATTATAAATTTGTATGTAATGTAGAAATCATAAAGTAATAATATACAGTTTACACGTCAAAAGGAAGAGACTGGCTTCCCACAACACAGGGAATCCTAGACCCTAGTGCCAGTGCACTTTACCTATATATCCTGTATATGCTTTATAATAAAGGTTTTCTTTCTTTCTTTTGATGTCATATTCTTGCATAGACTTAACCTATACTTGATCCTATTATATAAATGCATAGTTTAGAAATATCTAATTCAACGAAACCGAAGTTAGGACCTCCGATTATCATCCGTCGAACTAAGCGATTGAATTAAACTAAATGCTTATTAATCTTAATTCAAATTCAGTTTCAAAATGAATAGAGATGCTGAAAACTTCAGCTTCAGAACTTTTTCAATTTAAACGCTTGATAGAAAATTAAAATTGTTTAAATTTTAACTTTAAACAGCCTTCTATGACGTTGAATAATGTAGATAGAATCTCTTAGCTCTCAGAGTCGTCTTATTGGTAGGTTAACTAGGTATATATAATATATAAATAGAAAATGGTGCAACATCGTACTTTAATGCCCATTAGTAAGATTGATTTAAGGACAACGCTGGTACTCTATCATTACCAATAGTGATAGAAATCTTTAATGTTCTGTTTTGTACCACGCGATCCAAAGGTTGCGACATCAGCGATTCGGATTTTGAGAGAATTGTATATAAATTATAAACAATAATGTTGGGACTATCACTGTTACAAGTACAGAATAGCCGGGTAGGATAGTAACTGAAACATAGTCGCTCTTTGTCATTTCTCAGAGTAACAGCAAATAAGTTTTATTCGCGAAAATATCTACCCTAATACTTTTGGCTAACATTAAATCCTCTTTATTACAAAGAGTTCCAACGTTGTTCATAAATTTCTTTCTTTGTTATATTTTTTTACTATTCGGTGTTATTCATGTAAACATTTAGACAAATATGTATTAATACTATCTATGTATCTACGTTTTATAACAACAAGATATGTACAACAAGTAATATGTGTCCACCTGTATATGAGTTGTCATTAAAAACAAGCATTAATTACGCAATAGAACTAAAAATATATCATACAGCCGGGATATGAATGCAGAACTTTCAGCCAGCCACAGACCAACACTGCTCCTATTTATGAACGTACTATAAACCTCATTTAGTTAACATGTCTTTATGTTATTTGTAGTAACTTTAATTAATACATATGTATTTGTATAACATATTCAAAATATCCCATTAATTAATGGTTTATTAATATGAATATTTTCATTAAATATGATTTATTGTGTAGTCAAGCGTAAAATAATGAGAACTTCTCAAACACGTACATGCTCTGTGCAACTATATAAAAGCGTGGAATGTATAATATAAGATTTCTTTAACAATATAATTTATTTTCAGACTTGTGCAATGCGGCGACGAAAATTCAAGCGTCGTTCCGCGGTCACCAAGCGCGCAAGCAGACCCAGGTTGAAAAAACCAAGGAACAACAGGATAAGGTAGGTGTAGAGGCTACAATTACCTTTAACGGGAAGGAGGCTCTCCTGGTTCTAAGTGATACGCGCTATTCTTGAAGGATCCTGGAGAACGCCAACTGTGACTCCTGTACATAAACATCGAATACGCTTCTGATATACGAAAGTCACATGCACCCTAATCTCGTTATTGAATTTTACCATAAGTAAAATTGAATTTTACCAAATTTTAAAGGAATTATTACATAAGAAATGTTATACTGTTACAGAGTAACTCAGTGATAGACTTTCATTTCTTTATAAAAGTTAAGTTTATTAATAATGTTAAGTACATTCTCCTTTTCGCAACGTGAAGTCAATGCAAATATACCAAATAAATAATGTTTTTTATAAGAATAAAAATTTATAGGAATATAATAAAGTATAATAAAGCATGCCCTCTCACAACATTGCTGTGCCTAACCAAGGTCCTTATAGTAATAAATTATAACGTGTCACGTGTAAAACATGAACATAAGGAATGTAATAAAGATTTGAGTTTGAGTTTGGTTACGAAATACTTCGTTGGGCAGCTACTACGTGGTGGTGCGCAGTGGAAAGCTTTAAATACCAAACCATAAATTCGACACCAATTTATTAAATACTAGCAATGTCCTTCGGTTTCGTTCGCATAGATACCGATCTCGTGGTAGTGAAGAGTCTACTAAGTCGGACTGTAGATATATTTTTGGTATCATAAAAGTTTTATTTTACTTATTTTAATTACTTCCTTTCAGATTATTAGTTACACATATTCATGGGTAAAACATTAAGTTGTAGATACTGATACGTTCTATAATATTGTACAACTTTTTTTGTGTATCATCAATACTTTTCACAGCGCATGCGATGAAAATTTATTTATGGATCATTGTTTCACACCTTGGGTTATATTATTGCACGATCCCTATTTTTTTATATTTAATATAGCCTCTGTCAGTCAGTGAAGATGCAGCTGTCTAATGGTGAAATAATTTTCGAAATCGGTCTAGTAGTTTTTGTGTCAAAACATTACAAACATTCATACCAAAACACAAATGTTTCCTCTTTATAATATTAGTATAGATAGACAAATATACTTCTATAAAACAGCGTAATGACACAGTCTTAGATTTGATTAAAGATTTAATTTTTACAGTATATCAGTGTTGTGAATATTCTAAATGTAAAACAAAATGGGTTTAATAAATCAACCCTTGAATTTTAACGGTCCATAATATCAATCAAGATACCTTTATGAAGAACGAAATTGCCTTCCAAAGTTTTCTTTCCTTAGTCTATTAGTCACAACTTTACTCGTAAGGAAACTCATTAGGGGACATCGAAAGAATTAATATTATTTGCTGCGTTCAAATAAAGCCTCTAAGTAATATTACGTAGAATTATCCTCTATTCCTTAATGAAAAGTGTTGAATTATATCCTGTAATAATTGGGATATGTGTCTGTTTAATATTATATCATCAACCTTTTGTGCTTAAGAGCAGTGTTGGCCTAGTGGCTTCAGCGTGCGACTCTCATCCCTGAGGTCGTAGGTTCGATCCCCGCTGTGCACCAATGGACTTTCTTTCTATGTGCGCATTTAACATTCGCTCGAACGGTGAAGGAAAACATCGCGAGGAAACCGACATGTCTTAGACCTAAAAAGTCGACGGCGTGTGTCAGGCACTGGAGGCTGATCACCTACTTGCGTATTAAATTGAAAAATGATCGTGAAATAGATTCAGAAATCTGAGGCCCAGACCTAAAGAGGTTGTAGCACCACTGATTTTGTGCTTAACCTGAAAATAATTCGCTGGAAATCAAACACTGTGTTATAATAGTAATAACAAATCATTTATTTGCAAGACACATTCAGATCGATCAATTATAAAAATCCGCACAATCAGCCATAGGCATGCAAATGTCATATTAGTTTTCATTAAGTCATATAATATCAACACAATGTCATGATAATAAGTTAAGCTATTTATAATAATTAACTTATGGTCCCACGCTATAAAGACACCTTTCCTTTAAAAATTTAATCCCCTTCCCTTTGAAAGCATTACAGTGATCTATAACTTCTAGGAAGGTGATTAAATAGTTTGATAGCCATGGCGTAACAACTCTGTATAAACTTATCATGTGATAACTAAGTACAGAGGCCTTAAGACATCATTCTTAATATAGTCTATGGTATTATATCCTCGATAGAACCCAGCTAACGATCGTTTTCATATTTCTTTAATACGTAATTTTCTCAACAAGCACTTGACCCGTCAATCGATTTCTTGGCGAGAAATTCTTTGGAACAGTTTTAACATGATATGCACGTTTTGACTTTGGTGAAATCATATTACTGCAAACAGTATTTATTGATATTAGGGTTAACGCTGTTTATCTTATATATAAAATTCTAGTGTCACAATGTTAGCTACCATACTCCTCCGAAACGGCTCAACCGATTTTTATCAAATTTTGGTCAGTAGGTCTGAGAATCGGCTACTATCTATTTTTCATATCCCTATTAGTGATAAGGGTTGTCCACCACATTTTATTTTAATTTTTTGGACAAAATTTTATTTTGTTTATAATGTGCCATTAAAAAATACATACATCCCTAAATTTTCACACCTCTACGATCAACCCCTATTTTTTATTATAGTACATAGTTATTTTTATTAAACTAAAAAATATTTCCTAGAAATAATGTAGGTACATGGCAAAACAACGTTTGCCGGGTCAGCTAGTTGTATATAAGTATTACTACCTTTATATATAAAACTGATACAAGGCTAAATTATTTCATATTAATATTATGGATATCTGTCGTATATACACGATACAACAAATATTTATGTCTTAGTTTTAACGAGGACGTATTAATTTTCCGTAAAAAACATAGAAGACAATTTTTTGTGTATATCTATCGTTAACTTAAGTCAACAATAGAACTAGTCTCAAGTTGTGCCTATTCGAACGACTTTTTTCTGAGATTTTAATATGAATTGAAATGACCAACTACGACTATTAAGCTGAATAAAAACTGAATCTGTCTAAATTCGCTCTTTTAGCTAAAGTCCTCATTTCTCTTTATAAAAGTGTTTATTAAAGACTGCTCGTACACTGTAAAACTGATAGTTTTTATGAATAAGTGTGTAAAAACATAAAATATATATCTACATTGCGCTCATTTAAGTGTTGTGAGTCACGCATAGCAATCAAATGTAATAAAGGCCACATGCAAATCTTTATCAAGTGTTTAATAAAGTTATAAGCACTTGAGAAAATAGCTCCAGAAATCTTGAACACTTTTCTTAGCGTTCTATCTCATTAACAACAAACTTTCATGTATCTCTTTGTTATACTTGTAGTAAACTGTACAGGCTGCTTGTCAAAGCATTAAAAACGAATAGCTTATTAGCAAATGTTTCTCGCTTTTAGAAATTCCTTCGATATTTTTGTGATATTTATTTTTAACTACCACTAGATGTATCAATATTTAATTATACAGTATGGAGCGTAAAAAGGAACAGGACATATTATTCTACGAACCGATAATGATTTAGGCATATATCTAAATTGGGAGATAACTCTCTCTCTCACACACGTCACTTTAAAGCTATAAAAGAGATAATCATTGAGTAAAATATACAAATAAATATAGATAAAATTTTGATGAAGTGTACAGTATTTATTTGGCCTCACTCAGTACACTTGGCCATTGGTAGATAGGCAGGAACAAACAAATACATAAATCATAATATAATATATGATATATGTATACTTCCATATTCTTTATATATGTTACTGTAAAAGTTCGAACTACGGTTAATCTTAAGATTTAAGTGTAAGTCTTAGGATTTACCGACATGAGTTGGTAAATGTAAGTATTTCTGAAAATACGACGATTTTTTCGAGCTTTTACCATTCGAATTCAGTATATGCTAGGTTTTACCACTGTCACCTGGTAGATGTTGGTTTTAGGAATAAAACAATGAGTCATTCTTAATTATTTACTTTAATGTACTATTAGACAAAACAGGTACATAGTATTATAAAGGTATCATATGATAGTAATAAGTACAAACTAATACCAACTTATTTTAAATTATTTTGAATAAATACATAACGTATGTCTCTGAATATCTCAATCTCTATCATATCTATCTAACTGAATCAGTAGTTCTCTATTTGGAATTTAACAACGAAATACAAACATAATGCTTACATAAGCTAGTCTAACTTAATATTTTTTTTTTCAACATTTACCGTGCCATTAATGTAAATCCTAAGATTTACTAACGGAATAGTGGTAAGAGTTCGAATCGCAAACCTTTTGGGACATTTACCATTAGGAATTGGTAGATCTTAGGTTTTACTGGAATATCTTAGGATTTACTGCAGTTCGAGCTTTTACAGTAACATATAAATTAAATAATATGTTACCTACACGGCTGGAATTTACTTGCTTATTAATATAAATATCACTGTCACTTAGATATAATGCAGCTTCCAGTAATTGAGATCAATAGTTACAAAGATTATGCTTAAAAAACAAACTACTAATTATCACTTAACATAAAAATTATTATTTTAATGAGATATTATTATTTGAGATAAGCGTTCGATTATTAAAAATAAACAGTATCAAACGCATTCAGTTTATTTCATTAATACTATTCGCATTTTTCACTTACCCCGGTTGAAGTTAAAAATTCAACTCATTTCTAAAATCTTCATAAGCTTCTGTTGTACCGAAGAATAATAATTAATGAGCGCCAACTCTCCTTCTCAAAGCAATATTTCAAGAAACATTATTTTGTAAATAAATTATGCGACGGAGTTTTTTGTTCCCTAACAAAGGCATGGATTTAAATTAAATTTCTTTACTCTGTTACTACAAAAAGCCTTTTAATTTTTACAATATTTATAAAGTAAACGGGTTATTCATTCATTCATTGAAGGCGTAAAGGTTGCATCTCCTTACAAACGTCTTGTGAAAGAAAATACTTGGCTGTTAAAAGAAGTGGAAGAGTTCCTTGTTAGATCTTCGAGTCTACGCCCTTAATTTGTTAAGTAACATTTATCGTAAATTTAGTAATATGATATTTTCGGCGTTTAAAAGTGTACAAAATTTATGTATATAAATATTTTTAAAGAAAATAATAAGTGAGTGAAGCAGTCTCTCTTAAACCTTTTCTTATAATTACAGACCTCATTCATTTAGAACCTTTGTTAGGGAGGTTTCTCCACACCTATTTTAAAGATCATTCAGCAACTTATCTTGTCACTTATAGACCTTGCTGTGGAAAGAAACAAGTGTGTGACAAGTTGAGAGAATAGTAATTTTTAATTAACATTTCAAAATCTCTACGTAAAAATTGTCTGATAATCCTTTACAAACTATATAAAAAAAGTGCGTGCGTACAAAGTAATGTGTACTGTCAGAAGTGAAACTTCTTTGGAAAACTAAATTTTAAGTCTTGTTCATATTTATACAAATGTAAAACTTTAGATTTCCGAGACTTAGAGGGAGAGAAAAAGGAAGATATGTTAGGAATTTAATGAATGAATGTCATTAAAATATTAAAAGTGTCGAAATTTCATACTATTTGCTTCATGCTACGTTCGCCCTTTCTCACTCTCTCTCAATCAAAGTTTCAATTCTCTCCCTTTTCTTCGACAAAAACGCTGCACATCTTCGTGACGCTAATATTATTATTATTGCGTTTCATCCGTAAAAAAATTAACCCTCAAGCGCCTAAAGAAGTAGCACATCAAAAATAAATAAACCTAAGTATTTATTCCTTTACAACTATTACAACATAACTTAATCCTAGTCAATCCTTAGTTGTAAGGATGACTCACGAGTAAAGGCCTCCTTCAGATCACTCCATTCTTCCCTATCCTGCACAGTCTATCCAACATATTGTATCTTTAATTCCAATAGACTATCCTGCAATTGGCAAACCTCTTTTTAGTGTGGACCACGCTAAACCGATATTACCTTCCAAGAGGCATCATTGCGTGTCCTGCACATTTCAATTTGAATTTTTTCCAGTGTGTAATAGCGTCTATAATAATAAATTTTCCTAATGTAAGTATTACATATTAATCTTATATTAAGTATATTATTACGTTCCACAACTCTTCGACACGTTCCTATCTAATATTGGCATTAAAAATACAATTTTGGCTTCCTTAATATAGGACATGGTAGTAGACAGGAATCTAACATATTTTTTTTTAAGTAACTTAGACTTTAGAACCTCCTTGTAACGTCAAAGCTTGTTTCAGGTAAAATCCAGGCGTATATGTAAAATAATAGCCAATTGAAGTTCGACACATTAAAAAATTCCACTTATATCTTTGTTTCGAATTCAAACCACATTGGCACTATTATCCGGTCTGAATATTTAACAGTCTCCTGTGGAGCCTTATACTCTAACTAATACCGGATGTGGAAACTGGGACAGTTGGGCCGGAAGTAAGCGGCTACTTGCTTCCGTTTCACTTGTGTAATAAGAATATGTAAAGTTTGTATCAGTGAATATCGATCTTCATAGTTTGTTGGTGGTATGTTTTAGCTTAGCTTAGTTTTATTTTTGAATAAAACATAAAGCAAGAAAAAAATTGCCAAGACAACATTACCTAGCAAGAGCTAGAAAAAAATCTTAACTTAAAAATAAAATAAGTTCTTTATGACTATTAAAATAGATCACTAATAAAAATTAAAGTTAGTTACGTTCCTGTCTTGAAATATAGCTTACATGGGAGTTTGTTTGGATTAATACCTCTTACTCCATTCCCTATTAGACGTCGGGATTAAATGCAAATTCTATTTGATCGACCATTCCATTTTCCCTTCTGATATCACCGTGGTTCTAGAAGTGAGCAATTTATAACGTATTTCTCGCGCACCAGTCTACCACCTGCGGTTCGAAGTGTTCCCGAACCAAATCGCTTATAAAAATATAGTACACATTCAGAATGGCAGCAATGCAATAGCCTTTTTACAGTATGACAGTACGTGTGCGGCCTCGGTGGGTCGATTTCACTTACAATCAGATGAACCTTCTGCCGCTATCCTCTGTTAAATACTTAATATACTTTTTGAAGCAAACAAACCCATAGCACGTTACAATATGCATGGAATTTTAGCATTTTTTGACGTATTTTAAGTCTCTAAGCTTAATTTATACTTTGCGTGCTCTCATTTGAATAAAAGCTTTATTTTAATCATTTTAGCCGTTTGCAATATTTGTAGGGTCGGGGGAAAATGTGTGGACTCATTGGAACGAGAATGTCGCTATTAACAGAATGTTAATATTTATAATTGATTTTTTTTACTGTTTTAAGAATATTCAACCGCGTTTAAAAAATAAAATAAATCAGTGGCGCTACAACCTATTTTAGGTCTTGGCCTCAGATTTTTGAAGCTGCTTCATGATCATTTTTAAATCTGATAGGCAAGTAGGTGATCAGCCTCCAGTGCCTACCTCTCGCCGTCGACTTTTTGTGTCTAAAACATGTCGGTTTCCTCACGATGTTTTCCTTCACCGTTCGAGCAAATGTTAAATGCGCACATAGAAAGAAAGTCCATTGGTGCACAGCCGGGGATCGAACCTACGACCTCAGGTATGAGAGTCGCACGCTGAAGCCACTAGCCCAACACTGCTCTAATTATTTATTAATTATTCAACTGCGTTTAATTATTATAATTTTATAGATAAAGCTCTTACTAAATGTATTTGCAGCAAATAAGTAATTAGGACACTTCTCTTTGACTTGGCGCGCGCTTTGGGTCGCGGTCCGCGTCTTGACAAACAAATGACGGTGTTCTGTACATCTCATTTTGTAGTAATAGGAGTTGATAATGTACTGCTAATGATCGACTTCAATTTATAAATGCAACATATATATGTTATAGACGTTAGTTACCTCACTTAACGTCATATTTAAGGCTTTAAAAAAATAAAGAACAATAGATAGTAACATGTTCTTGGAAAACAATATCATACAACTTTTTTAATATATATTCTAGCTGATTCCCTAACTAAATTGTCGTCGGAGGTATTAAATAACTTACGTTTATGTACAACTTAAGTAAATGGTATTAGTATCCCAGTTGATCAAGCACTGCTGCCTATTTCTTTTAACAACTTTTTGTTTAACATTTACAGAAATTTCCAGAATTTTGCTCTTAATATCACACACCTTAATAAAATACCTTATAACTAAAATACTAATTTATTTTTTTCTCTTGTCCATTTACATATAAATAAACCTGGCATGAAAAAAATATTTAAATAATGAAGGGTAAAAATATTAAGACTAAAATTATAACGTACAAATAATTATTTTAGACTGATTTTCAAAACTGGTTCGCGGCTCCATTTTCGCTAATCTAGTCTGTCCCAGATCAAAAATGACTTTATCAGTTCCACTACGTTCATCTGGGAATTGAAGCATAAATTTCGATAAGCTTTCGGACACTGATGGGACGAATACTTAATGTGATTTGTGGAGCAAATCAATCCACAATGGATTTACGCCAAATGCCAATAGCGGTTATTTCTGGTTTGTGTTAGACAATAGTGGTCAAAAGATTTACAATTTATACAAACAAAAGAGCAGCTAAGTAGTGTATCAAAATTGAGGTCAATAGTTCAAATCTGTTCTACGATTACATAAATAAATTTTCGTGTTTCACTTCACCATTGTCAAGAAATCCTTTAAACTTCACATCGTATGACAGAAGACGCCATTCAAATTTTCACCCGATTCATTAATGTCTCCCGCATGGGTCTGTCGCTTCAACGACAGCAAGATATATTTGAATTTTAAAAAAATGCAATAGAAGTTTGTTTCATATTAATTAAGAAACAAACAAATAAATATGATACATACAAATTATATTTATTTCCGTGTTCAGTAATAATGCGTTGTACTCTCCTTGGAAGGAAAAAATGACAGGCATTTCAAACAAACATAAAATAAAAATAAAAATTAAATAAAATATGTTTATTATGGAACATAAGATACATGTATCACTTATTCCACGTCATTAAATTTGAACTTTTAGGCATCCCTACTCATCGGCAAAGAAGACAGAGGGTGTAGGCCGAGAGAAAACGCCGGCGTAAAAAACTCTCGGTACTCTTTTAAAACAGCAAATCATCAAACAACACTTATTTAAAACAAATATCGCAAATTTATTAGAAGTAGCCTGTCTAGCACTAGTCCCAGGCCCTTTTATCAACTAGATAATCGTTGACTTTATAGTAAGCCTTTTTAAACAGCTTTTCTTTAATACATTTCTTAAATTTATTGAAAGGCAGAGATAAAAAAGCCTCTGGGATTTTATTAAAGAAGAGTATCCCTTTCCCCAAAAAAGAATTACTAACTTTAGATAGTCTAGTACGGGGAAATTGCAGCCTGCGTTTGTTCCGTGTATTAACATTGTGCGTATGTTCTATTCTAGTAAACTTATCACTATTTTTGTATACATACGTAATATTTTCATAAATATATTGCGAGGGAAAGGTAAGTATATTAATTTCCTTGAATTTATCTCTAAGAGATTCCCTACATTTTAAATTATAGATTGCACGAATAGCCCTCTTCTGCAGGATGAAAATAGTTTCGACATCAGCAGCATGACCCCATAATAATAAGCCATAAGTCATTAAGCTATGAAAGTAACTAAAATAGACAAGTCTAGCTGTATCGACATCAGTTAGTGAACGAATTTTTTTAACCGCGTAGGCTGCAGAACTAAGTCTCTTCGCCAATCCGTTAATATGAGGGGACCACTGAAGTTTTGAATCCATGGTGATTCCGAGAAATACAGTTGTATCATCCAGATTCAATTCCTCACCGTTTATAATTGGTCTAGTATCCATAACCCTTGCATTTTTTGCACAAAATTTAATGCATTTTGTCTTTTTTGCATTAAGTAGAAGGTTATTCATACTAAACCAATGGACAATCGAAGACTTGAAGAGATTCTCACGGAGCTGGTAAATCAAGACTTGAGAGCAACATAAGGGGTTTGCAGTCCACTATATAGAAGTTTCCATAACATACATACCATTTGGGTATGAAAAATGTGTCAGGGCAGCGCTGGGTGCGCCGTCCCCAATCCCTTATCGTGGAGCCTCTATTACGGAATCTTTGTATGAAGGACAAATGACAAAGTTGCGTGAGGACATTCGCAAGCAAGCTTGGCAAACTTGCAGAAGTTGGATTCACCAAGATAAAGACCCCCCGCACAAGTTCAGAATTGTGATATCTGCCAGTTAAGATACTGGAACTGGAAACATTATCTATATTTACCGGACCTAGCTCCTAATGATTTATACCTATTTCCGCGTTTTAAAGAAAAAAAGGGGTCATAAATTAGAACATTTGTGATGACGGAGCTGTCGCCGCGGTTTCTGATTTTTAAGGGATTAGGAAGAACACTTTAAAAGAGCTTAGCTAAGGAAAAGACATATACAAAGTGTATTTTAATCCCTAAGATGACTCCATCGAAAAATAAAATAACATTTAATATAAGATAATTGTTAATTGCTTCTCAAAGCTACAGGTGGGTCAAAGATGGAAGGACGTATGATTGGGAAGAAAAGAACATAGATAAAATAAAGAATACATCATTAAGAAGAACAACGAAGGTAGTAACGTTATAACAAAAATAAATAATCTAAGTGGTAATGGGTGGGGCACATGGCAAGAGGAACAGAAAAATGAAGCAAGAAAGTATTAAACTGGTTAACAAGCTTCAGTAAATGACAAGAGGAAAATAATTTAGAAGGTGGACAGATTAAATTAAGGAAACAGCAGATGGTACATTGCAGACAGGAATGGGATTGAAGGAGGCCTTTGCCAAAAAAGGGCTCACAGATACCTAATAGAATGAGATGATAGAGATATAAATGTGTTTAAGTGTAAAAGTATATGAAATAAAAGGCTAATATTATTAATTGCGTCATACTCATTATCATACTGAACTATTAACCACGATATACGACGAAACTACTGACGATAGGAAAGAAAACAGAATGTATCTTTAACATTGTATTAAGAATTGTCCTGTGCATAAATATAAATCTATGAACGTCATTCAAATTCTACATCATTCGACACACAACGATACACTTTTACCTCCATATCAAAGCAAATAAAAGGCTTTTTCGACAAAGGCGAAATATCAAAAGACTCATACCACAAAAGTAGTTCACATTCTTAGTCATTATAAAGAGAGGGCTTGACAGATCTTTTGTTTTTGTGCTAAAAATGTTTTTGGCTGAAAATGTGGGGTATTGTGTCATATATAATTGGAAAAAACGACCTGAATTTATTTAGTGATCTGCGAGTGTTTCTACTACTGAGTTTAATTATTCAAATATAAAAAAAGAGGGGGAGAGGTATTTAAGTAGTAAAAGAGAAATTTTGTACAGATAGAAAAAATACAAAATGCATATCATTCTGTACACATTCGACCCTGAGGGTGTTTGTGATTATGCTTCTTACTGCATGTTTCTACCTATTAGAATTTTTTATTCATGAATCAATATTAAATTAAATTTGAATTCCACATGATCTGGACTTTGACAAGGTGTTTAATTCTAACTTCTGCGTAAAATATCCAATCTAAAACTAATGATTTTCATACTTTAAATCGTTTAATCATTTTTCATAAGATAAAGTAGTTTGTCTCAAAAAAAAAAATACCGGTATGCTCGATCGATTGTTATTTGGAAAGAGTTTTAAACTTGTCTTAATAATTAATCTAAAGGCTAGTTTACAGTTCACTATCATAACAATTCTTGCCTTAGAAGTTTGCCAATGACCTCAAATTAGGCCTGGAATCTTCTGTCCCAGACTTAATTTTGATAAATCTGTATATATTTTTGTAGAAAACTTATTAACTAATTAGTCTATTTTCGGTTTTGACTTTGAACCCATATATACAAGAATTTTTGTTTCACACGTACGAATATATAAACATTGGGTAATAAGCAACTTGGAAATAACAAAAAAGATTGTTTTATTTTTAATTTAAATGTTTTTCTAAGTAATTCTTTAAATACTGTGGCCCATAATTATGTAAAAAACATGAGTCATTTACGTTAGTATAACTATTTGTCTAGATTATATTAAAATTAAATAAATGGAATGCTGTTGTTAAAATAATACTGGGTTCACTTAATGCGATTTCTATTTAAAAAAATTACTTACTTGAACTTCACTCCAACTTGAAATCGATAGCAATTGTAGCGAGCCATTACCAATTCAGGCCACAATAAGAGCGTTTCTAGAATAAGAAAACCTCCTAGCTATAGCTAAGTGGCGGGAACGTGACAGGAATTACAATGCAGGTCAAAAGGGGACTTGACCGGTTTTAACACTGAGTTTTGTCACCCTATGAGACCCTGGTATAAGAGCTTTTAAGAAACAAATGTAAATTGTGTTGCTGATTCAATAACTGTGGATTTTCGAGTAGGTGTTTAAAGAGCTTCAGTCGGCTTTCGGGAAGACTCGGTGGGCGCTTTTGTGATCACTGAATTGTGAGCTTAATATTCCCAAATAGAAGGAATCTTGTTGATAAAACCTTTTGATGTATTTTTAGCATGTCTGAAAAGATGTCTTACCAATTTTCGGTCGAAAATAAAACTGATGAATTGTGTATTATGTATAAAGACAAGTAATAAATTAGATATTATTTTATAGTAGGTTAAATTAACCCTTATGAATTAAGGTGTTTTGCTGTATATGTTAATTTATGCCATTTAACTATTATGGGTAACAATCCATTATTGCAATAAAAAAGGAGTTCATAATATTGTGTAATATATATTTTGGTATGTTGCTGTTGTCAATGAGATAGGGAAAGTTCAAACTTGCCTAAAGAAAGTGGTAGATTCAGATTAATTAATTATAAAAAAACCGCACCATCAGCCATATAAAATAGGCAAGCAAATGTCACATTAATAATCATAATGTCATAATACAGTTAAGATATTTCCTATTGTTGTCAAAACGTATGATCTAAAAACTCTCCCACAAATTAAATCACCTTGACATTAAAAATCGATCTCCTTCCCCTTGAAAGCATTACTCGGCAGTGGTCTGTAACTTCTGGGAGATGATTAAAGGGCCAGCCATGGTTAACGTGACCAGACGTCCCGTTTTCAACGGGACTGTCCCTTTTTCCAATTAAGAGTCCCGGTGTCCCCGAAATGAACTGTGGGACGCACTATTGTCCCGTTTTCAGAAACCGCGCGAATATATAAAAAAGTAGCAGAATATAAAAACACGTGCCAAGACTTTCATTCTTATTTGAAATCGTCACTAGCTATATTAAAACAAATTTGTTCTTCTAATAATTTATATAAATATAACTAAACATTTTGGGTACCTATATTTTGTGATTCGTAACTTTTATGCCAAGTAACTTTTTCTAAATAAATAACTTTAAAAAAAATGAAGTTACACGCACCCTTTTTTTTTCATTAAATACTTTTTACCTAATTTAAAACAAAGTCCCGTTTTGAGTCAAATAATAAATGGTCACTTTAGCCATGGTGTAACAATTATTTAAATACATCGTGTTGCAACATGCAGTTACTTACAGCCGTGTTGGATCCTTCGTAAGATAGAGGGAAGTTTGATAAGCGACTTTAATAATACAAATTTCTTGTTACAGGAGGATGTCGAGAACATCGACTTGACGGATCCCGAGCTGAACAAGGCTGCCACTAAGATACAGGCCTCCTTCCGCGGTCACAAAGTTCGCAAAGATACCAATTAATTTTATCCCTATGGCTTTTGTACGAAATTACAACTAACTAATTCTTCTAGATTAATTTTAAAGTTATTAAAAGGTTTTTGAAGCATTTAAAACATAGAACAACACAGGTACTTTGTAACTCTCAATCGCTATCGGGCAATTTTTTTTTCCTCCTTCCACCTAATGTGGAGACGCATTTTCGCATCCCCTTCCCCCAAAAGTAGTAAGATTGTAGGACTCGGCCCTATCACTATTGGACACCTACTGGCCTCTAGATATGAGTTTGTATTTGTCCTTTCCAGTCGAATAAGAGTGAAACGGCACTGGTGCAGGTAGAAAGGTAATTAAAAAACTATACATTTTGTTCTACAGTAAATAGCCAACACATATTTAATATTAATTACAAAATTAAAGTTAAAAATTCGCTGTATTCGCTGTGTCTTTTTTTTTATTTATTTAAAAGAGTCTGATTATGTATTTAATTTTACTGTCTATAAAATCATTACTATTCGTATTTGAATGGGTTAAATCTTTCAATTATAAACTAAATCAGTCTAATTTTTTTAGCTTAAGTTTTTATTCGTTTCTTTCTTACAGTATATTTAAGCTAGTAAAATGAGCGTTTCAGTTAAAACTTAAACTATCCTACTTTATTTATGTATTAAAGAGGCAGTGAACCATTTAATTGTATTAAGGTATTAACCCTAGAGAAAGAGGATTTTTTTATGTTTTTGTTTAAGACGCAAATTACCTTTAAGAAAAGGAATTAAAAACTGCTCTAAGTAATAGTAAAATATCTCTAGTCACGTTTATGTTATTTTAACTAAAATACCTTGTTTTTGTTTAGTCGAAATGTAATTACATATTTAAATATAAGTATGCACAAGGTACTCAATGTAAAATTGTTCTCTATTTATCGCTAGTTATATCGTAATTACGTACAAAAGACAGTTATAGTAATGTGTTTTAAATGATATGTCTCTACATTAGAGTTTTGTGTATCGTGGAGATGAGTCGAGGAATAAAAAATCTATGGAAAATCTCTAACACATTTGAACCCATTAAAACGCGTGATAATTTAATTCAAATGAATCTTTAAAATGGCGTATCATTTCTAACACAGCGTAGACAAAATTATTAATAATAACAACATAGATATAACCTATCCCATTTTTCTATATATTCTGGAAAATTCTTGTAAATTTTCAATATATAAAGTTTTTTGATAACATTCCAATGTATTTTCTTCTTTATATTTGTTAAATAAGTTATTGTAATTTATTGTAAGGACTAAACTGACGTAGATATTCCGTAGTATTTTGTCTTCATACAGTAAGTGCGTTGCTCCGACTATACACATAAATAATTAAATTAAAGGAATGTGTTTTTCGCCTTTATGCTGTTATTCAATAAGTTAAACGTGTAGTTTGTGAGGTCTTGAATTCAAACAAATGAATTATTATTGTGAATAAGCGAAATGACTTATTAGCGCTTGCATTGTCTTGAAGGTAAACTTTGTGAGATAACCGTTGACCACATACGAAGCACAAAAGTTACGTTTACTTGAATCTGACAAACAATGAAAACAGATACAGTTAAGAGGCTATTTATTATCACCTTGAGTCACTGTGCCAAGATGATTTTTACCCGACATTGTAAAAGTCAAGTGGCCCTAGATCAAGAAAAAAGAAAACATATTAGTAACTACATCGACCCTTATTTTTAATAAAACCCATTTCAAAATTCGAAAATTAAAAATGATTTTTCATCCCGACTTCAGTTTATATAGATCGATTTCTCCATTTCCACCAGACGTCAAATTTAGTCCCTACAATTAAAATGTATTATTTAGTAAAATCGTTATTAAGCATAGATCTAGGGCTTACCTGTTATTTAATACGTTGCGTACACCTATGTTAAGAAAAGAATATAAATTATTTTAATCGATTACTATGTTGCCATAATCACGCATTCAATATTTTCTGTAAATTACCGAATGGTTTATTAAATAAAGTATTTAATATTCGCCATTATTTATTAGTATTTTTTACCCTACATTTTTTTACTTTGGAGTAGATTTGTGAAAATGACAGAACCTTAGGATTATTGAAAAGCATTTCAGCAAAGAAAGATTACTTCGAAGAAATTTTCAAACATTGAATATTTAATTGGTATTCTTACTTAAGTTGGCATTGATTCTACCCCAGATCAAACACGTACAAAGTTATTTTTGTAAACAACCTTATTTCAGTTAGCGGTTTTTTCTATGTAATAGCAAACAAACAGGCAGGAGGCACATGTGATGTTAAGTGATACCGCCGCCCATGGACACAACCACATTACCTGAAGCCTTTTAAGAATTGGTACGCTCTTTTCTTGAAGGACCCTAAGTCGATTTGGTTCGGAAATACTTCAGTGGGCAGCTGGTTCCACAAAGAGTGCGCGATAATAACTTACTTTACTTTTATTTACTTAGTGGCCAAATAATTAGATTCGTGTCGCTCTCAAAAAACTACATAATATTAAGCTGCCGCTGGGTAGAGATAGATTCAAATGCGATCTGATCGTATGATGGTATTACTTTACTAAAAGAGGGTTTCGTTTATTTGTCTATTATATAAACCCAATTTTATTATCTAAAGAGTATTTATAAAGTATTCTGTACTATGACAGTACATAATAAATCATGATCGTGGATGTATCCATGATCCTGGATATTGTAATATCAAGTGGGATAAAACGCAGGACCCACGCTTGTATTAGGTTTATGCTTTACGTGATTATACGAAGAACGCAATTTTTCTAACTTCAATACGGGGCAAATGAGTATGTTAGTAAAATATAAGTTTAAAAGTTTATTTCAGAGGAGGCAAAAGATTGTGTAAAAATGTAAGATAACAATGTAAGGCATACATTTGCGGTATTTCATCAAAGTCCGTCACGAGCTCGTGTGATAGCGTGTCATAAAACTGCAAATGCTAACATTTACACGAAGTACAATAACAAAGAGGAGGGCGTGACTCCAGTTGATACGATAAGGAAATTAGTATTTTAATACAAAATATTTTCTCATACATACAACGCAGTTAATAATGATTTCTCTTATGTGTATTGTACATTAAATATTTTTGTATTTTATATAAAAACTAATCCGCCTCTTACGTCTCTTTCTGTCGAATTATTTTTACACTGTTACGAAAAGAGACAGTCGAGTACTTTGATTGCAATGATCTGGTATGTATGAATATTTGAGGAATTATTGAAGGATTATCTTTTTGTTTTTGTAAAAAACCAGTAGTCTATCTATCAGCAGTAACTAAACGACATCGTATAAGATTTTTTTGTAAATATTTAATATGCAAGGCAAAAATAATTTGCAGATTTTTATATAATTGTTGACTCGAGTTTCTTAATTTAAAAAACTTGAGAGGTGTCAAGGGACCGCATGGAACGAAGTTCCTTTCGATTAATTAGTGAAGGAATTGTAATAAATTTTTTCCATATAAAAAAATCTTTTGTTAATTTTTGCTATGGTTTTTTTGTTGTAAAATGTTAATAAAAACTTGATCATGTGATTATTATTAGAGTGCCTAAAATTATTATTTTGTATTAATTTACTGTGTATCATTTTGACAACAAATCTAATTCTTTAGAGACCATATCTATTGACATCTATGTAAAAAAAATTCCATCCGTTCCAACATAGAGATGTCGCTAGCTTCGTCGTTACAACTTTTCGTCTTAATTTTTTCCGTCTAGCCCCCTTTCGCAACGCGCGATAAGGAACTTCGTTCCATAAATTCCATTAGTTTTTTAATGTGTGTTCAAAAATACTCAACTCACGAAGTTTTACATAACGTTGGAGAAAAACTTATTTCTAAAATATTATATGAAACAATCAATAATATTTTATTAATTTCAAGTCGACTCTTAAACCGTTCAAGCTTTAGATGTATTTAGTGTGTATATAAATTTTGGAATTTTATAGTGTTTTTAGACATTACTCGCTTAATCAATGTAGTGGGCACCATCTTTACGTTAATGGAAAGAATGGTGCAACGATTTGGAGTTAACTTTATTGCAGCAACCATTTTCAACGCTTTGTGGAGATTTCTAAATGATTTTGAACTTCTATTTATATGTTGCAAATCACGAAAGTACTGCGCTTCTGTTATCATTTATTCATTTAGGTAACACAATGTACACTTGTGAACTTCAATAAAGAAATACATATTAAATGCTTCTAATTTTAAATTTACTGCCAGATCAAATCAAGTGCGTAGAAAGGACGAGAAGAACTGACAATAAACTCTCCGCCACTCTTTTTAATGGCCAAGTTTTATGTTTTGCAAAATGTTTGTACCATTACAACTTTATACATAAGCTGCAACCATTACACATGACATTTTTAAGTAATTAATAATAATAAAAAACAATGATTTGTCCTCTATCCGCAGTAGGCATGGTGAAATAGAATCACGCACTTACATTCTCGTGGGAACAACACGAAAGATATATTATCGACTATCGCAAAGAAAGTGGCATATGTTAGATCTAAGAATTGTAAAATTATGTCCACGATTGTACAAAAATTACTAATGAAGACGATGCAGAAATTTAAGGATATAATGTTTTTTGAAGGTTTATAGATTTAATAAAACTTATTTTCTACTTGCCTAAGATTAAAATCTATATTAGCCGCAGTTATGGACTTAGGCAAGTGAAAAACGGTCAACAAACCCAAACCCAAAGTTTCAGTCCATTCCAAAGGGATAGAAACTTGTCCGTTTGTTAAATCCGACCTCCATCAATGTCAAACATTGTCCAATCCATTATAATATCTCCGCTTAGTTTAATTGATGAATTTAACCGCGGGAAAGGAGCCCTTGTCACATATAATAAGTATTTATTTATTTATTTTCACTTTATACAAAAACATACCTACATATAAAAAGAGTAAAATTAAAAAGCAGGCTACATAAGTTATAAGGCAATGGGCGGCCTTATCGCTAACAGTCGATTTCTTCCAGGAAACCCTAATATGGTAGAAACACCTACAGAGGGTAAAGTACAAGAAGTGCATAAAGAATTAACAAAATAACACGTAACTATACCTAAAATAAAATAAAATATAAGTAAAATATATAGAAGTAAAATATATAGAAAAAATAAAAATTTAAATTTAAATGCCAACCAAAAGGTTAACTGAGTCACAATAATTAATTTGTAGCTAATCACGAAGCAGAAAAAAAAATGATCAAAACGAAGCTTTTTAAATAAATTTAAAGACTGAGCTCGTCTGATATAAATTGGTAAGGAATTCCATAGCAGGACACTTTGCACAGTAAAGGAGGAGTGATAGAATTCAGTTTGATGAGTTGGAGTTTCAAGAATTAGATTGTCTAAGGAACGCTAACGGAACATAAAATTTTGCTTTGAGTAACTAGGAGTTTGAAGTAATAATACTGTAAAATAAATAAACTGTTCTGTTAGATTGATAAACTAGGCTTGTGAACCTGATACGCAAGCTTTTTAAAACACACAGTGATTCAGTGTGTTTTTCTGTACGGTATCAGCAACTATTCAATGCGCACGTTGAAAGGAATCTATTGGTGCCAATGTTTGCACGATTTAACAGAACGTTATGTTCTATACTAGTACGTGAATATCGATTTAGCACGTAAACGTTTTTAATTGTTCTTTTAAAGAAAAACAACTGTAATACACATAATAAGAAAATGTACAGTAAAATGAGAAAGTGCACTAGCCCCCACACTAGGATACCCTGTGTTTTGGCAGCTAGTCACTTCCATTTGACATATTAATGATTTAAGGTACTTAATAAATTCTACATAACACTTACAATTTTATAATTAAACTGCTTTTGCACGACAATAATACTGTCCGTTTCAGCATAGGACCGGTTAGAAAGATGTCGTTTAAAATTGTTAGTGAATGTATAAAGTTTTTCATCGATAGTGATTTTTTTAAGAAAGTGGTGTTCAAGGGCCTCTTAAAGAGAAAAAACGTTGGGCGAAGAAAGTGTTTTTTTGAGTGGCTTAAGTAATACATATACAAACATATGAAATGAAATGAAATGAAATAGTTTATTCTTGCAAGTAGGACTATATAAATCACTTTTACAATGTCATCCTAAACTAGATGAAGTCGACATTTCCTAACTGACTGCCCTGAGAAGAAATGTCGAAACAAACTCGGGGGTCTTAGTCTCTTTTATAGTCCAGATAATACAATAATAAATTAATAAATTGGTGTAAACAAATGCAGAGTATTTACTGGACTGGTCTTTGGAAGAAAGAACCAGATCGATCTGAGCAAGCCTGTGCCAGCAGACGGCAAGCATGCCCCGAATAGCTCATGCAGCTCAACCATTTTTGAGGGAGCTGCACAACCCGGTACACAGCAATACCGCCAGTGGCACCATAAAAATATGTGGGGCAACAACTCACTCAGATCGCCAGCCCAAAATAACTATATACTAAAATGTATCAAATTATAAATCAAGCAAAAGAGTTTATGATATACCCGCATAATGTTTACACTTACAATGGATACAAAATGTATTTTTAAGGTGTACCTTAAAGCAAGGAAAAAATAATGAAATTGAAAAATATAATCGTAATATAAACATTATTCACTTGGCATGTCAAAGTGTAAAATATTGTATGCAAAAGCACAAAACATGTCAGTATTGTAGAAAAAGAAAAAATGAATATGCACTAAGCACAAACATGTCAATAGAATAAAATAAAATGCATATGCAAAAGCACAAGACATGTCAGATTGTAAATATGTACAACATGAAAAAAAAAAAAATTGAAAGACAGCTTAAAAAAACACAAGCGATAGCTGTATAAGCGAGCAGCTCAATCCCAGGCGTTTCTATCATTTAAATAATCGGATATCCTGTAATATCCTTTAGTTAATAATTTTGATTTAATAAAAAATTTAAATTTCTTAAGGGGAAGTTTACGAACATCCATAGGAAGTTTATTGTAAAAGCGTATACCCATGAACGAGTTGCTTATTCTATGAAGGCGAGTAGCATGAACTGTTAAATTATTTTTGTTCCTAGTATTTCGGGAGTGAAGATCTGACAATTTGACAAAATCAGGTTCGTTTTTGTGAACATAAAGTAAATTTTCAAAAATATATTGTGAAGTTACAGTCAGAATGTTTATCTCTTTGAATTTCTCTCGGAGAGAAACTCTAGGACCCAGGTTATATATAGCGCGGACAGCTCTTTTTTGTAATAAGAAGATTGTATTAATATCCGCACAGTTTCCCCAAAGGAGAATGCCGTACGTCATCAAGCTATGAAAATAACTGAAATAAACAATTCTGGCTGTATCCACATCAGTAATTTGTCTAATTTTCCTTACAGCATAAGCAGCTGAACTGAGCCTTCCAGACAATTTGTTAATGTGTGGGCCCCACTGTAGTTTGGCGTCAACAGTAATGCCAAGAAAAACAGTTGACTCAACAGGGTCCAACTCTACTCCATTCAGTTGTACATTGGTGCTTAACTGCCTCACATTAGGCGTAGAAAATTTTATTAATTTAGTTTTACTTGAGTTCAAAAGCAGATTATTAACATAAACCAATGGACAACCTTAGATAGTGCCAAATTAACTTGGTCAAAATTTTCAAGTTGACGCTTAACTTTAAAAACAAGCGAAGTGTCATCCGCAAATAATAGGATTTTGTGATCATCCCTTACACAAAAAGGTAAATCATTGATATAGATAAGGAATAAGAAAGGACCTAGAATTGAACCCTGCGGAACACCCATAGTTACCACAGATCCTTTTGATTTTTTGCCATTAATATCTACACTTTGTATTCTATTGTCTAAATATGAACTGAGAAGTCTAAGAGCCTTATTTCTAATGCCATAGTGGTGTAGTTTCTTGATATGTGTGTCATGGCAAACACAGTCAAAAGCTTTGGACAAGTCACAGAATATGCCTAAAGCATCCTGTGAATTCTCCCAAGCCTCGAATACATTTTTGAGTAGTTCCACACCTGCATCAGCAGTAGACCGACCCTTAGTAAATCCAAATTGTTTGGAATGAAAAAGATTCTGTCTGTTAAAATGCTTTAGCATTTGCTTTAAAATTATTTTCTCAAAAATTTTGCTCAGTGTAGGCAAAATTGAGATAGGGCGAAAATTCGTAGGATCGGTTGTACTACCAGATTTGAAGAGTGGAATCACCTTGCTTAACTTCATTAAGTCCGGAAACACACCAGATGCGACACAAGAGTTGAACACAATTGCCAGAAATGGGGAAATACATTCAATTATTGAGGATATTATTTGAACTGACAACCCCCAAAGATCGGTGGACTTTTTTACTTCTAAATCTTTAAATGCATCTAGAATGTCCTTAGCACTAACAACTGTAAATTCAAAACTTGTCCCACATTCTGCGACACAGTCTTTAAGTATGTTGTATGCTGAGCCGGAAGACGACAACAAAGTTTGAGTTGTTAATACAGGAATATTAGTGAAAAAAGATTCAAACTCGGTTGCCACCTCCAAATCCGCCCTAACATCTATATCATTAATTTTAAGATGAAAATCATTATTCTTAACTGTGGTTCTTCCTATTTCAGAATTAATAATATTCCAAGTAGTTTTAATTTTGTTTGCAGAAGATTGTATTTTGTTTTTAATGTGTAAAGATTTTGCGGCAGCGCAGGCTCTCTTAAAAGTCTTAGAGTAATTTTTAACATACTCCCTAAACCTTTCACTATGATCATGGTTACTTTCATTATATAATTCAAATAATCTTATTCTGCTTTTAAAAATACCTGGTGTTGCCCAGTCACTAAACAAAACTCGATCACTTACAGAAACTGATCTAGATGTAAAAACCTTCTTAAACTGAGAATTAATCATGTTAAATAATGAAGAGTAAGCTTGGTCAGGGTTATTGTGATAAGGCAAACCAGGCAGTTTTTCATTTAAATTATTTTTAAAAAGTTCTAAACGATAACTGGTTACTGGAACAAAATTAACATTTTTTCGATTTGCTTTAACAATGTCTTTAGTAAATGAAACCAACTGGCCACAGTGATCTGAATCTAACAGATTAATAATTGAATAGAAAGTTGGCTTCACATTTGTAAAAACATTGTCAATACAAGTGGCACTGGTGGCAGTTATTCTAGTTGGCTCAAGGAAAATATTATATAAATTATATGATTTCAATAAGATTAAAAATCTATTAACAATACTAGATTTATCTAATAAGTTAATGTTAAAGTCTCCACAGACGGCAACTGTTTTATTAGTATTAGATATTTTTATTAATACATCTTCTAGGATTTTTTCAAAAGTATCATATAAAGCACATGGGGGCCTGTATACACTCAATAAAATGAACTGCTCAAGCTCAATACATGCTATCTCAGCAACTCGCTCAACAGACAGGCTCACTATGTCTGTACGTTCTTTAAATTTAAGATTATTCCGAGCAATAATTAAAGAGCCTCCACGTATTAAATTAACTCTGCTGAACGAGCTGGCTACCAGATGATTGTTGAAGCTGAACATGAACTGGTGGTCCTTTAACCAATGTTCAGTAATACATAAGATATCAATGTTATTACAGTTCATGAACAACTCCAACTCCAATTCTTTACAATATTCTGATGTACTAAATTTAAAATATGCTTATTATTGATTTTATTATTGACATTTAAGGAATTTGATGGATCTCCTAATAAACAACTATGACTAGAACTATTGCCAGAGATCACCTCTATTGTCTTAAAATCTAATTTAAATTACTTGGAACAAATTCCAAGGTATCTTGAATAAAGGTACTATTATCTACCTGCTCAATAGGAGCAGATTGGTTAGCCAAACATTTGGCTGCGTTCAAAATACAATATGATAGCGAATTTGCTACTTGTCCAATATAATAATTACAAAGATAATTGTTATGTTTTGTCAAAAAGTAATTATAACTAATGATGACATTAGTGTCAATAAATTCAAATTGTTTATTATACAGTGTCATTGTATGAATTTTATTATTGCATCTGTACCTAGCATTGTTTTCGGTCTGTGACATACCTTTTCCATAAGGAAAAGCAAATAAGACAACTTTATTTACATTAAGTTTTGATAACTTTTCAAAATAACTGATTAACATATTAACTGTTACATTACCTCTTCTCCCAATTAAAAGTACAATAGTTGTGGATGGGCAATAACTATTACTTACTATTTCATCTAATATTTGTTTATAGGAAGCTCCAGGCATACAACAATTTATGACCTGAGAACCTAAATTTTGGTATAACTTATGAGATATGTTTTTGCCCATTTCATCGCTAAAAATCATTATTTGATTTTTGTTTATTACATTATATATGTAGGTTTGAGTTGAGTATGATATGTTGTATTCGGTGTTTGTTTCCATTATATATATGTATTCTTAAGACTATTAATTAGAACATATAAACAATATATGGTAAAGCACAAGCACATGTTTCGCTGGTCGTTTCAGAAAGCAATAAATACTATATACATATCATTTTACAAATTTAACTGTAAAATAGATAAAACACTTGTGTGTAACCCCGCAATGTAAAACAAATATCTGAATGTGTTTAAGGTTTTAAACAATTTGCTATGATATGTATATTAATATGATATATATATTACAAGTTTCTATTCCTAAACAATATTTCTTTCACTGACAATCGAACTTAAAATCTTAGGATGATACGATACCACTTATGCATAGGAACTTCAATAACCAATCAATAGCTATTTGAGGTCTATATCAAATTTATAAGACCGTGACAGTATCAGCACACATTAGGTAAAAGTAATTAACACATAAGTCTATATTTAACTTTAGCTATTTGAATATTCAGGCATTACCACAAACTCTACCGCATCCAAACGGCACTCTAGAAAATTAGCTAATAACCATTAGGTTCACCACAGACAGGCTATTGTAAACTTCAAATTACAAAATAATAATTAATGAAAGCAATAGCGATAACATTAAATATTCAACTATATTCATATAGTTTAATAGGTGTTCACAGTTCAAAGGGTTATGAAATCAATGTTATATTGTACCTAAAATTACATTTACTTGCGTTCAATTTTATTTTAAAAATCGTTATTACAAAAAATAAATTCATATAACAATATTTATATTTATTATTTTATTATTTATTACAGAAATACATACATTATCCTTACAGACCTTATGTATGTATTTCTGTAATAAATAAATAATAATAATGTGTGCGTATACACTCTCTACCATAAGGGTGACCAGGTGGGGTGGCCCTATTGGGAAACGAAACAGAGGAAGACCGCTCACGAGATGGGCGGACGACATTGCTCAAACGGCTGGCTCGAGCTGGATGCAGCTCACCCAAAAATCGAGATACATGGAGATTCCTGGAGGAGGCCTACACCTGCGGAAGGGTTCTTGCAAAATAATAATTGGGAAATAGATACAAAAATTAGAAAAAAAATAATAATAATAATTGTTTAATTTACTTTCTTAAAAATATATTTGTAAAAATAGTATTAAGTTTACTTTGTTCTTTTGCAAGAAATAAAAAGGCTTTTTTATTTTATTTATACACTCTCTATTTGAGCTCAGCGTTATGCCAAAATATGTAGTAGGGCCTTTGTAGAATCGACTAGCATAATTTTTATGCGTTTTGTAAGTTTATATCTGGATAGTATGACTATCTCAGAATATTCTTTATACTCTCAAAACAGCTTCCGTATTTATCAAAATTAAAAACAGTATTTTTTTTAATGTGTGCGAACGTTTTAATGGAATTAAAAATTAAATTTTCAGCATCACAAGAGCCCATACCACAAATCCTATTATGAACTTCCGATGGCCTGCACGACTCATGAATTTCAATTTCCAATTCAGACCGTGTGTTTTAATGTGAATAATTCTAGGCTATTATTTGCAACAAGCGTTTTGTCGTCGACATTTAATGATGTATGATATTATCTATCTCTTAACGTTTATGTTAAAATATTTACGCTATTATAAAGAACTATCCTTTGTTGTTGTTCCTTTGTGTACAAGTTTTATGTTTTTATTTATTTATTAACACTTCGTTGCAGAAATATAATTCAATTGACATAATAATTACATCTAATAATAATGACATTATAATTAAATCAAATGGACTGGCGCCCTTATCGCTTCGAGCGATCTCTTCCGGGCAAGTACTGTGAGAAAAAAGTGCAGAAATACATAAGACAAAAGAAATACGTACATAGTTATTTAGACAAAACTAATGGGACAAAATGTCCATGTCCATACAAGTATTTGTAGAGCAATGGGAAGGAAAGAAAGATATCACCAAGTAAAAATACGAAAAACAAATTATACGATTGGATGTGTAATAAAACGAACAAATTGATAATATTTTAATTAAATAAAGTGTAAATTCATGTAAATTTACAATATATTTGTAGATTATTCATTATATGAATGAAATCTTACGTTAAATAACATTTTGATCATAAATTTCATACATATTATCATCATATTCGGGCATAGTAGAATCTTTAGTTTCTTCACTATTAAATGTCATATAATTAGGATTTGTTATACTTAAATCCACGTTGTTCCAAGTTTTCCTCACAATATTTGGAGCTGAGTATGGCATAGAATATTGAGTACTATAAAAATTACACTGGCCAATTTGTTTTGTGTATGGATATTTATAGAAATTGTAAGGGTACGTTCCGTACCACGATCTATAAGGCCAACGAGGCGTATAGCTATATGTGTACGGAATGGGACAAAAGGCAGGTTGTGTTATTTCTTGGTAGGTTGTATTGTGAATAACAATGGATGAATTAGAACCTGTAAATAATGATAAAAAATAAGAGAAGTAAGCTAATATTAAAAACCTTTAGGAGGATGAGTAAAAACAGGATATTTAAGTTATATAATTAGTAATTATTTAGCTTAAAAAATATTTTTTATTAAAACAAAATTCTCTTTGTCTATTATAGAAAAAGGCATTTTTATTTTTATAACCTTGACTTACGTAACGCTTCATTTGGAGTGGATGGTTCGCATTTTATTACAATTTCTATAGTTGTAGTTGGTGTTTTTATCAAATTTCTTTGCGTTTCAACATTTGCTGAAGAATTCATATTTTGATCACTACTGGTATCGGGTAAAGAATTCCGCGCATCAATATTAGTAACTTCTGAACTTTCTGGACTACTCATTTTTATATTTACATAATCATCTACAACTTTAAAGTCGCCGAGTTTTACAAAAGTTTCATTTGTTCTATTATTCGTTTTAATAGCACTATAAAAGTCAGCTATGCTTTCATCTACAGCTTCCATTGTATCTTCACAAAAATCTATTTTGGGCTTTAAGTAGTTTACAATAGGATTGTTGGTGTTTGTCAGATTCCGTCGACTTTTTGAGTTCGAATTAGTGTTATTAGTTCCATTTAATTTTGGATGTTTTAAGAGCAAATCTATCGGGAGGTATATAGCTTGTGAAGCGCTTTTGTCTACTGAATTCCTAGGAGTTACTGATTTATTTAGTTTTTTCGTCAAATCAAGATTTGTGACTGTGGAATTTTCTTTTACTATTTTCTTTTCTAATTGCTCTCTTAAATCTTCATCATTATTATGATTATTTAAATTCAATTTTATTTCCATATCGTCTTCAATAAATTTATCTATTTTCGGATTAACTATGGGTGTTGTTTGGTTTTGTTTCTTTATTTTTAACTGAAAGTTATTTTTTCATTATTTCTAAGAATAGAATAGATTAAGGTGGTTAGAATACAAAGTAAAAGTTATATTATTTAAAACAGACTTTAATATTTGTATTATTATTAACAAAAATATGATTACTTACCGCTTCAGCTAAATAAAGAAACAGAAACAGCAACACAGATTTTTTTAATATTTCCATATTTATACTCCATCAAGGTGATTTAATGAAACACATCTCTGTGAAAACTAAAGAAAACTAACGCATTTTAATTAAATGTTTATAAAATTTTGATTTCGATTTAAATTGATTTTTCACGGTACCGTTTTGTTTTTATATGAGGACTGGCGTATATATGCCTTTTATGCTACAAAAATGCTTAGGAAATCTTAGTTTTTAAAGTATTATGATCAAAATTATAAGATAAATAACAGAAAGTGTAAATTTATCATGAGTATAGGAATTTTTTGAACCGTCATCTTGTTTAGACATGTGAGGCAAAATATTTATTCTAATACAAGATATTCTTTCCAAAAACAGCTTTTGTTGGATTTGGGATTAATATTTATTAAAATAAATTAGTTCATGTATGGTTTCGTAGAAGCCTTGTAGAACTGGGTAGAATTCGATGCCGGCACTGACAGCTAACACAGTGACAGTGATCAATCTACTGATGGCTCGGAATAAGTCCAATGTGCTTGATAGCGGGAAATTCCTGCGCAGTGAGAATGTGTCTTTGGGAGGCGTTACCTGAAAGATTTTCATATTATAAACAACGGTGAAAACCTGATCATACAAAGGCAATGAACGTGTTTAAAGATTTGTTTTGTTAAAAAAATAAGGTGTTATTTACACGTTGCGTGATAAAATTTGTACTTTTGACGGCCTACAGTTAGCTCAGATAACCGGAGATATATGCATACAAGGCATATAACAATGTTTCGAACGATAAAAATAATTATGTAAACATTTTACAAATTTTCTTAATACTTATCAAAAAATGGTAAGGCTATCTGCGTCATATATTTACTATACCTTAAAAACCACGCCAGGTTCTATTCTAGCTGGCCTGTTATTTCTTAACGATTTTAAGCAAGGCTGCAAGAAAAGACATGGCTTTTAGTACCATGTCCTGCATTTCCTAGTCGCAAATATTTCCTATAACTAGAACGGGCTTGTTCTTTAGAGCGTTTGTGCATTTTATTATTAATGTAGTTATCTGTAATAAAATGTCCACAAGGATCTTAATGTGGAAATAGTCATAAATACGGCGAAACGGTTTGCCTTACCTCACTTAAACAGGCTACATAGCCATGTGAATGATGAGGCAATTAAACTTCTTGATACTACAGGAATAAGACACCTAAAGAGAACTAAACCTTTTGAGTTAATAAACCTAGTGTAGTGAATATAAGTGCAAGGTATCTCGGACACACGAACATAGTGTCAAAACATTATAGAACACTAAGACTGTTAATGAACATTACCTTAGTTTAAGCTATTCATTAGTAATGTAGAAAATTAAGTCAACATAATATAACTTAGATACTTGCCATAATTATTATAGAGGCTAGATTGTTAATCATGTAAAGTAGCATTCTTTTTTGTGAACTTTATAGTAGGAAAAGAAAAACTAAACTAATATTCCTTTGACTTTAATATAAGACGTCCATTTTTGGGACAACGGTATGAGATGCATACCATGCACCGTATCATTATTATGATTTTATGTGACAGGAGGCAAACGGGCAACACTTAAAGTTAAGTGTTTACCGCCGCCCACGGACACCTGCAACACCAGGTTTGCAAGTGCGTTGCCGGCCTTAAAAGTGGTACACTCTTCTCTAAGTCGTAACATTTCGAAAATACCAGGAATGACAGCTGGTTCCATAATGGTGCATGGCAAGAAGTGTTCTAAAGAGCGCGTTTCGTAGAACGTGTGACTTAGATCCCAAAATTTCACGTCGTGATTCAAGCACACAAGGGCAGATAAAGAAATCAATGTAATCAAGACCAGAATCTATTTTTGTGAGTTCTATTGAGTTTTAAACTTTCCACATTACGATAACTCACCTTTTCTGAAAGCGCCTGGTCATTTTTAACGTCAGCATGAATGGGTTGGACATTGTTTGTAACAATATCCAGGGCACCTACAACATCACGTCGGTGTCGTCTCCCGTTTGAGAACTATAATAATATTTATAAATTAACAAAAAAACATTCTAATAATAGTTTCACAAAAATATTTACAAAAGGAAAAATACAAAATATTTCAGTCAGTTTCAGTTTCATTAAGTCTTAATCACTAAGGATTTCTCATTTCACTACTGTCAGAAGTGGTGAAGGTGACTCCTAATGGGTGTCATGCTATCAAACCTTGACTGTACACTAATGGAATTATGTGGAGTCTATAACTTCGCACGGTGAAAGAAACTGGACCACGTGTTTCAGGTACATCATTGTGTCTTAAAAAATATAATAAATGAAACAACCCTTGATTAAAATAATGAAGTAAACACAGTAATAATATTAATAATTCGCTTCGCTTTGGAGTAGAGACTGTTGGACCGTGGGGTTCAACTGCCCAGGCGCTAATTTAAGATGGCGCCTGGTAGATAGTACCGGTGACCCCAGAGCTGGTGCTTTCCTCGCTCAACGAATAAGTATCGCAATACAGCGAGGAAATGCCAGCATTAAAGGTACACTGCCACAATGACCAAACTTATTAAATTTCTTTAATTTTCAATTTTTTATTATAATTATTATTAGTATGTAAGAATATAATACAAATTTACCCTCGATTCAGATGCGGAAATAAAAGTTATGGTTATAAATATAACAAGAAGTATGGAATTCATTTTTAACACTATATTGCGTTAAACTATAAAATGTTATTACAATAAAAGCATGACTAACTCTGAATCGTGACATTTTCTTGGTAGTACAATAAATAGGATTACGTAGCCAATTGGATGCGGCGCAGATAGATCGATTGATTAAGTTAAGTAACAAACGCCGTGGTAAGATACTGGATGGGTAGCATCCCGACTTGACTAAGTCGATATTGGTGTGCTATATATAGAAGATTTACGGCTGAATATTATTTAAACTAAAATATGTTGGACCGGAACCAAAATAGATCAATTTTGTTATAAGACACTTTAATGTAATAACAATACAAATATTAAATCGTTTAAATTTGTTTTAAAGCACAAACAAACTTCCAAGCATTCTTATTTTTTTCATGTTTTAATAATATCAAATTATATTACTATAACATACCGGATCGTAAGTTAACACAATTGTGTACAAATATGATTAAAGTGATATTTTTCTGCGTTTTCGTTTATGTGCAAGCGCATCATGGTGTTAGTAGTTATTCCACTATGTCAATTATTAGAAGTAATTGTTAACACAAATAAACAAATATTTGAAGCCTAGAATCTAGTTAGATAGACTCAGTACTTAGACATCGGCTCAGATTTCGCTGAGGTCCTTTGGGAGCGTTCAAGTATTACGTAACGCAGGTTTTGGAAATTATTGGCCCCCCCATGTAACGCGCCGTAACGCTTTTCTGTACCCAAGTATAGTAAAACGTTTCGTGTTTTACAAAAGGAACCCCCCAAATTTGTTACGTAATATTTGAACGCTCCCTTTTTGAAAAGAAATCAATGGCCGTTTTACGTTTTTTTACACTTGTTATATTTAAAAATATTTTTGCTTCTCTGTATACATTATAAAATTAACGATTAAATAGTGTAATGTATTTTATGTAATTTGGAAGGAATGCAATTTATTATGGTGAAGCACATTTAGTATAATCCTTCCTACTATAACGAATTCGAACCCCACATCACGCATGCTCCTACTATTTAGGAAAAGTGTTACTTAAACCCACTTTGGTCTTAAATCATAACATATCAGGGACAGTCGATCCCCTATTTGCTTATATTTTCTCTATATGATTTATTTGATGATTATTTTATCTATTTATAAGCTCTCTTATTAAATAATTATTAATAAAGCAATATATAAGTTAATTAAGAAATTTAATTAAGTGTATCGTGTGTTTAATGGAGCAGAAAATTCAAGATGAAGGCGAAATGCAATCAGCGCTTATGCCTCAGGAATTAAATCCAGAATTTATTTCTGATAAGGTCAGTGAGTTCGTATTGTCTTTGGTAAGTGTAATACAAAATTAAATTTTACTTTCATTTCCAATATTCATAAATATGATGTTTTTTTAATTTTCACAATAAAAACTATACGGTTGCATTACGTCAAACTGACAATTTCCATAATAATTATTGGTTGGTCACGGACTACTGTTAGGATTTTGCCTACCAATACCAATACGTTTGACCTTTACGGTTTTGAAGTTATACTTCTTTTGGCGCGTTAGGTAAAATTATAGGCCGGGAAATAGTGACACAAAATAGTGGGTCATTTGTACCAGTATGGCGGTTCTTCAGGGGTCTTATTAAGAAATGAAAAAAAGTATTTTGGTGGTCATAGCGCTGGTATTAAAGAAGTATAACTTCTAACGCGTGTAGATAAGTACACACACCTTTTTTTAATAATACTTTAATGTTATTTTTATAGGACAGTCCACTTCGAGCAATATTTCCCCTACGACAGCGTCGGGACGTTTACGACTCATCACCAGCATACGAAACTACAACCTCCTTTAAGACATATAGCCGTGTTGTCACTTGTGTCGTTCTAGCTGTGTCGGCTCTTATAGAAATCATTGTTTATATTATTGAGACCTGGCTGGTATAAATAAAGAATTTATCAAATGCTTTTTACTGTAATATACATGCGTCCTTTCAACCCTTTTCGGGATTTTACGAACCTGACTTCTGCAGATAAGAAGTGCTATGTATGTTTATTTGCAACTTTAATTTTAAATCACAGAAAGCGGCGGTTTTACTGCTGTTTAAATAGCTTAAATCACGCTGCTAGAAATATTTTTGTTCATTAGAGATTGAGCAATGTTGGCTGAGTGGTTTCAACGTGCGACTCACATACCTGGGGTCGTCTTCGATCCCCGGCTATGCACCACCAACTTTCTGAAGTGAATGAAAACATCGTGAGGAAAAAAGGCATGTTGACACAAAAAGTCGACGCTGTGTATCAGGCACAAAAGGTTGATTGACTTGTCTATTAGAAATGATCAGAACAGATACAGAAATCTGAGGCCCAGACTTAAAATGTTGTAGAGTCATTGGTATAAATAGTTATCGGGACATATCAAGCACAAAAAACTAAAATGACTTATCTTATATATTGTAACGAAACTGATTTCGATTGGGTGTGGTCACAAAACTAATATGACGTATATGTGTCTTTGTGATATCAACTTTATATAAATCTGTGATCATAGATCAGACAATGTACGTATAAGTACATTCATTCATACTTTAATAAGTTTCATATTTTAATGGTGCCTTCAAGATTTCTTAATAATTTAATTGTTTGTCCTGTAAAGTAATTATGCATTTATCATATTCTGACCTATGGCCATATAAATATTTTCCATACTTAACTTGTAGCAACATCTACAGCTACAATCAGAACGATGATCTCCCTTTAAACGGCAGCTCATGTCGTCAACAAGGAAGCATCTGGAGCGGACTATCTGTTCCCACCGGTACCAGACCCAGCGCCTCTCTTATAACAGTGTACAGTTTTGGGAACGATGAGTCTGGTGAAAGGCCACGTGATCTTTTGCTGTGTTACGACGTTCAGTTTCTCCAAGTTCTCAACGCGCATTGCATTGTATGAACGATAATATTGCATACTAAATCATCCTATCAAAGTATTTCAGCTTAATAAAACATCTTTACATCAACCACTGATCACACGTCGTCTATTGAGTGGACTGGTCGAGAATTCTACCTTGACGAGGAACACACTTCCATCCTCCACCAACTCGTTCTCCACTTAAGAAGTCGGTAAGCTTGTTGTAATAACAAAATTTTATTTTATTTACTGTTTTGTATCGCACAAAACAACGACCACTATTTTAGTCTTGACTTGTTTAAGGTATCGCGGAATATGGTTAAAAGGAGTATTAAGAATATCCAAAGCACACACCATCACGTACATACCCACTATTACACACCATCACACAATACACCCGAATTAGGTAGTACCTAGTTAAATGTATTTAATAATCTTTTGTAAATGTATGAACCTTTTTGTATATATTATACGTTACATCTTTGAATATATATTAGTATATGTTAGCTGAATACGAAATAAATAAATATTATTATAGAATTAGTTATAATGTGTGGAACAACGATAATGTAAATCATACACTATTACTTATAAATACGGTAATAAAAACTGTCATAAAAAATTACAGTGAGCAAATGACTCAGAATAATGTCACCCTTATCCAAATATCCGTAAATTTTAATTTCCTTCTGTTATGTGGAACAGTCATGGGTATCAAGGATGTTATATAAATCTGCGCAAGCGCAGGATCGGTCACATTGACGGCAAAATGAAGTGGCTAGTGTTGTTGTGCGCTGTGATGGCACTTTTGATCTCTGCTATGGTAAGATAAAATATAAATTATTAAAGAATGAAAATTAACTATGACCAATTGGGTGCAAATTATACATTATTTTTCTAATATTATTAGAAAAATAATTACACATCACCTTCGTATTGTAGCTACAAGCAGTGTAAACAGTCCATCGTTTGATTTCCGAGAAACAACAATTGCATTTAGAATGTACAGAACACTAAGCCTAATAAAAATATATACAGAAAAATATAAAAAGACTCTTTCTTATTGTAAAACATGTGCTTGTTATTACCACATCTACCACTTTAGTAGCTTCGATATAGTTATCTAAATATACGATCTCGAAACTTGATACCATTCATTATCAGTTATTGAGAGTAAGAGTACCTATTGACACAGTTTGCAGATCTCTTTTTAAGTAATGTGTTGTGACCACCTAGGGGCGTGCTATCCCTTTAATCGCGCATTTATATGCAAATATTTTTCTCTATGCGCACATTCAATATTTGCTCATAAGCTGGAAAAAAATTCTAACTAAAAAAGAACGCCGAGAATCAGGCACAGTACAGGTGTCCTGTCCCAGCTGGTAGAGATTTTTGTGGCTAAAACCAAGCCCGATTAGTGGCACTGGCATGCGTAAACTTTATTTAATAAATATACGCATAGAAATAAAGTTTATTTCATATCTCCACAGGCCCAGGATTACTACGACTATACGAACAAGTATGCGGAATTGGCATCGCCCGTCCCCGCACACATCGACGTCGATGACCTGGTAGCAACACTCAGGGCAGCCAGCGACCATAACTAAACGAATTTCGCCGTTCTCCCACTATACATTATTGGATCAAAACTGAATGATGGCTTTGTAGGTTAAAATTTTTATTTATTAAAGTGTGCAACGAGCTTTTGTCCGATTTTGTTTTGTTTTTTTCTCAATTTCGAATCACGCGACGATGATGAGGAATGGGGAGAGAAATGGGATGGGATGAGAAATGTATAGGGAGGCCGTTACTTAGATAACTTTTAAGGTGATTAGTGCGAGAAGTGTTGAAATTGATATTGAAGTCACCTTTCCTATAAAGATTTACTAAACAGGATGGTCATGGATTATGCTATAAATTTTCTGTACATAAATCTGAGATCTGAAATTAGGCCCAACAATGTCTAATTAAATGAGTTTATAACATTGATATCAGGTTTTGTGGAAATAACAGCTTATTTACTGTTTTGTTTGATTTGAAGTATTGCGCGTGAACTACGTAACAATTTAAATGGGTATCTTTAAATTTCGATTACTAAAATATAGCGAGTACATATGTATTCCACACGAGTGTCTTACACGTTTAAGTTTGCACTTAAAGTGGAAAATCTTAAAATGATAATACTTTTTCAAAAAAAATCACGCCGCAGTGAAATTTTTATAGCAACAAAAAACGAAAAAATGTAGCGAAATAACTTTAATCTGCATATTTGCGCCGTGAAGGGAACAACCTCTCATAAATAAGGTTTACATCAGATGGATGAGGTTTCAACGCATCTCTCCTTGCTACTCGTCCTATGGGTGGATAGTCATATGGAACCTGAAAAATTATTAAGCCATTCTATTATTTTATTTAAAGTGCGTGACCCACAGACCTTATAAAAGTCATAATGTCCAATAGTTTGAAATGTGATCAAAATCTAGATAAATTTTATATTGTATTTCCATATTTAGTTATTTACTTTAATATTTGACAAATCACTATTATGAAATGAATTAATCAGTGTCGCTGCAACCCTTGTAAGGTCTGGGCCTCTGATTCTTGTATCTGTTTCATGATCATTTGTTAATCTAATAGGCAAGTAGGCGATCAGCCTCATGGTTCTGACACACGCCGTCGACTTTTTGGGTCTAAGGCAAGCCGGTCTCCTCACGATGTTTTCCTTCACCGTTCGAGCGAATGTTAAATGCGCACACAGAAAGAAAGTCCATTGGTGCACAGCCAGGGATCAAACCTACGACCTCAGGGATGAGAGTCGCACGCTGAAGCCACTTGGCCAACACTGCTCATCGTTCGTCGTTTTCATCATCGTTTTGTGTCTTTAGACGCAAATCACTTTTATATTTGAATTTAAAATTATTTTATCTTTAACAACTTGGGCTCAAGGTCTTCCACTAAGTCCACAGGTCGACTAATTATTTATAAAAATGCAATTAATAAACGCGTTTAAATGTTTAATAGCATTAATAAATTAGCTATAAAGTACTATCAAGCATTTTATAAAATGCCGCCGTGGCCTCTTAGTTAAAGCGTACACGGCGAAGGTACCTATTCCTAGCGAAACGAAAATTCTTTTGTAATCAGGCACAGAACTTACATTCCTAAAAATAAATATCCTTGAAACAGACATATTTATCTCTGCTCCATATACCATTAAGTTAAATAACTAATAAGTAAAATCTATAAAAATATTATACAACCTGTGAATGTACACAGAAAACAGCCATAAATAAAATAAAAACTCCAACGAATCTCATTCTCGATATTGAATAACAAATGCTCGGATCTCTTATAATTGAATTTCTCAATTTGTTTTTAATTAAGTTTTGCCAATTAACTCGTTCCAAGACGCTCGCCTTTCATCATTTTGAATAACGCTGGAACAAGCATTAGATATTATGCCGAAAATTGGTTGCATTTTTGAATCTCCAGTGACGTAATGCTAATTGATAACTTAAGGCTTATGCGTCTACCAGCCAGCCGTGTGTTCGAACCCAGGCACTAATGTATATTACCAAGGGCCTGAACCAGACTGTTGCACAGATCCCCGGTAACAAAGACGTTGCGGTTACTGAATGTTGTCTCCGACACTATCGACATCTTTATATGTTCGCAGAGTGAGTTCACAGTAGCAATATTGTGTATCTATACTACTGCTACTTATTTATTTTTTTCGACTTTATCGTATTGACTTAGTAAGGATGTATTTTGTGAATAAATTTATATGCCCAATTAGATGGTAAATAATAAATAACGCAACAAAACTGGTATGTTTTAAACACATAATTCGGCGTGATTAGAAATCCTATTTATAAAGATCAGCAGCTATTTTATTGATCATCTGCAATAAAATAGCTGCTGATCTGGACAACGTCTCTGAATTATTATGTGATTTGATTATTAACTATTACTAACACAAGTCACGTCAAAGTTATTAAAATGGGTTATTTTATTAATAATATATAGCTTATAATTTTAATAATCACCAGGTCCATATGTTACATATAAAAAAATGTAATCATTATCGGTAAACAATGAAACAAACAGTCAAGGTTTTTGCTTGATACTCAATCCATGTTTTTGAACAGCGTGAAACTAATGTGCATGAAACAGAAAACGCGTAAACAATACCGTCATTTCTGTAAGTCATTTAATAAATCGAATAAAAAAATGTGTGCGTGTACTAGGTGTACACACGTAAGAAGTGAAACTTCTTTATGACCTTATTTTTCGAAAATTATCTACTATATGCAATATTACAGAAATTGGTTAAATAAAGTTAAATTAGATCAAGTTTAACAAAGGCTTTTATTATCAAAGACATGAATACAAATAATACAATTATTTAATTTTGCCTTATTACTACTAAGATTATTTCAGAATTTCATTAATTGTAATAGAATTATTACTATTATTGTTATCGTTCTTATATATTTTAGTTATTAATGGCTTCGAATCTCTTCATATCAACCGTGGTAGGGGCAAGAAAAAGATGCGCGTAACGGATAAATGTGACGTGTAACCGAAAAATGTGACGGTAAATGTTTTCCAACGCCGATAAAGAAGTTTCGTTTCAAAAGTGTTTTATGTACCTTCCTAAACAGTTTTCTCTAGTATATTTTTGCAACAGCCTGTACACAATATTATTACTCATACTTACATTGCAGAATAATATTTTCCAGTTTCAAACTGCACTGTAAAATAGTAGTAATTTAAATTCTGTAACATGCAATAAAATAAACAAAACATAAAAAGTTCGTAAAGCAATTTTACGATAATACATTATTTCTCGATCAAAGAGACTCGAGATGTGACTGAAAATTCAGTTGAAATGGCTCTCCTGCTATTTACTATTTTATCTCTTTGCCCTTTTCTTTTTATGGCGGCGGTGAGTAATTCTTTGATGGCATAAAGGGAATTTGGGATGCCAAATGGATTTTCATTTGCATACTCGTTTGTTAAACAACATTCAATACTTTGTACCTATTAAGTTCCAGGACATCACAACTTATCACAGCATTTGTAACTTAGTTCAAAAGCATAAAAACAAAAATAAATAAGATTAAATATTTCATTCATTGTATGAGGCACACATCAAATAATTAAAATAGGCATTTTAATTCAAAAATTGCTACGTGCACTTAATAAATACATCAAATTTGTTGATGAAACTAAAGATTAAATAATCAAAGTATTGTAATTTATAACATTTACAGCCCCAAGCCCCCGAAATAAACGACCAATTCGACACAAAAAAGCCGGAAACAGTTACACATATTAACAAATCGAAACTCTCTTACATATCCGAGGAGATTGACATCACAGAAAAAGACAAGAAGGTCACATTTGAAAAGAGAGACGTACCAAAATACAAAATTACATTTTACAGAATTCTAACGGCGCCGTTAGCCAGGCTCATAACGGAACCGAAAGTCGTTATGGTACTGAAAAATATTGGGACGTGTATTGTGAATGGCGTGATGGAAATTATTTCCTATTACTTTCCTGCGCCTTTCATGCCGTTGATAGCGACCGCCGCGGGTATGTTAATACCCTTTGAACCAGTTGTGACTTTACGGCGACGAATGCCAGTTACGAGTTATCGACGGGCGTTTAAAACTGCAGTCAGTAGTTTTCTTAACACGTTTGATGAGTATAAGGTTGATGAAGATGATCCGTATATGACAAGGCGGTTTAACAGACGATTTTTAAATCATCTTTCAGAAGAAAAGAAACCATAATGCAAAGAAATCCATTTAGGACGATTTCGTTGAGACAGCTTTTAATTTTCGGCAAGCTTTTCTTTTCAGGTACTGAAGATAAAAATCACTAAATGTACTAGGATTTTACTGTTTATTTGTAATATTATCTATTTAATATTATAACTTCATAAAATGTTGCAATGTTTTTGGATGAATTCATTTTGACGAGATTCCAATGTATACTGACTGTACTTGTGCCGAATTCACTTATTAAATATCGATTGTATTATTATTGTCATATTCTAGATATTTTTTCAGTTTTAGTTAAGTTACAGAGTCGTTCAAAATCAAAAAAAGCAGTTCACCAGTTTAGGCATAAAAGTCTAAAATTTTATCAAATAATCACTGTTCTTAGCTCCGTTAGTCGAATATATCATTATTCTTGTTTAGGTTCTTCTACTTCCATGTTAACATCAGTCAACATGGTCATAATACCAAAAAATGGGCAGAAAAATGTAGTTTTCACCAAATTACTGCCTTCCCTCATCTGTTTAGGCATGATATTCGGCAAAAACACCTTTTCCAAAACCTTTTTCTTGCGATTTGGTTGTTTGCGTGTATTTCTACTTATGTTTTTCGCTTGGATATTTTTCCGTAAATTCGGTATGATTTCTAGACCTTTCCAAAAATGTCGAAAGCCGTTTTTATCCATAAATAATTTGCCCGTCGGGAAGGTATTTCTTCGTTGCATCATTACGTCTTTGAAGTGATCACGTACCATGTGAACGGTTGGCTTGAGTACATTGTATTTCTCGTTTCTATATTGAATTTCTTCAATTTTCTGTAAATCTATGTGATTTGGAAACTGGCATGTTACTGCTTGGACCTGGAACTTAATTTTGAAAACAATATAAAAATCTATTTACAAGTATTATTTTTTACTATAGTTTAGTTTGATAATAAAAGATAGAATTAACTATCTCATTATTTAATTTAATTAAACGAGAAACTGTATGTGAAGCATTCGCTTCTAGCATACCCTGAATATCTATAAGTCTTAAGTTCCCGTAACTTACTAACACCGGTTGGTGATTTTCATTGCCATGTTAGTATCGCTAGTAGAACAAACATCGCCTAATCTTACTTTATTTTAAATTTCTCTTTATTAAAAGTAATACAACCGATACAATAAAATAATATTTATTAAATTAATAAATATATACTCGTACTACGGATAAAGTATAACATTTAAGTGCTAATAAATCACTGGCATGTGTCAGGCACCAATTACCAAAGTGTTATTCACGCAAATATATATGCTATACTGTTATATGAAAATGAATATAGTGTTACCTATATTATAGAAATCCCAAGAGATGCATGGATACTACTGAATCGATTTTAATGAAACTTTGACTGTTCCCCAAGTTGATACCTGAGAAACATGATCTTCTCGATATGAGTAACTTTGCAAAGAAATGTATATTTCAACAATATCACATCCTGGTTACTCTAAGAACTTCCTTTGAAGTGGATTAAAAAATATCAGGAAAACCTATTCCTGAGGCCATTTTATTGTTATAAATGGTCTGAGGATTGCGGCATTAAAATATCAAACATGACTCACATACAAAATTCCGATGGCTATGAAAGTGTGCATAGCAAATTGAAATTAAATTCAAACGATACGGTACCGAGATATTCGATAATTAATGCGCAATTCGAAGAGTCGTTAAAATATTAAATTAATTACTGACTGGGCGACTTCGACATTACATATTTAGAATTGCATTGTATAAGTATTAATAGTAACAAATCTATTATTTTACTGTCTTATATATTAAAAATAATAATAATAATTAATAATTAAGCCTCATTTATTCCTTGAAAAAATTTACAAAATAATATTTACAAAAAGTTACAAAATAATATTTACAAAAAGTTACAAAATATACACACACACACATATATGTATTTTATTGTATGTTTTCCCAAGGACCTCCTATTGAGTATAGGCCTCCTCCAATTGACTCCATCTCTCTCTGTTTTGAGCATTTTTCTTCCAATTCTCTCCACCAACTTTCTTAAGCTCGTCGGCCCACCGTGCAAGAGGGCGACCACGCATCTTTGTCCATCTGCCATTATTCATTCGAGCGGTATGGCCCGCCCATTTCCACTTAAGTTTTTTGCAATAGGACAGTGCATCAATAACCTTTGTTTTGTTTCTTATTTGTGTACTTCTGATCTTGTCCTTCAGTTAAATAAATAAAATAATAATTTAATTTAATGAAGTCGTTAAAAAAAACAATGATTCTAAATTTACTGCCAGTTCTCAAATCAAATGCGTAGAACGAGAAGAATTTGCAAAATAACGTTATAACAAAATGTTTGCTTCTCATCACATATTAAAGCAGTTAGAAATTGTTATAATACATATAGTGTCAAAATTTAATGTGATCATTTAATAATGTTTGTAACCATTGGTTCTACAATGGCTCAAATCTTGATGGCTAGACGTCTTCCACGGTCTACTTCGTTAGGCATTTTCTTTTACAAACTACCGAACTGTGGAATTAACTCTCAGTGTATGTCTTCCTTGGGAGATACGGCCTCGAATTGGATAAGAAGTGAGCATACTCTTCCATCAAAAGCCGGCAACACATCAACTAAAATGGGTGTTCATGGCTGCGATGACTGCCCGTTATGGGCGTCACGAAGGCTTCTTTAAAGGGGGCAAGGGTATAGTAAAGTATCAAACACAATTCAATTGAATAATAATTTATTAATTACCAATTCATAATAGTTTGGTTGCTAGAAAAAATAAAAAAATCTAAAAAGGCATTTTTAAATATTTAGTTATGTAATACATAGGTGCAAAATCTTAACATGCGTCTAGTAAAATTAAAGGGCTCTATACACTTATTGAACGTCTAAACAACAAGATTAATTTTAATATAAGTGTACACACAGCCTAAGAGCTCGATATTTGTATACCACGGAAATGAGTTGGGAATAAAAACATAATAAGTTCTAATGTACAAAATAAATTACTTTAATTAGCAGAACATTATATATTTTGTATAACAGACATGAAATTAGGCCATGTTAACAATATACAAGTTTAATGCAACGCCATCTAGCGACATCGTAAATTTTGTGTAACACCGCCATCTAGTGAGTAATTGAGTGAAACCCATATCCGTGGTACAACTAATTTTGTTATGGAAAATATGCAGCTTGACTAGTTACTTGGTGGATATGTCACTTCAATACCTAAATCAGTGGGTTAGAACTACACTATAATATAATTATTAGACCATTATGAGCTGCCGAATCTCAACATTATTACACATTTAAAAACTACATTTCAAAAATATTTAGAGCACATTTAAATAAGAAATATTAACAATAAAAACGAACGACGAATTTGTAGTTATTTTCCGAGAATATACGCACTAAACAAGTCAGTCCTTAAATTAACTATCGGTTAAAAATAGTTTCGAACGGTTACCAAACCGTAAGGCTTTAAACAAAATTGCACGTTTTTAGTTTTAGAATTTCTTATAAAATAAGCATAAGCTCCATCTTAACTAAACGTCCAACATGAATATTGTCGAAAGAATATCAAAATATTTACATATTCTCAAGTGTACTTTTCGCATATACATGAAAGGTAGATTAATTTTAAAAAATATATAAAAATCCGCACAATCAGCCATATGAAAATAGGCATGCCAATGTCGTATTAATTTTCTTGTCACATAATAAGAACATTACATAATATAATAATAAAGTCCTGATTGCATGGCACAGATATCTGAACTCCACTGGCAAGGTATAGTAAAGCTTAGGTTTCCTAGAAAGCGCTGCCGTTATCTAACGGCCGTAATGTAGCCTTGGGTGACGTCACCCATACGTTGTCTATAAATAACATCGGAGTAGGTTTTCTAGAGAACGTTGAGTGTCACCGTAACGTCACGTCAAATAGCGGTGCTGTCATTTGCACGACGGCCGTCATAGCGGTGATAAACAGTAGTTCAACGTTTTTCGCGTGTAGCGGTGCCCATATTTAATTAATACAATGAGTGGTAACGTGATTTGCACGAGCGAAAATGATTGTTTTTTTGCATTATGTTAAAAAGTAAAGACGGCCGTTATTAACAACAGTAAAATGACGGCTGTTAGTTAACGGCAACGCTTTTATAGGAAACCTAAGCTTAACGTATTTAACAAGGATTCTATATTTTACTTGCAAAAAATAGCTAATAAAGTTTGATTATAAATTTAAATAATTGGAGAGATATCACTAGCACCATTCACGACGAATTTTAGGCAAATGCTCAAAAATCACATCTATTAATATTGGTGCCTAAAAACCTTTTTAAACCATCTAAAAGGAAACATGAAAAAAATACAAAATTATTTTTAATTTCAAGATTTTCTTTATATATCCTTTCGAAATAATCTTTTTACCTCAAAAACAAATGTTGATGAGGAAACGCGAGAAGTACAATAAGAGATAGTTTAATTCTATTCATATTGCAGATATCATAAGTCAAAGTGTCAAAATTTATTACAAATATACGTAATTATGAAAAATATAGACTATTTAAACAGCTATTAAGTATATAAGATAGCGTTTTACGAAAATATATTATGTACAGAGTTAAGTATACTTAGTAATACAAATACTGAGAATTGGAAATCGTATTAAAATTAATATAAAAAACGATACACTCTTCAATTTATGATTATAATTGGTTTTAACAGACGAATAGGTTCGCTTGAGATTGGTCAAATCATACCGTTTGATGCGAAGTGAGTATTTTCGTCTTTTGTTTATTTTGAAGTATTTAATATACAGAGGTTAAACAGACAGGAGACTCATTTGATGTTACTCGATACCACCGCCCATAGACTCGCGGTTACGTTATTGCCCTTAAAAATGAGTTCAACTTGAACCCTAGCGGTATTGTTGGCTTAACGGGCTCGTTCTACAAAGTATTAAAAACGTTCAGTTGTATTGAGTTTCCCATTTAAACCATTTGAGATTGAAATAGCGGTAATAGTTTGTTTCATCGTATATAGATAGCTGTTGGCTACTAGAACGACACATCATTGTGAGACGCAGATAATTTAACAGATTTGGGCCTTTTCCCAAATTTATCAAGCATGATTATTTTATCATAGTAAAAAAAAATTCTAAGGGAGAGAAATAAAGTAATAGATAACGAAACAGTGCAGTCTGTGATTTTAAATGTTAGATCAAATGTTCTGTACGATGGTTTCGATTAATATAGATTATTAGAGGTGATGTAAACCTAATTCATTTAATAAAAACTAAATCAGTTTATAACACTGTTTTACCTAAAAGCCCTATGTAGAGCACTTTTAACAGTGTAAAGAGCAATTGGAAATAAATTGTAGTTAACTTTGTACATCAGTTAATCAAAAATAATTTCAAATTTTCCTACATATAAACATTTGTGTTTTAATAATTTTAATTCCGCTAATAACGTATTTATACAATTTAGAAGGTACACATATTTTTCGATTCAACGCCCGAACAAACCACTGTTAGTACGGTTTTGACAAGAATTTGACATTTATAAAATTACGACTCGTTCATACTGGTAACAGACATTTTAACAGGCCTGTTACGTTTGATTTTTAACTGCATATTTCTTTAGGGCGCGTTCAAGTATTACGTCACGCAATTTTTGGAGATTATTAAACCCCCAATCATGTAACGCGCCGTAACGTTTTTCTGTACCCAATAGTAAGTACTGGAAAGTCGAAAATAATTAAAAATAACGCGTAATTTAATCCCCGCCCCGCATCGTAAACTTTTACAAAAGGACCCCCCCCAAAATTCGTTACGTAATACTTGAACGCTCCCTTAACATTAAACAATTTTAATAATGTAAAATTAAAATTGAGTTTCTATAGTTTCACATCACATCGCTCAAGACTAGATGGGATTATGGACCTTAGACTATTGAAAATAAGAACTATTAAAGCGAACAGTTGAATTAAAAATACATTTCTAGCATTTACTAGGGACCTTCGTGCCGAATTCGTGTAGAATATCGCAGGCCATTTCTAGATCATTCCGCGTAATGCCCAACGCTCTAACTACGATCTCCTTGGGATATCCTTCGTCGACCAACCTCGCGATGTAATCGAGATTTATGTTTTCATATGACACGTTCTCGTTGTATTTGCGACCGTGTTTGTCGTGTGTCAGCGGGTTTATTTTCTTAGCTGTAAAAAAAATGTTTTATATACATTATGTCCACCACCACTGTCGAAGTAGACTTGGAGAGAAATTGGCTGTGCCAAAAATTTATCTGGAATTGTATAGGGAAAACACCTTTTGTATGGTAATCAAGGTTTATAATAATTTACCAAAAACATTCAAAGATCTTCCTACTAGAGGTTATGAATCGAATTAATGTACTACTTTGGGAAAAAACGTATTATTATATTAATTATTATTTGCGTGTAACATTATAATTAATATTAATTACGTAATAATTTATTTTAATAATGTGATGATGTAGTGATAAAATAATATAAGAATTGACTATAATGTACAGTGAAATTAGTCTCGAGAAATTTTTGCATATGTAGTGGTGTGTATATTACTCAGATCTTAGAGCGCGTTTCCACTATATCGTTCTGGCCTATACAAAAATGTTTCGATATCCTAACATTACTATTTAATATTATACTTATCCCTAGCAACACTCTGATTTTTGTTATCAATAAAAACAAGTTTTTATTTAAAAAAAAAGGTTTTGACTTTATAAAAAAAAGGTGTGTGCGCGATTCACACACGATAGAAGTGAAACTTCAAAGAGGAGAGACCGATATATATTTTTTTTCCTTTCATCTAGGTTTTTAAAACTCCGGGGGTCTACGGGGGGTCAAAATTTATTTTTGGCCTAGGACGCACCGTTTCCGAGATATTTCAATCTAAAGCAAAAAATCGTCACTTGATAGTGGAAAGTGGAAACACGCACAAAACCAGAATAAACCAGTTTACGCTGTCCGCAGGTGCCACGTGCAGTCCGGCGTCAGTCGCTTGGTACTGTTAGAACATAAAGCACACATTTCATTCAAAAATTATAATTATTACGTTAATTGTTAAATTTTGTATTTGTTGATTGTTGTTATTGTTTGTTATTATTGTTATAATATTTGTTGAAGTGTTTAATTTGTGTGTAAGTGTTGCAACTTTATATTGTTAATTAAAAATGGCTCCAGTGTTAAAACATGGTCGAGGCAAGCCTTTGACTTCTCAAACTAAAGAAGTTTTGTACTGTTTGTACAAATATTTCGAAAATGAGTGTAATAACAACCCGAGCAGTATTATGACTCCCACTCAATTAGTTGCTAAATCAACGGGAATTTCAATAGCATCCGTCAGAAAGGTAGTATCAGAAAGCAAATGTCGACCTTCAGATCAGGAAGTAACATTTAAATCTCCTAAAAAGAAACCGAATCGTAAACCTACAATAGTAATCGATAACTTTGATCAGCAAGTTATCAGAAGAACAATTCATGACTTCCACATCACAAATAAAGAAATTCCCACTTTGAAAACTTTGCACGCAAAATTAAAAGAAGATATCGATTATAAAGGTTGTGTCAGCACGTTACGAAAACACGTCATGTCATTAGGTTTTAATTGGAAGCAAACAGAAGATAACCGGAAACTTCTTATGGAAAAACACGAAATTAGATACTTGCGAATTAATTATTTGATGAAAATTGCTGAATATCGTGAACAACGCCGACCAATTGTTTACACCGACGAAACATATATACATACATCACATACCCTCTCGAAATCTTGGTCAGATGGAAGCACTTCAGGTTTGAAGCAACATATATCGAAAGGCAACCGCTTAATCATTGTTCATGCCGGTGGTATGGATGGCTTTATACCAAATGCATTGCTTATGTTTAAAGCCAACCAAAAAAGTGGAGATTACCACGACAATATGAACTATGACAACTATTCAAGGTGGATTCAAACTCAATTAATACCCAACTTACAACCAAATAGTGTTGTTGTTGTTGACAACGCACCATATCATAACTCAATACAAAATCCTGCACCGAATAGTAATTCTAGAAAACAGCAAATGATTGACTGGCTGACATTGCGAAACATTGAGCATTCATCCACGTTGCTTAAGCCTCAATTATATGAACTGATTCTGCAAAACAAGGCGAGATTTGTAGAGTACAAGATAGACGAAATATTACGACAGCACGGTCATACTGTGCTGCGTTTACCACCATACCATCCGGAGTTTAATCCTATAGAAAATATATGGGGGATAGTGAAAACATATGTCGCAAAAAAAGAATGTCGCAATGAATATGAAGGTTATAATGTCATTAGCTGAAGAAAAAATGAACGCCATAACTGTAGAGGAATGGAGAAAAGTTTGTCTGCATGCTATTGAGGAGGAAAACAAATATCAGGGTAGAGACGCAGCTTTAGACACAATATCAGAACGAATCATAATTAATTTAAATAATTCATCTGATGAAAGCGAGGATGGGGATGATTGTGATATGCCTGGGGTTGATGAATTATTAGAATAAAACATTTATGGCCGGAGAACACCTAATTCATACACGTCTTCACTGAAGTGAAAACCGGCATTCACTGCTTGTAATATTTGGAACTGGCTTATCTGCCTCATACAGTTCCATAGATTACAATGCAGTGGATACACATTTTCACGTCCGTATTAGTACGTAGTGCGTATGCGTAGACGTGTACGCATTTGGTGTGCTCCAGCCACAAACGTATATTACCTTTAAAAAAATAAAAACTAAAAATAAAATGTTGTTTTTTTTTTTATTTGCTGACCATACACTACTACAAACGCAAAAATTTCTCCAAGCTAATTTACCTGTAATTGTTTATATTCTACCCTTTAAGACAAATTTGCACGCCATTATGATGTGTGGCAGAATATGCGAACTTTAGATTGTACCACCATAATATTTTTGTACCATAGTCTTGCAAATAAATCATTATTTTTGTCAAAACTATGTTAACTTAGTGGCTTCAGCGTGCAACTCTCATCCCTGAGGTCGTAGGTCGTTCGATCCCCGGCTGTGCACCAATGGAGTTTCATTGTATGTGAGCATTTAACATTCACTCGAACGATGAAGGAAAACATCGTGAGGAAACCGGCTTGCCTTAGACAGCAAAAGTCGACGGCATGTGTCAGGCTGGAGGCTGATCACCTATTTTCCTTTTAGATTGACAAATGATCATCAAACCGATACAGAAATCTGAGGCCCAAAACTAAAAAGGTTGTAGCGCCATTGATTTATTTTATGTTAACATAAAAATGTGTCTTTATGAGGTACCCTCACTTTCAAAAAAAAACTTACATGCAACAGATAATTCATTTTTCTCATTGCCGACATTTTCATATGGCGGGTCCTTCACATCCTCTGATGGGAATTTAGGCATCGTAGTGGACTTCGTTGGTTGATGATCCGTAGTCGTTGAAGACGGGAGCGATCTTTGACGTGGGGGCGCTCGATGTTCTCTATCGAAGTTAGCCTTTTCTTGTATTCGGTCTGTAAAAATCAAATTGAATGTACTACACGTCGGAAATATCTGCGAACCTCGCTGGAATGCGCTTCCCCGCACCCCGCCCCGTTTTCGCCTATCCAGTACCGTTGCCAACGCAATCGCCGACGCACGTGTATTATTCTTGCTTTAAAAATAAGTACACAAATAAAATATTTTTTATTTTTACATCTTCAATTTTTTTGCTATCTCTCCAGTTTGTATGACGTCATTAAGCCAGGTTCGCAGATATTTCCGACATATTTTTGTGATAATTAAGTGGGACTGTATGGCGTTACGTAAGACTTTCGTATGACTAATCCAATACTTTTTGAATCTAAAGCTATATCGTAACTGTTAGCTGCAAGTCATCACACAATTATTGAATTCATTTCATTAAATGCACCGCCCATCATGGCCGTGTCGTAACAATCACTTCTGTCATGGTTGTCTAGGTGGCTGTCAAGTGTCAACTGCCATTGTCATTATGACACAGAGCTTATAAAATAGTCAAGTTAGTTCGAAACCGTTAGTACTAGTAATTTATTTGATTTGTCAACATTACTAGATCTCTTAATTAACGACTAACAATAGTTGATAAATAATAGTGCTTCCATAGACATTATTATTATTCAAAGTAATTTATAATGTATGCAACATAGAGCTGAAAGGGGACAAATCTTTGTTTTTTTTAATCTTTTTACTATTAATTACTTAAAGAAGTCATGTAGAACATGGAGTAATGGTTGTAGATGCTTACAAACATTTTGTAAAAGCAAAAACTTGGCGAATAAAAAGAGTGGCAGAGAATTTATTGCCAGTTCTTCTCGTCCGTTCTACGCCATTGAATTGAGAACTGGAATTGAGAACTGGGAAATGTAAAATTATATGCATTTAATATGTATTTCTTTATTGACGTTCATAAGTTTACATTGTGTTACTTAAATGCATGATTTTGAATTTGAATTTGTTACTGTCAGCTGCCATTGTCAGATTGTCACGGAGCTTATAAATGGTGCGTTCCACTAAGCGCTCACGACGATCAAAATGCTCCTTTAGCCATTCCACATACCGACCGCGGTCGTTGTGGTCACGGCGAAAACGTCACTCATGACGTCATGACTAATGCTCACGCAATCCTCACAACGACCCATCTAAAGAGGTGGGTCGTTGTGAACGTTGAGAATAATTTGGCGCAACTTTTGAATTTTTTTTTTGAAATATGACAAATAATAATATTATTATATTCAAAGCTTAAAGATGGCGACAAGAAAAATCACATTATTTGATTCAGAAAGAGAAATTGTAAAGCCATTTCGATTATATTTAAACTTAAGTTGTTTGATAACTTCACCAAAATTATTTATAAAATATTCAATTATTCTTCACTTTTAACATAAATAAATTTAAGTCACAAATATCAAAACTTATTGTTTATGATTACCTAACCTCCTTAAAATTCTACTATTTTCAAACTTGTAATGTTTACATGAACACCCGAAACGCTCCATAATCCATTCCACTTGAGTTAACGACAGTAACATTCACAATCAAGTGGAATGGGGAAATCAGCGGTCGTGAGCGTGATCGTCGTGAGCGCTTAGTGGAACGCACCAAAAATAACAACGACAAAATCAAATTCAATGAATGAATTATAATTTAATTTCTAACCCCTTAATTTATTAATAACAAGCTTCGCAGTTTATAAAATGTTTTTTTTTTTTTTTATAAGCTCAACTTATTATATAGGAAATAAGGAAAATAAATAATTCTTGTAATTATTGAATCTGGTGGCAATTAAAATGCCAACAATTTGTAAAATAATTAGTATATCATCTAGTAACTTAAAACATACCTGATTTGTCTGGCCGTTCTGGGGGTCTGAAATCCATATGCCGATCAAGAACTCGATTCTCCGAATTCGATCTTTCTGACCTCTCTATTCGATTATCCAATCGATTATCGAGTCGGTCTTGCACGTGTCTATCTTGTCTTTCTGTTCGTTCCTCTTGCCTTTCCGGAGGGGGTGCGGGCAATGGCCGACTGTTTGCTTGAGGTGTGCATGCTCTTCGAGGCTTTTCGAAGGCTCTCGGGTCGGGAGGTATCTGGGTAATACCAAAAATACATTTTAAAACGGTTTTGGGGTTTGATTTTTGTTATATCATCATAGCTATGACGAAAATTTAATAATTGAATAAGGGAGCATTCAGGTATAACGTCACGCAATTTTTGGAGATTATTGCCCCCACCCCCATGTAACGCGCCGTAACATTTTCTGTACCCAATAGTAAAACGTTTCGTGACCACCCAGTGACTCTTTATATAAAAGTTACCATTATGTGGTTTAAGGAACTGGAAAGTCGAAAATAATATTAACAATAACGCGTAATTCAATCTCCCAAAATTCATTACGTTATACTTGAACGCTCCCATATCCAAGTTTATATTAAAGTAAATTAAAAAAAAAACTGCTTTATTTCTGATACGTTAAATAGGGTATGGGCCAAAAAGTCAAACCAAAAAATTGCATATATTCGCACAACTTCACGTAGAGGTAAAACTCAAAATTACTTTATTCATATAGGTAACTCCACCTCACGCCACTTTTGAATCGCCAAGTACGTTTTCGTCCATTTTGGCTTTTTTATAGAAAGGCAAAGAGTGCCAGGCTCACACTGCAACTCTATTGTTTTTTCTTGAAATCAAATTGTCTCGGAAATACGAAACCAACCAATGGAGTGAAAAATAAAAATACATACAACTTCATGTCTGGTATCAATAATTCCAGTGATGGTCTCCGTCGAACCAGTGATCACAGAAGTCAGCTTATGCCTTGAGTCTGGTTCTGGCTCCAACGATGATCGCCTTCTGGGATCTGGAACTGAAAAAGTGCCTTAATATCATAAACGCAGTACTCTTCTTGCTGCTGGTATAGAGATGTCATAATGCAATAAAAACAGGAATTATTGTGTAAACTATAGCGAAATTGACTGGACTGCGCAATTCCAGAGGTATTTGAGTTGTCGTAATATGAAAGGAAACGTAATTGTATGGAAACTTAGGCAAACCAATCGTCTTTTCGACGTTTTATGGAGTTTATTCGATTGAGGTTACATGGAATGGTTTATAACTTTTAATTTTATTTTATTTACTATCTACCTTAACACAAGACTTCATTACTTAGACTGCTAACTTTTACTAATATTATTATTATTTTTTCACACGCATTACACACTTGAAACGAACCGAATGGAAAAAGGTACTTTTTTATATCTCTCCTAATATTTTTTATTTTATTTTTATCTTTGATTATTGTTATTTTGTGTGTGTGTTTTTGTTAGTTATAAATGTTATGTCTATGTCTATGAAATATTTTAAACGTAATGTTTGTTTCAATTGGATTAAGTACAGACAGGTAATGGCGTAAAAAAACTACGTGTAACGTTTGCATATTATAAAACAACCTATATTAACAAGATTACCACGGGTGGTGTAAAAGTCCAGCACTATCCAGAAAATCATTTCATATTTATTTATTGTCAACTTAGTACATACAAAGCCGGTTAGATTCAAAACATACTTTGAAAAAATGCCCTTTTAACTTAAATTAATGCTATCTTACTTAAGCTTCTTCTCCATGAACAAAAAAACAATAAAAGCTAAACGTATCAAACAAAAGTACAACTTGACTCACGTATCGGATAAAACAAATATCTATAAAAAAGCCTGGACTATTGAAGAAATAATGAGCGATAGGACGGTAGAGGGCGCTTCACCTTACTTCATATACCAAAATAGTAAAAATACTTACTAATAGAACTAGCAGCAGCAATATCCTGTACACTGGAGGCTGCAACAATAGTTTCTGCTGGGGAAAGACTCTTCCGAGGCGGTAGAGGCGGCGCTCGTAGTTCCCCGTACGCGTTTTCAGCGGGCGCGGGCGCTTTGCGAACAGCTCTAGGCGAGTGTCGTGGCGATGCTCCGGCAGACCTAACACCTGGCCGTAATGCATCTATTGTCGATGTTGCCGCGTTAAATTCTGCCCAGTCCTGTTAAATAATACTTACACATTATAAAATAAAATGAACGCGACAACTCATCAATAGATTGTGTGATTAGGAAAGTGTATTTTTTTTTGCCCAATCAAACTCTATGATAGAGATGTGGTAGATGCCATCCCGTTTTCTCGTTTTTTATAAAAAATAAAAATGTGTGCGTGTACTAGGTGTACACACGTAAGAAGTGAAACTTATATAAAACCTTTGTTGTACGCAGAGCCATAATTGGTTTGTTTTAAGTTTAGAGGTCCGAAACTATTTCTTAAAACACAGTAAATTTTGATACACTGCCTAGCATACAATTTACAAATTAATTGCTGCAAATTGCGATTAGCAAATTAAAGTCGAAAATGTAATCCGTTGTCAAACTTCAAAGTCAAAATCATACTATTTGTCATATTTTAACGCCGATAAAGAAGTTTGACTTCGAAAATGTAATCCGTTGTCAAATTTCAAAGTCAAAAACATACTATATGTCATATTTTAACGCCGATAAAGAAGTTTGACTTCAAAAAGCAACATGGCGCGTAACGGAAAAATGTGACGCGTAATGCAAAAATGTTACACTAAATTTTTTTCCAACCCCGATAAAGAAGTTTCACTTCAAAAATTACTACGCTTAATCCAGCTTACAAAATTTTACCCTCAATATTTTAGTATTATTCACTATAGGGTTTTTTCTAGAGGCCCAAGTACAATTTACAGTATCAACTCACAATCTTTATAAGGCAAGTGTATACAATATATCCTTATATTATTTGCTATACACCGATAAGGTATATACCCCTATTCCTTATAGCGCAAATTCACTTACAGATTTTTTATTTTACACGTACACTTCAATTATTTTTTGTATAAATACAAGGAAAAAGGATTCCCTATGTTTAGGGATATATATTGTTTGAGAAATTTGCAGTAACACAAAGTTATACCCACAAAAAAGTGTGAAATTAATATTTTCCTAATTTTCCCAGGATGTTGAAAACATTAAGAACGCAATGTGATATGCCTTTAAAGAAACTTACCAAACCTCCGTAAAATGAATCAATTATAAATAAAAATCAAAAATATCATCAAGAAATATAATTTCAACAATTATACTTAAAATAAATATTCGACAAATAAAAAATTAAATCTACTTTAAAGTAAATATGACTAACTTAATATAACTAATAATACCCTTCTTGGGATAAATAATTACGTCATTAATAAAAAACACAAGAAATACTGGTTTCGATTTAAAATTGTGATTTCTTAGTCTGTAATGAACATGAATTCTAAGGACCAGCCAATAATCGTCATATTATTATGATTTTTTTTTAATTTCCAAAAATTTCATAAAATACAGTTGTAAATAAAAAGTTCATGTCATGAAAAATAAAATGTATAAAAATTATAACAAATACAAGAACAAAGCACATTCATTTGTATAATTTAAGTTTTACTAGTTGCAAAAAGCGTAGAGGCAAACAATGATCATGCAAAGTATGAACGTTCCCATGCAATAAAAAAAAATAAGCCACTGGAGTCGAGATCTGAACCCTTCCGCATCAAAGTAACTCGATAATAAAAAAAACGTACAACACGAGTACTATATTCATAATGAGAAAAATAATAACATTGACATGAATTGTGACATTGACATGTGACAATGACATTAAAACACGTGGACTATCTCCCGACTGGAATGTCGGACTTGAAATCTCAAATAAAAAAATATAGACCACGACGTCAATATATTCATTACAAGGATTCGTCGTATGAATGTGTTGAGTCCGAGTATTTGCTAGTTACCATAATTTACATGAAATAATCTGTTGCCGAAAATCCATGTGTTCTAAGACCAAAAATAATTAACATAAATGCATTTTACAATAACATACAAAAAATTCGTACTATTGTATGACTCATATTACTTTAAAACTCCAAAGCTATGTTGGAATTTTCAACAAGCTAAGCTATATTAAATAGTTTATTTTAGTAGACTTATTTTTCTTAAATAACTGCATTCATTTTTTGTTTCATTTCATTAATTTATCAATATATGGGGGTGAATGGTAGAGGAAGTAACCTAAAATATAGATACAAAAATTTACTCTTTTTTCTTATTTTACAAAAAAAGTGGCATTTTTTTATATCAGGTAGCGTAAGATCCTTATGATTGTAAATAATTTAAACCATATGATAAAATATCGAATGTAAGCCGGTTCGATTCAGAACATATTTAAAAAAAATATACCTTTTAAAAAGTTTCGTTTGACTAAAATTGTCAAAAAAACTTTAATCCCACACGTCGTGCCGTGCACGTTGTGCCGGCACAATTAATAATATACATCCTAAATTCAGAATCGAATACAAAATATAACCTATTTCGGGGCGAGTCTTTACAACCGCTTGCCTCTTGAGATACGGCAAAAAAGTGGACCAGTTTCGAATACGCCTGCGCCTTTTTGGTAGATGTACTTTAATGCAATAACTGCGTAGTACGGTAGTGTGATATATGTAACTTTTTTTATGTTTTTAATATTATTATTTAGTTTTCATCAAGTGACAAGTATGTTTATGTTTTTAATGAGAATAATGTCTTTTAAACCTAAAAAACGAATGCTAGCTTACTTCCTCTATGTACTTTAAAAATTCCAACATAGAATACCAAATCTGTTTAACGAAGTAGTACTGAAAATCTTTGACGATATGAAAATATCAATAAAAGCCAATCGAATCAAACAAAAGTACAACACAATGCATCCAAAATGAAAATTTGCGGTTAGAAGCCATAAAAATATTGATGTTGTCTTTAGTTTAAAAAGGAATAAATTAAAATAATATCAAATATTCACTGGTCTATCATTCTACTTCCAATCGGATGTTTTTTTCACGAATTTTCAAATACATTTTAATTAAGAATTATAAAACCCTCCCGAAGTTTTACTATTTATTACGCATTAAAATCAAATATAATCAATGCGATAATTTAACGTTTAAAATTATAGCTTCTAACCGCATTATACAATGTATAATGTAAACAAAATGCTAAAATCACGAATCACGTGCAAACTAAGCATGCGGCTTTCTGTCGCGCCTCTGCAAAGACAAACATTACAATTGTTAATACAAACAACCAAAAACATGCAAAAAGCGAAAATAACATTTGTATAAAAGATGGTTTGTATAATTTAAAACATTTATAAACTCGTTAAATAGTCTAATAATGCCAAAATGATCATTGTGTACTAAATTGATATATTATTAGTGAAATATAATGTATGGTTCAGGTTAATTCTCTTGAGATAAAAATGAATAGGCCAGTCATTATAGACATTCGAAATCGAAAATTTGATAATAATTCCAAAAGTTTTCAAACTTCGGTCAAGTGAATGGTACATTGGGACGACAATAAATCTCATTTTGCAACCTTGTCCGCAGTCCGGAACATTGTTAAAATTGCAATTAAATTAATTTTTGCTGTATGGTCGTGAAAAAAATTCCAAAAGTTCTGCAAACTTGGGGAAGTTTTCGATATAATATTTCATATCACGTATAAAATTTGCAACCAACCTAAGTGTACGGAACATTTTTTGTTATTTATTTTATTTTCGATATATCTGTCAAATTTGCAGAACTTTTGGAACGTTTTCCTTCAGTTTAATAAAGAAAAACATTAATTTTTAATAACAAAAAATTTTTATACGTGATATGAAATATTATATCGAAAACTTCCCCAAGTTTGCAGAACTTTTGGAATTTTTTTCACGACCAAAACTTATTTTTAACAATGTTCCGGACCGCAGAGCAGGTTGCAAAATTTTATAGTTTGTTTTAATACCACTCCCGACCTTACATCAAAATTTGAAAACTTTTGGAATTATTATGAATTAATTGTCTTGACTGACTGGTCTAGAAGGCGTTTCTGAATGAATGGCACTGAGCCAGAGGAGAAGTCTGTACTATCCCTTCAGCACAAGCATAAATTCAAATAGCTAACGTAACAATGTTGTAAATAAAAGGATTCATTTAAATTTCAACACTGTGTTTGCCCTTTTTACGGTGAGAAAATTATTATACAATTTTTTTATTAAACTTAATATTTTTCATATAAAAAAGCCTGTAAAAAAAAAAAAAAAAAATCGTAAAGTTTGTGATAATGCATTACTGGTTGTATAATAAAGTGTCCTCTTCACAATATTGCATTTCACAGGTTTACATGCTTCAGGTATTGACCATCTTTGTGAGGATGTATAATAGGACCATAGAAGTCCTGTGGTAACATTTGTTGTTGTACTAAATGGTTTACTCGAAATTTTATCTGTATAATGAAAAAAATTTACCTCTGAATCATCAATGTCATCTGTGAGACCGTTAAACGTCGTATTCCTTGTGGACCAGCCGTTCGCATTGTTTGATGTAGGCGTTTCCGAACCTGAAATAATTAAATAACAAATTATTATATTATTGTATGGGAAATAGAAGTAATTATAAAGTTGAAATACTTGTCAATTGAAAATAAAAAAATAAATTGTGCGTGTACTAGGTGTACACACGTAAGAAGTGAAACTTCTTTATGATCTTATTTTTCGAAAAATGATCTACTATATGTAACTTTACAGAAATTCGTTAAATTAGATAAAGTTTAACAAAAGGCTTTTATTATCATAGACATGAATACAAATATTTCATTTTACCTTATTACTACGAAGATTATTATAGAATTTCATTAATTGTAATAGAATTATTACTATCATTGAAAAACGTGACGATTTGCTACAAAATTTCTCCCATACGTCGATAAAGAAGTTTCATTCCAACGCCGATAAAGAAGTTTGACTTTAAAAAGCAACATGGCGCGTAACCGAAAAATGTGACGCGTAACGAAAAAATGTTACACTAAATTTTTTTCCAACCTCGATAAAGAAGTTTCACTTCAATAATGATGACTGAATATATTACGAATATATAGATATAATATGTTTATATGTATATTGCTACTCACTTGACCCATTACACGCAGACGAACCTGACGATCCACTGGACCCTGACGAGTTTGAAGATACCGGCCTTACAGCTGTCTTTGTGTTCGCTAACCTGGAAAAACACATAAAGATATATATATTGGGTGTTTCTCTGCTATGTGGAAACTCGCCGATGCAAGACTGTCCTAAGGAAATTTTATTAAATGTTGAGAATGTTTGTTAATAAAATGAAGGCCAAAATTAAAATAAATATATCTCTTAGAAAAGCCACTTATACATTCCTAAATTAAGATCTAAATTCAGAACTGTACATATGAATTAGCAAAACTAATGAGCTTTCAAAACTATTACAAAAACCTTTAAGTTATATAGTACATAATATACTGTTCTGTCTCAGATTATATTCTCTTTAATCACATTAAACAAGTCTTTAGAGCAAAATGCTGAGTCAAGGCCAACACACACATTACACCCTTAAAATGTACCTTATTCCTTTTTTTTCTTTACTTTTTTTGTTGTTTTTCTTTTTTGATTATTATTATTATTTTATGTGTTCTGTGTGTGTTTCGGTAGTAATAAATGTTATGTAATGGTATGTTAAAATACGATTTTATCTTTTTCTGTCAAATTATGTTTTTGTCGAGATCAAAAGGGAAAGATGATCTTACTTGCAATTAGACTAATAGTTTTCATAAATACAAAAACACAGCTATAGGCAAAATTACTCAATTTTTTATTTCTTTCTATTTAGATATATTTTACGCAAAAACACAGTTTTTGACGATTATCTTAATATATATATTTCTTGTGTGCGTGTGTATGTTACTGAACTTCTCTCAAACGACTGGACCGATTTTGATGAAATTTTTTGTGTGTGTTCAAGGGAATCTGGGAATGGTTTAGATTCACAAATCAGCCCGGCAGATGGCACTGCAGTCGGTACTTTCATACTTTGCTTAATATCCTAATCGCTTTAAATATCATGCAGGACAACGTCTGTGGGGTCCACTAGTAAATATATATAATTATATACTAACTTGACATCAGCCGTAGTATTCGGCGGTCTCGGGGGTATAAAGGCATCAACAACCACTTGTTCTGTTCCCTTAATTTCTGCACGACAGAACGGACAGCCTTGACCTTCCGAGTCCTGGAAAATAAAAAGGCATATATTAATAAGATGAAAAGGGAATGTTTAGTAAGTGGTACTTCTTCTAAAACTAAAAAAATAAATATTGTTTTTTAAATATTTTTATTTGAAGTTAATGGCATGGCAATATTAGATTAGTCAAAAAATTGCTAGCTTTCAGCAGCAGCAGGTCCGCCTACACTCTGTCGATCCAGCGGTACCTAGGCCCACAGGAAGGAAGGAGGTGGCACAGGATAGGAAGCACTGGAAGGTTCTTATTTCGGAGGCCAAGAAAATTTTGACGCAAAGGCAGCGGAGTGTTCTTATGAAATAATACCATACTAACTTTGAATTCTGGAGGTACTATGCTTTTAAAGATATAGATAGTTAATTTTTTCTATCGTAAACATTTTTTAACGCGTGCGACTCTCATACCTGAGGTCGTAGGTTCGATCCCCGGCTGTGCACCAATGGACTTTCTTTCTATGTGCGAATTTAACATTTGCTCAAACGGTGAAGGAAAACATCGTGAGGAAACCGACATGTCTTATACACAAAAAGTCGACGGCGTGTGTCAGGCACTGGAGGCTGATCACCTACTTGCCTATTAGATAAAAATTGAAAAACAGATTCAAAAATCTGAGGCCAAGACCTAAAGAGGTTGTAAGCGCCACTGATTTATTTTTAAACGTTTTTTAAAAGGCTTTCCACGTTTGACCTCGCCTAAGCTAATATTATTATCTCAGATTTTAGACGAGACAAAATATGGCACTTGAAAAATTATTATGAAAAAAAATACACGTTGATAACCCCTCCTTAGGTTTTTGAAATCGTTTAAAAAAATACAATATATTATTAGATTTACTTACAATCTGCCAAGCTGTCAAACACGGCGTACAAAGGAGATGTCCACATGGCTCTATCCTTATATCCTTGTCATTTTCAGCGCATATTTTACATAATTGAAACGTACTACCTGAAAACATTGATAAAATAATTAATAAAATTAAAAAGAACTTCTTGCCCCTTGAACTGTCACCTAAGTTTTCTGTATTTTTTCCGTAATATTTTTTTTCTTAATATATAAGTAAAATTTAGCCTTCTGTGTCTGACACAACTAGATTATTGGATCTAAGGTCATACATTCTATACTCTGATTTTTAATACCGTAGAATTCTGACATTTCATAAGTGTAGCTACTAAAAAAGTTATCAACCGAAAAAGGGACAAATTTGACTGATTTGAGGGCAATAAAAAAAACGCTACATATTTTTTATGTTTTACCTACAAAAAGGTAAATATTTACTTACTCAAGTGACCTAATACAAAAATAAAAAATATTTCAATATCACGAACAATATATCGAATTAACTTTAATTACTTTATTTTATTCTTTAGCTGGCATCACTGCCTACTAATTCCAGGTTTAGTAAACCTTTTTAGAAAAATAAAATTTTATCTTTGTTTGTTTTTCACTGTTTGTGATGAAGAAGAACGTAATTACCACTCGCCGTTAAACCACTTTTAATGTTGAGCACCGCACTTAATAGAATGGATACGTTAACTAACAATACAATGTATAGACTCAGATGTTCAGACACGTATTGAAATTGAAAAATGTGTCCGGCCAAAAAGGTATACCATCAGGTTCACTGACTTGTCAAAAAATGATAGCTGTCAGAATTCTACGGAATTAAAAATCAGAGTATAGCGAGTGATAAATGCTCACAAAAAAAAAGTCCATTGGTGAACAGCAGTGATTCGAACGCAGGACCTCAGGTCACCAGGGAAACACTGTTTTGTATTACTTAAATATACAATTTAAAAAAACTAATATAATTTACTGAGAATTTCCAAGCAATAAATTTGTATCTAGTACAAAAAATAATTCTTACCCATTTCACAATAAAGCTCATACTGTTCCTGTGTGACGGTTATATGGTCTTCTGCTGGCGAAATGATTGCGCTGCTTAGGTCTGGATTCACGTCACGACCGTCTGGATATAGATAGCTGAAAAATATTATCAAAGTACATTAATATATTCTTTGACGATGTTTTATTCGATTCAGAGATTCCCGAGATTTTCACTTTGGAAGAAAAATATTTTTTGTTGAAGCGTTTTTGGTTTTTAAGCTATTCCTTGAAATATTTTTTAAACTATTGAATTAAAAACGATTCTATAGGAAAACCTACTCAAAAAATCCAGTTAAAAACTTACTCAAAAAATACCAGGTTAGGCGTTATTAATTAAATAGGATCCAGTCTCAAAATTGGAACAAACAAACATGCATTTGATCATGACTTATTAATAATAATAATAATCCAATTTTGCTTCTATATGTGTCTTGGCATCGGATTGAATCCATTTCTTTGATATTTTTTATAGACAAGTAGGTCAGACAATGTCTGGCAAGTTTAATAAATGCCATTTGCCAACGTTTGCCTTTATCGGAGGAGCAAGTGTCAAACATCCTATAGAAAGAAAATTGTATTGATGCGATCGCACGCTTAAGCCAACACTCTCTGACTTTTCTATCAAAAAGGTTATTCTGACAGTTGACAGGAAACAGATAAATAGTAATGCCAACCGCACGCTTAAGCCAACACGCTCTGACTTTTCTATCAAAAAGGTTATTCTGACAGTTGACAGGAAACAGATAAATCTGACGGATGCCGTTGGTATTAACTACTCACAATCCTTCTCTATATCCGTCCAGTAGCGCCTGCACCAAACTCTTGTTTTGTGGTATCGTCTGTAGTATCTCGCCGTCTACAGTCACATACCCAATCGCCCACTGGCCAAGCCGCGTACACGATAACCTGGAATATAAATACATAGTAAATATAGATTTGCCGTTCCGTTTTAGGGATGCAACGGCCTTATCGATATTTTAAAGGCGACCCAAGTAATAGGATAAAAAGTGCAGGGTAAAGTGCAAGAAATGAAATTAACGAAAATAAAATTACAAGTAACAATGATATATTATACAGCTACTAAATTCCATCTAAAAATAAAAAGCAATTACAAATCTAAAAATAAAAAGCTAGTCTAAAGATTCATCAATCACAAGTATTATAATACAAAATACATCACACGCAGCAGATGGATAGGATATGGTTAAGACGTGTTTAATGTTTATGTAGAAGACTTTTTTATTTTTATTGATAAAAGCTTGCCAATGCTCGGTACACTGATATAGTAAAATAACCACAATATAAAAATTTTAATGTGACATGCACTTATAGGCAAACATAACATACACGAATAGATAATACAAATATTAAACTAAACAATTAATATTATAAAAACTAACTTTAAAAGGAATAAATTGCTTAATAAAACTAAATTATTGAGGTATAACTTTGACCAGCAGTTACTCAAATAAAAAAATGCACGTCAAATTACTACCTTGAGAGTGCACTCTCAAGGTAGTATATATGCCAGTACGTCAAACTCCTTTACCCATATGATAGGAGCCGTACTTAGCGCTGTCTTGATCCCGCACCCTTGGTGCATAGGATAAGGAAAAGTTTTTTCTAGCCTGCCTGGTTGATCTAATTAAACTTTTAGTTTTTGATGATTTTACTGCTAACGCTAATGCTGCTGCCATGGACACTCTTTGTCATCTTTGTCTATTTTTTTTTTTTTTAGAAAATGTGTAATAAATTTTTCTTTTTTTTTAATGATTTAATAAATTGAATGACTCTTATATATTGATGTACAAAAATACTTCGACTAGTTGGTGGTGGTCACACATGGGAAGAGTGTGCGTGCAAGTTGCCATAAAAACACAAAGTTCTAAACTTAGAATATAATGTAGTATATCTAACTTACCTAAACACATAACTGCCAGCCTTGTGTATGTACTTCTGTAACCGCGCCTTCACTTCGTCATATGTTAGGAAGGCAACATACCCTGGATGTGTTACCGCTAAAAGCTGCCAATTCCGTAACAACGTGCTCCATGGTTGAAAAAGCCTGAAATCATTATTCATATAAGTCATAGATTGTATTAATTTTTTTTCGTAAATTTTATTTGTTTATTAAAAACAGCTAAAGACAGATGTTATTTAAAAATTGACTTTTGATGTCCAGGTTTCACACTCGTAAATACTACGAATACTTCAAACGATGCGTCAAATGCGTCTATAAATACAATGTTGTTTCATAAAATCAAAGCCATTAGAAAAAAACATTGGGAATATAATAAATAGGAAACACGTAAGTTTAGTTCGGAGTACTATAATCTTTAGCAGCTCAAGTACAGCTAACGCCTGGCTGATATATAAATACCAATAGTAATATGCTACGTCTCCTATATTTCTGGACATAAGTACACCTGGTGTATGACATTTTCAACCATGGGAACGAAGTAATAACAATAATAATCTTTTGTTCACAAATTGAACATTGTAAGGAAAGATGTAATTATACCTCGTGAAGACATCAAACTCGAAATTCGATATAAAATCGTTACAGGTGAGATCTATCGTGGTCTTCAGGGCCATGGTTTCCAACCCTGATGATATTGGATGCACGTTGTTCAGCTCCTCGCGGAATATCTTCCATGGCACCAATGTGCTGTAAAGACAAGAAGGATTGATTATCACATTGATAGTATATATTGTGTACGGGTCGGAAAATATTTTACACATTTCCTAGTAGGTACTCTATAATGAGAAGTCGGAAAGTTTTACCCCTAGTATAGAATAAGCCAACGACGTGGAGATCCGGTCACATTAAAAGTACCAATGTTTTAGTTTTTGTCCCATATATCCCCTTAGATTCAGTACGAAGCATCGTCAAACGCATTGGGATTTAAACAAAGATGTACATTTTTTAATATCTAGATGATATTTTGTTTCAAGATAAACTAAAAATAAGGCTGTTTAGGAAATATTAATGTAATGCCTAGATCAATGTAAAAGTGACGTAGACGAATACAAAATTTGTGTTATCCAATCCAAAACTTGGTACTAACATGGATAGGATCTCCCATCGCAGCACACATTTTAAAAGAGGTTTCAATAGTTAATTAAATGATAATTTTTATATTTACAAAGCAATAAATTGTACTCAAGATATTCATAACATCTGCAGAGCTAACACATTTCAAAGACCAACTAAAATATAACGATTTTAATCATAGCATTCTACTGAAGTTCAGTATAAAAATATTCCCTTAACCACCTATATATATAGTTATAGAGTGTATATTAATTGGTCAAATTAATACAAGATACCAATAGCAAAAAGCCGTACGAGCTAAATTTGCAGCTAATACAAATTTATCGTCCAAGTTTTTTCCATAATTTCTATAACCGGAGTTACTTAAAACAGTAATAGACGCTGTAGTAATGCCACAGTACGATAACAAATTATATATTTGATTTTTTTATATAATTTATATACAGTCAAAATCTATTATAACGACATCGAAGGGACTGCTCATATTTGGTCGTAAAAACCGATAGTCGTAACAGCCGATGACGTTATTCAGTACCTAATATGTACTTATTATTGAATGTGTAATAAATATACTCATGTATAAAATAAAACTACATTTTATTTATTTCACATGATAATTATAATAAAAAGACATTACATACATATAATTATAATTTTTCTACAGTAACAAAATCTGTTATTTTATCGCAAAACAGAGTTCGACGATCCAAATTTTTCATAGTTGGTTAGATATAAAATGGATTATAACATCCGGTTTTTTATCGGTGTTATTATGAGCCACTGCATCCTTTACGCATAGTGTTATCAAAGTGAAATTATTGATAATAATCATAAAAAAATTGTTTGTTACATTGTCCATAATATTTTTTTATTTTATTTATTAGTTCAAGCCTTTTTGCCAAAGAGTTAGACAGAGACCACGGATCTCCACTTGCTACGGTCTGCGTACTGCCATAGCTTTCTCAGCAGCAGGACATCAAACTATGAGGTTGATCGCCCATGACGTCGACTGAACTGACTGGCTAAACCCTCCTCTCCATATTCACAAGAAAGGCTGTCCCGTGATAATTGGCATAACGTTGTGAAGGAAATATTAACTTCAAAGAGTCAACCACGTTAGTACTGCCAAGAGCGCACCGATTCAGAAGAAGAATATTATTGGGTTATTACTTTTGTTATATTTTTCCTTCATTTCGAGTCAATTTTACGCCCTTAACTTGCGAACTGGAAGTAAATTTAAATTTAGAATTAATTTAACATCTTTTCTGTTGATGTCCAATTAATACTTGGTTACCTATATGAATAATTTTGAGATAAAGTTTGAGTTTATTTTAATAAAAATATTAGTTTTCATTTTATTTTAATGTTCCATTTCTTAATTATAATGCTTGGGGACACAATATTGAAATAAGTCAATTTATCGATATATATATAATACGAGATAGTGGAGTATATATCGAATAGTCAATTATAATTACTATTTACTAGAGTTGTAACCTTGAAACGAGCGGAAATACATTTCCGGCAATTGGCAGATAACAAAGTAATTGAGGAGAACTATTGATAATCAATAAAAAATAATCTAAATTAATTCGAGTAATCTGATAACCAATTACGTTGCTTAGTTCATTACACTTTATCATAATGACTGCGACAAATAGGTTTAATAATAATCTCATTTTGTAATATAATTCAGTAGCTACTAAAAACAGAATTATTTTAGATTATAATATAGAATTATTTTTAGTTGACTTTGGGCGGCTTTTGATACAAGGCACGCAAATCAAATTTGTAACCATTTTAGTTCAGTCTGCAAACAAAATCCCTATACAAAGCCAGCAATGTATGCCCGATAGCAAAACCACTTTTACACTTTTATTATGCCTTAGCTTATATAATGAAGCCCCAGTACATGTTTTTGTGTAAATTGACTGAAACAACTATTTTAGTTGAGGTCGCAAATATTGTCACGATACACGAACTCCTCTGGCAGAATGACCATCGCTGTGGAACAGTCTGCTCCTCAGCATAATGCTGAGCCAGGGCCAATTACAGCCACAGCACACACTTAAAACGTACCTTGTTCTTTAAAAGAAATAATTGTTATCTCTCATTCTTTTTTTCAATTTTTTTGATTATTATTATTTTGTGGGTTTTGTTAGTAATAAATGTTACGTCTATATCTAAAACTAGTAAACTGTCAAAGCTTGCTAAAATCAAGAAGAGATTCAGTGACTCCGCTATACGTCATACGAGTTATAAGTTATAAATCTTACTTTAAGACTGTCTTGAGATACCTTTTATAGTATAGGCCATAACAGATACTAGGCATTACATACGACTTATTAGGCGAAAATCATACGTGCTCAAAGTTATTAGGCAAGGTTAACGAAGTGTGGGATTTGGGTTAATTATATCATTAACTGCTATTTACTGACGTTTACGTGCTTTGCGATTTTATCACTTGGAATCTACAGGTAAAGTGCCATGTATTAAGTAACGAAATATACAATCTTATTTAATTATTTCGTAATCCTACTGAGCTAACATAAATTATATATATACAGCACCCTTCTACCACCATTTTTAGCGATATTTGTACTGTAATACTATAAACGCAAAAAAAAAATACCAGGTCAACTACATACACTCGCTCTAAGTTCAAGTCACTAGTTGAACTCATAAAATTCAACGGGCTATTTGAATTTTCGCAACACAAAGTGTAGTTTGATTGCATATTGAAACCATTGTTAGAACTGCGCAAGACCGATATGGCATAGCGTGAACATACTTGTATTAGTACGTGCTTAGACACGATACTTTTAGATAGGCCTTTTCGGGTCAAAGGCTGAAATTAAATAGCGGACTTAGTCATACAATTTAAGCGATTTGAATATCCATAACAATTGGCAGAAGCTCTAGCTTTTAATTAGTAAATACTTAGCCCAAAAGGACTATGAATTCTAATCCTGTGATAACACAGAGCAAGGTGAATTCTTACTGTTCTGAGTATGACTCACTCTGGAACCGGATGTAAGCCCGGGTCCCTTGGGTAGAAAGCCTTGGCGAAACCCGAGCCCATCTTAAGGGCGTGCGGAGGGCTGAAGTGTTGTAGTAGGTAGGGTCTCGATACCCCTATGAATAGCAGAGGGCTTTGAGACCGAGCCCCACAGTCCCCGCGTCAATCTCGACATCCATCGCACGGGCATGCGTAAGAGCATTTCCACCTCATTTTAAAAGAAGAGTATGACTCACTATAAACTAGTTATGATTTATTTTTGACGAAAAAGTGTAAGCAAAGTCAACAGGAGCTTCAGATATATCGGCTTTCTCAGTGTGTTAATTGCGTACGAAATTAGCCGGGGTGTGAACGCATGACCATGAGATGAGAGTCGCATAAAGGAATACTACTTCTTCTAATACTTCTTCATCATCGGACCTCAAGGCAAAATACGAAATTCCACCCGCATCACCTCGAAGTCAGTCTGAGCGATACTTAAGACAGTTTCTCCTAAATGGAACCAGCTACTCACTGAAGTATTTCCGAAACAATTCGACTAAGATTCCTTCAAGAAAAGAGCGTACCAAGCATTCAGAGTGTGTGGGCGGAAGTATAACTTTGCGGTTTGCCCTCTGTTCGATTTAAAATAAATCTTCCTTTACAAACATCACATTTGTATAACATTGAAAATAAAAAAACGTTTACATCGTGTCTGCAGCAGCCCTTTCCGCTAACAGATATGGTATACCTACCCAACACTACTCCTTTTACAAACATCAGATTCGAATTGCATTGAAATCTGACTCATGTGGACGTGGCATAGTTAATTTGTGGCGCGTAATAATTGCAGTTAATAATTTCTGTAGGTACTGATTTTTCTCTTAAACCGTATGTCAACGATCTGCTGACAAAAACTTTCCATACAGAGATTTGTCATATGTATATGCAAAATAATAATCCCTAAGAATACGTACGTAGAAAGGCACACAATTGTCAGTATAGATAAGGATAATATTAGTATGGGAACTCAATTCACAATACGCACAAATACTCACTAAAAAAATATAAAATTGAGGGCGTAACTAATAAATAAAATTGAAAATAATGTTATCAAATTCAAGTGCGTCTAGCATAACCCAACCGAAACGAAAAAAAAGTAACTGAATAAAATAAATGAGGCCGAATTAAAATATTATGTACCCTCATCAAAAATACTTACTATTGATTCAAAATATTCTAACAACCTCATTTGTGCAGTACCATTTAGAAATTTTAAATTGTTTTAAAAAAATGAGCATAGCAATCATCTAAGAAAAATCTACATCACCTAAGAATTTTCAACTAGCACTTCTTAAATGATGAAAGATTATGCTATACAAAAATTAGCTTAAAAAACAATTCATAAATGAAATGGTTCATACAAATCCTCTATACATATTACAAAGTTGAATAATGATAGAAATTATTTACTTTGAACATAAACGCGTGTTATAACGAAGTAAAAATATGAACATCCATTTGTTTAAGCAATATACATTTGTTACGAAGCTACTGTACCTGTATGAAGAATTTTGCTTGACAATTACCGACATTACGAAATATTGAGGTGCATTTGAAAGCTGTCAATGTAAACTGTCCTTCACAGACTACTTCACAAAAATATTATTTGCAAGCACGTTCTGTAATTAATCAATCTTAGTTCTTAGATTTGATATATGAAATGATGGCAAAGTGGCGATTCTGCACTCCCTGCTTCATGATACTTATATCTAATCCGTTCATAAACTTTTAAGACTACTTTAGATTCTCCTCAATATCGTAGGAGCTATGGCGTTGACCTATGGAGAGGGCTCAGTATTTACCTACGCGATCGAATCAGATATTAGGATATCCAAAAAAGCACATAAGTTCAAATGGCCCAAAAACCGAAGGCAAACAATTTTTGGAATGGAGGCCGAGGACCAGACTTGTGAAGCGTTGGACGACCATCCACTAGGAGGCAGATGAAGAGGTAAGGAAAAGAGGGAAACTTCGAAACAGAGTCAGAACGAAGCGGGGAACCGGTAATTTAGTAGATTTATGTACAGCAGTAGACTTCGACAGGCTGAAACATGAAACTATGTGTGTCTTCACATAACTTTACAATATACTTACTGTGTCACTACTAGTGACTCTTAACCTAACCTACTTTTCGTACATTAACTTAGCTCAAAATTCTATTCATTATAGACAGGATCTTGAACATAATCAAATATACACAGCAAGGCCCCTAGTTAGTAAGACAAGAAGCGATTTAATTCACTAAGTGTGAATCTGGCACAAGAATAACTAAAATTTACCGCTAGCTTCACACTTGTAGTCTAAATTACATACAGCTTAAATACTGGAAACTTTTATGTACGTGACAATTTAGACACTAGTAAGTGGCCTTTAGATTTAGAAAAACTTGTTTATATTCATACTTCTCTAGTCACGACAGATCAATTAAACAAAATTCGTGAAAATCTAAATACCGAGTTCAACGTGTGCCCTTATCGCGTATAAGCTTAAAATCTATGCATGCCTGGCAGAGTTAATACTAGCTATAAAATTACATTAAAGAAAAGTTGAATAATAAATCCTACGAAACTAGCAAGCATAACTTGTCCATATCCTATTTCTAACATATCGTGTCTCATATTATATGCTTGTTAATTGTTTTGTTTAAGCCTTTTATTTCCTACGTATTATATGCAGTTTCCCTTTTTCTTTTAAGGTATAAGGAAAATCTTACTATGGTGAATGGAAGAGGTCAGATTTTAGACCGCCTTTCATTGCCAATTTTAATTCTGATTTCATTTGAAATTTACTTATTTTGTTGTTTTTTTTTTATTATAGATGCCGCGAAGCTCCATCCATCTTTATGGATACGTGGAACTAATTATATTTTACCACGATAGCAGACATTGAGCATGATGCGATGACATGTAAGGAATAAACAATAAATCAAACGTTTGCTTGATCGTAATCCGTCGTTTGGGCACGTTTATTTCAAACCAATAACGTCGTATTAATTATTGTCCAATGACAGTGAAGTAATTAGAACTACTAGTTTAGGAATTACTGATGAAAAAATTCAGGTCCTTTCAACGTTTGGCATTGGAGTGAGCAACTTTTAGATTAAGTCGACGTGAATGTTATAAATTATTGTTTCTTTTAAACTTTGATTTATAACATTATTAATTTATAAAACTTGTAATACCCGTGTGCAGTCGCGTAATACATATACTGTGTATAATATAAAATAAAAAGTATCAATATTACTAACTTATTATTCAAATGGAAAGAAGCTAATTAAATCTTCTGTTATCAGACTTGTCACCAAACACAACACGTTAATTGTTTGATTTGTTTTTATGGTTACTACTTGAACCAGGCTTCTGTACCTGACAAACGCCGTCGACTTTGGGTCCAAGGCATGCCATTTCTTCACAATGTTTTTATTCACATGTTATATGTGTTACACTTAGAAAGCCTATTGGTGCACAGCCAGGTATTGAACCTGCAACCGGATAAGAGAATGGCACGCTAAAGGCATTAGGCCAACACTGTTCTTTGTGTGTGTCTGCTGTTTGTTGTCTAATATTCAGCGTCAGGCGTTTTGACCTTGTTAGAGTTAAAAATAATAAGGACGTTTTGTTTATTTATGTACTAGGACATAATATCTTAAGGTCGATTTACATCAAACGAACATAGAGCTAGAGCTAGAACAAGAGCATTCTTTCGTAATCTTTTAGTGTAAACGAAAGCTAGAGGTATCGATTTACATCAAACGAACATAGAGCTAGAGCTAGAACACAAGAACGCTTTGAAAAGACCGCTCAGTGGCGCGAGCACGTCCGAACACGCTAGAACGCTCTAAGCAACTGTTCGCGCGCTCTTGCGCCGTTTACATCAAGCGAACGAGCATTCTTAGAATATTCTATAGAATCTTTGCGAACGCACTAAGAACAACGAAAGAATGCTCTACGCCTGTTTACACTAGAAGAATTTGATGTAGTGGGGATAGAATGAGCATTCGCTCGTTTGATGTAAATCGACCTTTATGGAGCTGATTTCTAGATATCAGATGTTAAAATCACGATAACCTTATAACTCTGTAACTGTACTCCTTTCAGAAGAACGTTATGGCCAAAACTCACCCATATCCAGATTGACCATTTTAATAGGCAAAAATTTTCCTTTAGTTTTAGTAATTTTTGAATCGATGTATTTTTCTTTTGTCGTTTGTCACGTTTAGTCTTGTATTTATTTTTCTTATGTACCAATATATCAGTACATATGCCGTTGACAAGAATTTGTAAATAAAATAAGTAACTTTAAATTACCTTTAATTATTAGTCGCTTAAAAATAAAAACATATTAAATCGTTCAAACGAAGAAAATAAATCGGTAAAATAAAAGCTATTTCTCAAATAAATTTCTGATTGTGGAAAGGTAATTGAATTTACTTGTTGTCCTATCACCGAGTTTCAATCGATAAAAACCTTTAATACAATTTTATTAAGGCAGAAAATCGCACAGATTGGATAATCTCCGCTCGTCTATTATAGATTTTATTTTATTACCTTTATAATGGCTAAGGGATTAGTTTAATAGAATCGTGATACCGATCGTTGTAATACTCTTACCGGTCATACTTTGAAATAGCAAATTCTTTTCGCTATTTATTTCCTTTGATGCTATCCTGGTACTTATCAGTCGTATTATATTTAGAATTATAGCAAATCTATTAGTTAGTTAACCAGTACACTAAAATATGATTCAAAGTTATTTAACGGAAATAAACGCAAATTTGCGGAATAACAAGCATGATATAATATACAGTCAAAATCTGTTATAACGACGTCGAAGGGACTACTCATATTTGGTCGTAAAAACCGATAGTCGTAACAGCCGATGACGTTGTTATTAAGTACCTAATACAATAGAATTCAGCCGGGACTTTTGATTCTATCTGTTGAAGTCTTTCTGACTTTTTATTAATGCAGTAAAGACGAAGGTGATGGTCATTTCTCGAAACGAGTCTTTAGGTCCTAATTTATCTGTAGCTGGAAGAACGTTGGAACGGGTGCGGCAATACAAGTATTTGGGAACTTGGGTTACAAATGAGTGGAATCCTGATCAAAAAATTAGGTCTCGAATCGAAATTGCCCGAGGATCTTTCAACAAAATGAAGAAAATTTGACCATTAAACTCCGAGTCCGACTTCTCCTTTGTTACATATGGACAATTGTTCTGTACGGATCTGAAGCTTGGACGATTAAAGATACGGAAAGTTGCTTACTTGGACCAAGTGTCGCGCCATGACCACTACCACCTCCTTCAATTAATTATAATGAGTAAAATCCAGGGTAAACGGCGCAATGGTAGAAGGCAGAAATCATGGCTTCGCAACGTTAGGGAGTGGAGGGGTATTGCAACTGCGGAAGAGTTGTTGCATCTGGCACAGGACAAGACACGCTTTAATATACTGACGGCCAACCTCCAGTAATGGAGATGCACTAAAAGAAGAAAAGAAGAAGTATTTTTTACCCTTTGTTAAAAATTAATACTATATATATATGTTACAGTTAACACTAGTTTTTAGTTAAAACTCGTTTTCCCTAGTTAAAAATAGTTTTTACTAAATGCCTTTGTCAAAACTAGAAATAACAAGTGAAAACTAGAATTTACCACTGATATAATTAATTTTCTGATAAAACTAGTTGTCACTCCGAGCTTTAGTTACAACTAGCACTAGAGAAACTAATTTGAATTTTGGGATTGAAAACAAGATAAAGTTTTAATAATATTTATTAAAAAGATCTAGGGTATAGAAACATTACTATGTATATGGAATGCTCGACAAATTATATTGCAGGTATGTACCTACCTATGTGTTGCTTAATTGTTTTATCATATAATTATATTGCCTTTAGGTAAAAGCTAACTATTTAAATATTGCTTTTCAGGTCAGAATTCGACAAGTGCAAAGAAAAATTTTTGCATGAAGAAGACGTTCCGAATACAAATTTACCTTTGAGAACTGTTGCTAAGGAAGCATCCATAGGAACAGGCCAGGGATTTATGCGCTGCGTATGTAAGAAAGGATGTATGTCAAAAAGGTGTCTCTGCAAGAAAAATGGCTACCTTTGTAATTCAAAATGCCACGATAGTTTGTCTTGAAATAACAAGTAGATCGTCATCTTTTTTAATTTTAAGGTTGTTTGATTATTTTTTTATTGTATGTTTACCAATATCCCTTAAAAATATTATTATAATGTTCCTTTTTTAAATTTTATGGTTGTATTATGTTGATTTGTTTGATTATTTTATTTACTTTTAATTAATGTTGTCACCTTGGCAACTACTTTATGCTGATATTCCCTAAAATGTTCCTTTAGTGTAAGTTTTTTTACTAGGTACGGTACTATGTTTCTATACCCTAGATCTTTTTAATAAATATTTTTAAAACTTTATCTTGTTTTCAATCCCAAAATTCAAATTAGTTTCTCTAGTGCTAGTTGTAACTAAAGCTCGGAGTGATAACTAGTTTTATCAGAAAATGAATTATATCAGTGGTAAATTCTAGTTTTCACTTGTTATTTCTAGTTTTGACAAAGGCATTTAGTAAAAACTATTTTTAACTAGGGAAAACGAGTTTTAACTAAAAACTAGTGTTAACTGTAACATATATATGTCAAATAGCGATCTAAGATATGAAACACAGTAGGGTATTTAAAAACACACTTTTTTACCGGATTGAAGTTTATGTATTATTATAAATTTACAATTATTTTACATAATTTTTTTTCACGTGCTTTACAGCGTGCGTGGTTACGGAGACAAAGTGTTCAATCCGGTAAAAAGTGTTTTCTTTAAATGTGTAAAAGTTATGTCAATAAAAGACAATACAGTAGGGTATTTTATTTTCATGTTTAAAAGTATGTAACGTGGGCCTAATAAGCATGTATCTAGGAAATATGTTCCACATAATAATAAATTACGGCAATGAATTGCCAAATGTCATTTAAATCTACAGTTTTACAACCTAAGACATATTTATAATAATATAATATAATAATAATAATAATAATCTTTATTGACATATTTGTAATTACAGAAATCCTATGAAGACTCTGACACCTAAACTAGGCTTTAGTGCCTGTATCTCAGGAGTCAGTGGCTTCTCCCAATATAATTCGTAACAAGTGTCAAGAGAGCTTATTCAAAATTTTACAAGACAATACTTTTTATAGACATTTGTAAATTCCAGATATTTCATCTAATTATCCTGTTACACATAATATACTTAAACAAAAATAACATATATTGAAAAAAATGTTTCAGTATAAATTACAATGAATATAATAGGTAATAAGATAGGTACATACACATAAAATACTAAAATACATAAATATACATAATACATAAATATACATAATTATACATTTTACATATGGGTATATGTAACACTAGTATAAATATATAAATTATACACATAATTAATGAATCAAAATAACTAAAACATTATTGTAGCATGTTAGTTAAATAGATCTTCTGTTTCCTCATAATTTAAGGACAAAAGCCAAGTCTTAACAATTGATTTGCAGTCATGTAGTGAAAGAGGGTAGAAATTTAATTTTTTGTTTATTTTATTATATAGAAAGACTGAGAGATATGCTCGTTGTCGCCTTGCGAAGGTAGTACGGAATTTTGCTCGGAATTTATGAAACGAACATTTCTAACATCAATACGGCAATAAATTAGCCGTGTCACTGAATGGCTCTATCAGAAACAGTAAATAAGCACCGTTAGATGCCCGGATCAATTAATGGGCTGCGCCGTTAAGTCGCGGATGCGTCTTGCCCCTAATAATCTATCGCTGTTTGCCATATCGAATATACAACTAAGAAACAAATTATTTGTAATTTCATTTTAATATTAGGTACATATTTAAATGTTTACATAACACCCACTATGTGCATTTATTATATCATGACTCTTACTAGATAAGGACAAAATCATTTAAACTAGTGAATTAGTGCACGTAAGTAAGTGTGAGTGAAAAAATAGAACACAAGAACAGAGTGGCTTCCCTTTAATAGAGTCTGTGTTGTTATTGGACACTTTCTTATGTTAAATATCCTTATTAGTAAATAAGATAAGACTTAAATTACTTATTAATCTTAAGTAAGATCGTAATGTTCCACGATGACTTAGTAAAGACACACGTATAAAAAAAAGGGTGCGTGTACTTATGTAGGCGCGTAAGAAGTTATACTTCTTTGGCATTATTAAAAATAGTTTTTGATTGCATGCAAATAATTAATTACAATTAAATAATCAAAGACTGGAAAAGGAGTCATTATAGTCAATTAAGTTCAGTTTACATTTGAAAAATTAAATAAATAATTATTATTTATTATTATTCTCTTACATTAAGTGTAACATAAATTCTATGTAGTTAAAAGTATATATAATTATATATTTAGAACATCTCTACCAAACACTAAGAAGTATGTTGTAGCTTTGGCAGTATTGCACAATATAAAATTAATAAATTTCTTTGAAAAAATAATCAAAACTCCTTTATTTGTTTAAAAGGTAAATGACAAATGTCATTATGGTCATTCAAAATTCTTGGCATACGAACTTCACGCATATTCTATTTCTTTTTACTTGTAGATTGTCTTATTCCTATCTCGCTCGCGCACGCTATAATCACACTCCCAATTTTGTGTCATAGGTGCGCGCGCATCGTAAAATTTCACTCTCATAAATTTTTCATAACGCGCCTAAAGAAGTATAACTTCAAAAAAAATCTCACTAAACCCACCTAAACCACCTTCCACAATCCGCTTAAAAATTTTTCTTTTGCGAACTAGTGAACTGTTTAATCGCCTCCCTACGGGGGTCTTTCCAAGAAGTTCTCCTTCATACTACCTCCAAGTATTTAAAAAAAGAACGCGCCTTAAAAAACAGTAGGTGGTAGCTGCTTTTAGAGAGAAAACTATCTTCGTCCTGAGTCGTACCGATTTAATATAAATATGGATCAATTTCCATTCTTAGAATATTTAAGGCAAAGTGAGTCAGAAGTGCAGAAGTTGTACCTGTTCTAGGCTCTGCTATACACTTAATAGTATGAAAACTAAAAGAAACTTAGTAGGAACTCAACTGTACTGCAGACAACCTTCGCAAGAGATTGCAAACATTCATAACTTGGCTATTAAAAAGAGTAGCGGAGTTTTTTGCCAGTTCTTCCTGCCTGCTCTACGCCCTTGACTTGCGAACTTGTAGTAAATGTAAATTTAGAATCAATTTAACATATTTTCTGTTCATAAGACGTTCATAAGTGTACTTGATTATGACTTAAGTTATTTTGAGTTTCAGTTTGAGTTTAAGGCTTTACTAGAGGCTTTCAAACCAACGGCCCAATAATAGTATAATATCAGAGTAGGGTGATCTATTTATTCTTCCAAGCACCTGCTAATCTTTGCAAATGTATGTTTGTCCTTAAATTCCGTCACCAACCGTCATATCGAGATATGAATTCTCTCTTACATAAGGATCGGTAAGTTTAAAATCGAAAAATTTGAGATACGTGTAACATGCATTTCTTAAATACCTAGGGTAATAATGTCGACGGGTAAAGTCGGTTGAATTTTTCGAAACTACCTTCAATATTATGTTAAATGGTAAAAATAACTCTTATTCTGTTCCTACCAACGCTAGAGAATATATTGCAAAAGCAGTAACTGTACAAGGCTGTAAAATAGTCGTAAACCCATCATAGGATTAGAAAACATTCCACTTCGTTTCATACATTGTAAATCCTATTGATGCCAGCACATTTATAGCTTTTCCTTACTTTTGTTCGTATCATTTCTGTTACGTATGTATAGCTTACTTATATATAGTTCCGAACACCACATCAGTATTATTTTATTATGTAAGCATTAATAATAATGATTAGAGCAATGTTTACTCAAGGTATCATAATAACAGAGAGAACGTTGAGGTATTTGCTACCGCGGCTAATAAATGGCGCCTACCAATATAAACAGCAAATTAAAAAACTACTTTTATATGCATTTGTCGCGCTCCTAAACAAGACTGTTATGGTTACTTCAATATAAACCACAGCGGTTTGCTAATGTAACTTATTATGATTGTATTATATTTTTGTGTAAAATAAAGAAATTAAAAAAAAAAAAAAAACAATTCCTACCCGCTACAAGTTAAAATCACCTTCGAATTAAAAATCTTTATGCAAACTTACAACATTGTAACTCAAAATGTCGAATTACGTAAATAATCTAACAAAATCTCGATTATTTTCTTTCGTTAATTTTGTTACATCAATCTACAAAATATCCAAAACCGACGACATGCGTCAGACAGCCGATTGGTCACTAGAGATGTTATGGATATGATATTTCGCATCTGGATACGGATATGGATATAGGAATAAAATTATATCGGTTTCGGATACAGATATATTTAATTATTTCAGATTCCTATCCGTTAGTTTCGGTTATTAGATTAAAATAAAATATAAACACAAATAGTATGTAATAGTTTAGTTATATATATAGGTTTTATCCTCCTCAGTTTTATCTATATAAACAAAAATTCAATAAATTTAAGAGGTGTAAAAAACATTTAGCTTTATACATTGCACATATTAACTTATAACCTATGTATAAAATATTAAATGTTTTCTTTTTAATTATTTGTCTGAGTAATGAAACCATCGTTTTATTTAGATTTTAGACTCTGCCCTTACGGTTTGTTTCGATTACGGTTACGGAGCTCCATAACATCCCTGCTGGTCACCTACTGTCTATGAAATAAAAATGACCAAAGAATGCAATCTAAGACGAAGACCCATTACGGGTTGTAGCGCCACTGAACTATCATTATTATATCAATCATAATTAGACATCAAATTTAAATCATATAACATAAAGGAAATTATTTTATACAAATTAATAATCGACATGTTTCAAGATATGAGCGTACCAATTCCAACAAAGCTCAGTGCCAGTCCTACCAGTGTGTCCATGGGTGGTATAACTTAACAGTTAACATCAGGCGAAGCTCCTATCTGCCCCTGTACTAAAACTGACGATCAAGTAGAAGGAACGAAACTGGCAATAATGCGCCTTCTTTTTGTCATAGTTTTTGTTTTACAAAAGTTGTTATGGACACCATAGTCTGCGTGACATCGTAAGGCAATTAATTAAACTAAAGGCCTGTATTCATTTTGATTAGTGCGAGTGCAAGTGATTAGTAATTGAGGATGATTAGTGCAGGTGTGTAGTGCAAGTAATGTCCAATTCTTGTTTACTGGCTCTGTTAAGTAAATTCAGTTGTCGATAGCTGTCGATCAGCAAGTTTGGACGAACATAGAGAAGCGCGCTTGCAATTGGAAGACGTACTGAAAGAAATATTAAACGCGCAGCTATCTGAAACTGAAGAAGTTTTGGAAGCTGAACTTGCAAGACCAAGAAAAGTATGGGTTCGAAAATGGATTAATAGAAGACCACTACCAACTCTATAAGGAATTGGCTGCTGAAGATACGACAGAATATTACTTTGCTCTCAGGTTGAACGAAGAGTCCTGCTGCCTGTTACGTGTTTTGGCAGGCACGCTGCGAGTGAGGGGGAAGGGAGGACGAACGCGACGTCACTACTCGCAGTTCACTCGCAAAAAAATAGAACACGCTTCTAATCACTTTACTACGCAGCCAACTAATTACCTGCACTAATCAGTCGCTGTCCACACTTTTTTTCTCCTAATCACTAATCACCTGCACTAATCAAAGTGAATACAGGCCTTAATAAAAAATATTTAGACTACTTTTTTAAGGAATTTATTAATTACTGGTGCGCTCTTATTGGTTGTGGCGGTGTATATAGCCTATGTGAAGGCTTTTATACCGGTCCGCTATTTTCAGTTTATTTATTCATTATAACAATATTTCCACTATATAATATTAGTATTGATCATGGGAGTAACATTGATCATATGGTCCTTTGTAAGTATTTTCCCCACGTAACACTTAAAAATTGTATGCATCTATTGTGACATGTAATTAGAAACAAAAGTTATGATGATGAATGGTTGTCTTATGATATCCTATTTATACATACCTATTGAATAAAAATAATACATACAGAAACAATAATCAGAGAAAGAGAAAAAAATAAATAATAAAACAAAGAAAAGAGAAGGACTTTTTTTTTCATTTAACATTGAGTAGAGTGAACTTAGAGCTTCAATAGCATTTGTTTATTTATTTTCGAAGCTTCAACCGCGTTCGTGTATGGCATGATTTGTGAGACCTTTTTATATTTTTAGTTTTTAATATTATTTCATAATAGATATAATCACTGGTTCCCCATTTAGTTAAAACCTGAATAGAACCAGTTCTTCTCTTAATTCACTAATAATTTATATAATATGAACAACACAAAGAAATATTTATTTATTTATTTATGCTTTATTACCTTATTAACATACACATAACAAAAGTACAAAAAAAACATGTTACAAAAAGTTATAAGGCAACGGGCGGCCTTATCGCTAACAAGCGATTTCTTCCAGGCAACCCTAATGTGGAATAATGAAAAAGAAACACCGACAGAGGGTAGAGAGTACAAGAATTACAAAAATTATTAACAAAAAAAAAAAAACTCAAAATAACCCGTTACTATATCTAAAAAAGTAAAGTCTAAAGGAAAATAACAATAATCATAAATAAAAGTATGTATAGACAAAAATTTAAAATATAATCAAAAGGTTATCAGAGTCAACAATAATTAATATATAAGCAGAGGCAGCTAATTACGAGGCAGAAAGAAAATGATCAAGAAGAAGCTTTTAAAATTAAGTTAAAATATGTCTTGAATGTTACCTATTTCTCAGTGTCATTTTACACCAGAACCTTCCTCAGGAATGACACCAATTAAGGAACACCGTACAGCAAATTGTTAGTCGTTTGGTAGATTTTTAATATAATAATACTTTTATTTTAGAAAGCACAATTATGGCTGGCGTCGGTTTAAAATCGGCCGGTGAGTCGGTAGTCTCCACAACATGGACCTGTGTTGAGTGTGACTACTCCTCCGTGGTACTTACATATTTAATGATAGGTATTTTATATATAAAAAAAAGATTATATAGGTAAGACTTAATATTATAGAAATGTGTAAGCATAGCAGTGTTGAACTAGTGGTTTAAGCGTGCCACTGTCATACCTGTAGTCATAAGTTCAAACCCTGGCTGAACACCAACGGACTCCTCAGTCTCATTTACTAAAAGATTATAGCACCATTGGTTTTTTTCCATATACCTACTTGTTACTGCGTGTATATTTTGTGTGTCAGATACACATGCCAGTATACGTGTATATATAAGAATTCCGCAGTTCGCTTTGAATTCTTTCGCTTTCAAGCTTTGTGCTAAAGTGGAGCGTGGTAATTATTGCGACTTTGTGCCAGGTACGGGTGACGATTTTCGAACACACGACTCAAATTGTATAAAATATTATGCTTATCTATATTACCTGATTACCACCCACCCAATCGTATCTAAGAGAACCGAGAATATATATTATTCGCATTAATGTTAGGTTGATATACAAATATTGATTCTGTTGGAAGTTTCCATAAACTATTAGTTTTTTACAATAGCAACATTGTCCGCTGCCATGTTCGGTTGGTAGGGCGCGAGCGAGGTTTGGGTTTTTTTAACCGTTTGGGGGTAATCTGAAGTTATAAAAGCCGCTGAAACGGGCTACAAGCGGTATTCATAATCTGGGGGCTCTGTCCGAACTGCCCAATGTCCGTCCCAGAAAGGCAGCGAATATGCACCACCCTCCAGTGGCATTACCGCATGAGTAGCGTCTAACATTAATTTGTGCAAGTAGAAAGTATAGCTTTAATCAATTCTGTTGCATTTGTGGTGAGAAATTGAAAAATGTATCCCCAACTCATCTCTAAAAAAACATGGCGAATGTTTGCTCAGCACTTGTAACAGCATGAATGTGTGAACTGCAAGCATTTTCAACTTTTTTATCGACGATTCAATGGGTTTGCTATATTGTAAAGTTATTTCTCAGTGAATATTTTAAACTGAATATTTTACTACATCTGTAATAGTATACATTCAGTTACTTTTATAAGTTCAGCAACATATTATCAGTGATTTCCCGAATTAACTGTATATTTTTTGCTCACCTGATGTTCAAATCACTCTCAAAGCAAGAGGTCTCGCGAGTGCGTTGCCGGCCTTTGAATATGCATTGAATACTTAGTAAATAATAAGGAATTGTAAACCTTTTCCTCTTCGGCTTTAAATTTATTTTTTAATATATATAAGTAATGACTTTTTTAATATATAAGTAATTTGCCTAAAAAGCCATAAAACATAGCTACCGCAGCCCTCGGACTACGTTATTACGCTGGCGGACCTTGAGGGAACGCTCTTTTTTAAATACTTAGAGATCGCAAAAAATTATGTCAACAAAAACCTTCTTCCTTATTGTAATATAATTTAATAGCTTACATCGCAGTATATTATTAGTCTACCTGGTAAATATGTCATGTCAGACAATTCCATGCAAAAAGTAACTAAAAATAAAAATAGTACGTACGTATTCAACTGACAGTGCCTTGTGCAGCGCAATCAATCAAGCCATTCACGCTCGTTGCATTTAAATAGCGAATGAGTTTTCGGAGGAATAATACGAAAGTTTTCATAGAATAAAGCTCAAGATGCTTTATAAAATGAACACTGAAGCCTGCTATATTTGTAGTTAATTTCAAAGGAAGTATGCGATATAAAATAAGGTAGTATTAATAATAATAAACACTTTATTATATAACAGGGAAAATCAATAAAAACAAAATTGTAAATAGGCAGTCTAACTGCTGAACGATCAAGAAAGATGAGCAGTCTGCTAAAAAAATAGAAACAAAATTATCAGGAAATGCACAAGACAGCAAATATACAGGTGAAATATCGATGATTGAAGACGAGACAGGGCAGACGTCGTAACCGAATGGACCTTACTAAATCACTCACGCAACAAAGGCAGACCAAAGAGGAGGTGGAAGGATACATTTGCCCTGGATTAGTAATTTTGACAAGAGATAGGATGAAACGAAACTCCGAGATATGGGTCCACTGAAAATTTGTGTTGCTGGTGACAGCAACTTAAAGCAGTTTGGACAATTTTTGATTAAAGTGATTGTGTTTGTATTTCTTTTATATTTATATGTGTGTGCTTTCTTTTTTTTTAAATGGGATGGTTTCGGGAAGACCTACCGCAGAAGGGACTACTGAAGATAAGGTTTTGTAATATAAGATTTGTATATATATGTAGTTTAATTCAGTATGTAGTTTACATACACATATAGGGAACATAACATAGCTCCGTTCCTGTACCTTCCAGATATCGATTGTAGGCAAAATCACAAGCTGTAATTATTGTAGTGTTTATAGTACTTCAAATTTTCATGTACTAGGATAAGTACTTTAGTATAGTAAAGGCTATTATTATTATAACGACACTTTTTAACCGTATGTTAACCAGTTATTAAATAAAGCAACAATTTTCAAGTATCTAAATATTTCTTGATAATATCGGAAGCACACGGAAGAATATTTAAATATGTCTGTATAAAATCTCCAAGGCTGTCGTTCTAATTGGATGGTACTTATTTCGTTGTATTTCTGTTCGCACTTCACCTTACGAACGATTAATGTTTAATGGCTTTAAAAGTAAATAACAGTAATATTCTTCTGCAAGGCAATGTATATTTCAAAGTTTTCTTGAAACTTATTTCATACTATCTACGATTATTAGTGATAATTGTTTTATTTACTCAAACAACAGACATTTTAAAATGAGGACAATCAGATACCTATGAAAATGTCCAGAGAAACAAACATTAAACGAAACGAAAAAATTGTCACTTCATCAATTTTCGTTAAAATATTATGTGCTTTTGTTTGTTTTGGATGGTAAAAAAGACTTACTTCATTAGTTCACCAGTTAAATAAGTATCTAAGAATAAAAAATTAATGGTTTTTTGACATACGAGGTTATCATTCTACAGTGACAATATGTTATGGAAAGGATCTTCACGTGTATAAATGACATGAGAACTTAAGAAGGCACACCGCTAACCAGATCCATGCAACTTCCTCACAATCGAGTAGCCCGCAGCACACAAACCACGACGGGACTCTTTGTATTGAAGAAGTCACAATGTCAACTGGTACTCCGGTAGTCAAAGTACCTACTAACTAGTAGTACCTTTTCGACATAAGAGGAATAAAATAATAAATCAGTGGCACAACAACCTTTTAGGACCTCATATTTCTGTATATGTTTCATGATCATTTGTATTATAGGCAAGAAAGGTGATCAGCCTCCTGTACCTGACACACGCCGTCGACTTTCACGGTCTAAGGCAATCCGATTTCCTCAAGATTTTTCATTTCACCGTTTGAACGAATGTTAAATGCGCATATAGTAAGTCCATTGGTGCACAGCCGGGGATCGAACCTACGACCTCAGTGATGAGAGTCTCACGCTGAAGCAACACAGCTCATACGAGTCATACTAGTTAAAAACTCCGAATCTTCTAGACAATATTGCACGCTTTGTCAATCAATATCGATTCATTTGGATAATACGTGTATGAATAATACCATAATTAGTCGAACGTCAATAAATTCGATACGTAAGACAATATAGATACAAGCCAAACAATTTTTGGACATAAGCGTACATACATTATCTAATTGAGGTTACTAGACACACCTTGAACGTCACAATGGACAGTGCTATTACTCACAGCGCGTAGGCATCACGTAGGCTTACTGCTACGGGTACGTAATACGAATAAGTGCCGATATCATTAGACCATACATTCTTGGCAGTATTTTCATGAATGGTATTACTCATTGGATCCGTATTTGTTTGCTAGATTTAAAAAAATGATAATCAATAGGGAGGAGGCTCTTTACATGTTAAGTCAGAAGATTTAAGCACTGTCTTTGATTATTATCAGCTTGCTTCTGACATCTATATATAAATAAAATGACTTGCAATATATGTTTACTAAGCGTAAAAATGCGGCTGAACCAAGTCGAGTAATTTTTCTTTTGTTTTATTGAAAAATTTGAAACCGAATAAAAAAGATATACCTATTGGCATGTAGCTTTTAAAATGGTAAGTAAAACATCATATTAAGACGAAACGAAGATCGCGGCAGCAATATATATGTTTCGTTAAATTATATTAATAAGATTAATATATATAGTATGTACAGTCACTTAAGGTCATTCTATGTGATAGAATGATTAAAAAGATTTCTGTCCGAAATCAATAAATATTTATAATCGACAGGTACAATAGTTTTTATCAAATATTAACTTTGTATGTAACTATGTTTAGATACTTACTGGCAAAATGGATAGCCAGTTCGATTCGAATTACAATAATCTAATAATATTATTAGTACAACAATACATGTACAATGCAGAAATGTAAGACTGATCCAGTTGCTAGGTTTTGTATTTCTACACTTACACTATAAACAGGAAATATTTAATTGTTTGCATTTAATAGGCTCCAACAAGTGGACTGATTTGAGAAATACCATTACGTTACACAACGTTATCTCTAATCAAGAACTACAGAATGTTTTCAAGATTTTAAGGAATTCTGTATAAAATTACGAGAATGAAAAACACCAGTAAAATTCCTATATCGCGGAAACCATTAACAATAGAGCAAAGTGATGTACTACAGTTTTATGACTTGACTTAATGTCCTATAATCCTTAGATGGGGCAAAGGGCTTCAACAGTGAATCTTCAGCAGTCTTTCCGACTCTCTTTGCCTCATCTGCAACTGTACGACGCCAGGTTTGCTTGGGACTGCCACGCTTCCGCTTTCCTTGCGGGTTCCAATCAAGCGCCTACTTGGGAATATAATAGGAACCTCTTCGAAGTGTATGGCCTATCCAGTCTTACTTGCGTCGCTTGAATCACTTAAAGTTTTATATTTACAGATAAATCCGCGATATCATATGTCTAACAAAAAAATATTATTTTTGGATTTAAAAATATATTTACCGGGAAAAGCTTTAGGCTATAGAACATTGTGCTTTGGCGTAATTAAATTGGAGTGGAACGACAGAGGTACTTATAATATAAAGCTGTAGTTTTATGCGGTGATAAAATGTAAGATTTCAATTTATACTAGAAGATAGTCACATAAAGTGTAGTAAACAATGTAGATTGCTTACAATTAAGTCGATTAGCATTTAATTGCCAAAGCTCTAATCTAGCCGGCAATTATTTTCCAAACAATAAAACAATTTAATTAAATTACAGGCTGGCTTTATTGGTGACCTTATGTAATATGTTATTGACGTTTAAACGAATTTTGCATTCTTGTTAATATTAGATTGTTATACTTCTGTATAGGGATAGGTCTTTTAATTTTAACGATGTTTTTATATCATTGCAAAAAACCTTATTGCACATAATAAAAAAGGATAGTTAAATAAAAGAGAAAGTGCACTAGACACTGTCGTGGGCAGCTAGTCTCTTCCAAAAACAGTGGCGGAGAGTTGATTGCCAGTTCTTCTCTTCCGTTCTACGCCCTTGATTTGAGAACTGGCACTAAATGTAAAGTTAGAAGCATTTCATATACGTTTCTTTTTTAGACGTTCATAAGTGTACAGTGTGTTACCTACATGAATAAATGATTTTTTACTTTACTTTTACTTTTAAAACTCTTAACTTATCATTTAACCACTCAACTACCCATCAAAACTCAGCCTACGACAAGTGTTGCCTAACTTCACTAATCGAACATTGCAACTGCGCTTTAACAGGCTCCTTTATAATTACAACGTTCGCTATTTCACTGCATTTTCTCAACATAGGAATGCTTTTACTACAACGTTTCGCAAAAATATTTTACATCATTCCATTATGCTAACCAACGTTTACGACTCATGGCGCAATATTGCAAATTTTTATTGCAATAAAACGGAAAAACAATAAAATTGAGAATCACTTTCTATAACGGTAGTAATTTGGGCGCATATTTGTATTTGGTACAAGTAGCGTAAATTTCACATTGGCATATGCTACTTACTATGAGAAAGTTTTTAAGAAATAATTTGCAAGGAGAATCCTGAAAAGTGCATTTCGTTGGATATAAAGCGGCAAAGAGATAGGAGGCTCATCTGATATTAAATGATCCCACCGACAGACACACATTCAGAATGCTCGCCAGATTTTATGGGTTGGTTGATGTAATGTACTCAACTAATTAAATGTAAAATTAGAGGCATTAATATGTATTTCTTTACTGACAAGTCATAAGTGTACAATGTGTAAAAACCTATATGATTAAATGTTTTTTTTTATTTGTTGTCTATGCCACTTGACCCAGAACTATACACTATATTTTAAGAGTATGAAAAAAAATTAATCTGTATAAAGAATAATAAAAGCGTTATGGAGTAAAATAACTTGTAAATAATCATTAATAAATCATAATATCCATAATTAAAAATATTTTTTCAGTCACGTGACACAGTTACAGATTAGTCGAATCGACGATAAGGATGCAACGTTGTGTCTCCAGACTTATCGTAATACTATCTCGAAGTTTAATTTCATCGGAGATTATTTTGATCGAATGTGTATCTTTATAATGAAAATTAACACGTAAAAACCGTGACCTTTGTTTACGTGTCTAGGGTACGTCGCGTCGTAGGGACTGGTGCGACGCCATCTTGTCTAGAGAAGCGCTTTAGCGGGTTTTTGAAATGATGACAGTTTCATTAAATTTTAAAGCCAATACATAACAGAATTTAAAAAATCATATCGGTTCAATAACCACTGATAAATAATCCAAAATAGTTTTTAAAATTTTGTCAAATAGACCATTATTAAAATTTGATTTTAGAAAGAATATAAATTCCTAATTGAAGATCGTGGAAATTGTTCAATTTTGACTTTTGTATATGTGAATGACCGATTTTAGTGTCAACAATGTGCATGAATTTGCAAATTATCTTACGAGTATTTCAAATAAATTTCTGGGAAATATTCGTAAATAAAATACAGGTTTCGGTGATTGAACTCTCGACTAATCTATGAGTTCTGCATACTTTAATAGATTTTTTGCATCTGTAAAGTCAATTAATGGCAATACCCTTTATAAGTAAGGCATTAGTAAATGTATTTTCAATATAGGTATATATATATATATACATATATTACTAGTAACCATCTCATAATTTTCAATCGTTTTTGGCGTACTTTATTGACTTATATTCTTTTCTGGGCGCTTGTAAACATTTAAGTTTCTTTATTATCATCTTTTTTAGTGTTCATTGTACCTAACTGATCCTCTAACTTGTGATGATGTTATGATTAAGAAATAGCTGTAAATGTTTCTACATTCGTTTTATATTTCCATAAATCTTTAGTTGTAATAATTTTGTTTTAGAAGTTTAATTTTAAAGTAGTAGTGAACATGTATGAAAATAATTACTGGAATTGCGGTTCGAATTTCAAATCCTAAAGAAATGGTTTTCCTTATTAAAAACACACACAGAGAATCACACAAAATAATATTAATCCAAACAAAATAAAAAAGAATTAAATTTACAATTTTTTTCTTTTAAAGAACAAGTTACGTTTTAAGTGTGTAATGTGTGTGTTTTGTGGCCCTAGCTCAGCATTATGCTGAGGAGCAGACGTGTTCCACAGCGCTGGTCATTCTGCCAGAGACCACAACAGCTAGTTTCCGCCTCAGTCGCAAAAAAAGAAAAGAATGTATATAAAGCTTGATCACTTGCGCCTGTCTTACTGTGTTTAAACGCCGTTGTAAATATTCTTATGAATTACTGCTGCTTACCCCGCATCTTCGATAACATTTCCCATTGCTATAAGCTTTCGTAATATTATAATAGAGTCAATAATTATTTTACAGATTATTTTAGGGGCAGACTGATGCTTTATAAAACCGCAGTGCCAGAAGGCGTGTCTGTTGCTGGACTTGGTACGCTCCTATTATTCTCAACAAACTGTTTAAAAATTCAACCACTTGAAAGGACATGACTAACATATGCAAAAAACCGGCACCACGGCTCACTGAGTATTCAGGACACGCACTGCAAATGTTCGAGATACGTTCAGTAATTAGCTTTTGAATGTGGGTGAGATAAAAGAAACAATTGCGGGAAATTTATTTTGATCAACAGTTCCTGTGTATTTTGGGAAGAGCATAAGGTGCTTAAGAAATACTTACCGGGCCGCAGATTTCTGTATCTGTTCCGTGATCATTTTTAATAGACAAGAAGGTGGTCAAACTTTTTGAGCCTTTGTGCCACACATTGTCGACTTTTTGGGTTAAAGGGCGGTTTCCTAACAATATTAAACTTAAACTTCCTAACTTTCGTACTAACTACTAACTGACGTAAGACTAATCTAAAGGTAGCCATTCACGAGCGATCCATCGATTTATTAGGCACGCTGTCGATCCAAAATTCGTTCATAAATGTGAAAACACTGTCGGTCTATCGTAATCCATGTGCACTTTTTATAATTCATGTAAGTATCCTTTTTTAGTTTAGTTTTGTCTTAATAACTATATGTATTATGTACTTTTGCACTTCTTGCTTACCTTATCTAATTTAATACATATTTTTTTGTTTTTCCACAGTGGTTGCCTGGAAGAGATCGCTCGGCTCGGGGACTATCAAAAGCAGCTTAAATTACAGTGAAAACCGTTTACGACGACATCCTTTAGAACAACATACCGGTAATATTGATCAAAATCAAAGGTCTCAGCTGAATTCTAATGTATTGGGTTCTTAATAACAACGTCATCGGCTGTTACGACTATCGGTTTTTACGACCAAATATGAGTTGTCCCTTCGATTTATAACAGATTTTGACTGTATTTGTTTTTTGGGAATCCACCCCAAGCGAGTAAGCCGTTCCCATTAAAACCACTATCTTCTATATGTGTTCATTTTGACAAAGTTATTTTTGTTCAAGATCCAACAGAGTCCCGATAAATTTTAAAATGGTCACCGAACCATAACGAACATGTATGGCAATGATCAAACGAATTTGTACGGATATGGTCACGTAATCAAACGTGACCCATTTTATATCCGATAGCAAATCAAAAAGTCAACACAGCCTAAATAAACCTCCGGGACAAATTGTAGCAATTACACTAGTTCCTCAGAGGCTTCGCGGCGTAATTTGTTTCGAAAACCAATTTCTTAAAATGGTTTAACTTCAAGGCAATCCGAGCGATAATTTCTCATTTGTACGTAATTGCGTAATTAAAGTTATATAGAGGGAACAATTTAAAAATGTTATTTAAGCGATAAACGTCTTGTACTTCTGAAGTGATTTTTAACTTAAATTCCATAAATATAAAGAATATAGTAAGCTTTCTGAATCTGACACGTGCCAGTTTCTGAGTCTTAAACATTCCAGTTACGTTATGGGTTCCTTCAAGCAAGTAGCTGAGAAAAACTATAATGCATTGGTACCTAGAAATTGGAAAAAAATAAAAGATACCGTCTTCCTTATATTTTTTTCCAATTTCTAGGTTCCAAGAGGTGGGAAGATGAGATAAAACAAGAAAAGGGCAAAATAGAAGAGTCCGGAGGAGGTCTTTGTCATTGATCAAACAGACTTAATGAAGTCATCTTTAAAAAAAGCAGTCACTGAAATCGACATGAATAAGGTGCGTGCTGCGATAGACTGGCCGCGGCGCTTAAGGGCCTGTATTAAAAATAAGGGAGGTCATTTCGAATAATTTTATGCTATTTCTATTCCTTAATTAATGTACTATAAATCTATATATCACTCATTAAAAACTGATCAGTACTTTAGTCTTTATCATTATTTCCATTTATCACAGAACTTTGGGACCGACTACGTGCAAGCAAAAGTTGAGTTTACACACACAGAAGAATTTGTAGTTTTACTAAGAGAACAATAAATATAATATGTTATTAAATCAAATAACTATTTATTACTAAAACACTTTTGGCCCTTTTCATTTATCTTCCAGATAATAATTGTAACATTCGTTACGTGATAACACGCAAGCATCTCTTCCTTAGAAGGAACCAGAGTAAAACGAAAAACGTAGGATGCATTTGACTTAATACTATATTTAATAGGCACTGGAAAAACTTATATCGTGAGGACGCCGGCATGCCTTATTGGTTTAAGGTCGACGGCGTGTGACACGGGAGGTTAACCTACTTGTTTATATTGTATAAAAAATAAAAATTTTGGGGTGGGACTACCCTAAAGATTTAGGGGAATGAAAAATAGATGTTGTCCGATGCTCAGACTTACTGAAAATAAACAAAAAATTTCATAAGAATCGGTCGAGTCGTTTCGGAGGGGTATGGGAACGAACATTGTGACACGAGAATTTTATAAATTAGATAAGGCTTTAGTTTCTAGCTTAGTTTGCAATAATTCATAACAAATATTTATATTTTAATCACCCCACTCTACCATGGTTACAGCCCGGAGCAAACATTTCAGAATTCAGACAAATTATCTCAAAACGCAATCTTCGATGAGAATAATATGAACAAGGACCGACTTGTGTTGTAATTTGCGATCCCCTTTCTCCTTAGAAGCCTGTCAGTTATAAATCTGTGCACAACGAAATTATATTGTAATTTGCTAACGAATATATTCTTGACGCCTCACACATTATAGTCAAGTTTTCATACAAACTGGTCTGATACAAAAAAGTGCGTGCGTACAAAGTACACATGTCAGAAGTTAAACTTCTTTGTAAATTAATTATTACTAAGGTAAAAGCCCCAATAGATGATCATGTACCACTATAAGATCACTCCATGTATTTGTATATCTATATTCACACTGTTTACACACTGTATACGTGCTAATGATAATATAAATAAATACAAAATCTGCGTTTACTGCACAAGACGTTATGCGACAGAATTGTCATCTAAATATGTAAAGTACTAAACGAATACATCAACCAATTGTATTTTTTCTCGATCTCCCTTACTCTCTCTCTCTCAATCTTTCTCATTATAGCTCTCTCCCACCTCTCGCTCCATGGCACTGTGCGTGATGCGACGTTCGCTCTATCTCACTCTCTCTCTCGATCTTTCTCGCTTGCTCCCTACTCTCGCTGGCTATTTGCTACATGCTACGTTCTCCCTTTCTCACTCTCTTTCAATCGGTCTCTCCCTTTTCTTCGACAAAAACGCTGCAAATCTTCGTGACGCTATTATTATTATTATTGCGTTTTATCCGTAAAAATTTTACCCTCGTGCGCCAAAAGAAGTTTCACTTCAAAATCAACGTGACGCGATCTCATCGTACGAAGCATGCGTCGAACGAGTTATCTTGCATTGCCTAAAGTACGTACGAACTACGGCAAAAAAATGTTTACCTACGAAGGCGCACAGCTGTATAATAAACTACCCACAGATATAAAAAATATTACTTCTATTAATTCATTCAAATCGAAGTTAAGTGAATATGTTAAACAAAATTACTTTTAAATTCATTTCTTATAATTACTTTTAATTCATATTTCTTTGTTTACTTTTATTTTTAAATTGATTGCATGTACGGCTATATTTTATTGTGATTATTTTAAGAACGACTACAATGTTATGTTATCTATAGTATTATTCTCATGTAAGTGACATTTTTTGTCTTTTTTGAGAAATAAAGTCTTTAAACCTAATGTATATAACATGTAGCAAAAGGGCATGATACTCACATTGACAGTGGGCAAGTGCATGTGGCGGCCTTTTAGAATTGGTACGCTCTTTTCTAAAAGGTCCCAAAGTTTAGAAATACTTCAGTAAAAACGCGAGTTCTGGAACGACAGACGTCGAGGTGACACGGGTGTAATTTCGTATTTTTTCGACGTCCGATGATGACACTGAGATTCTGGTATTAATCTGAACTCCCCCGTGGTAAACTCGAACGATGTATTTAGAACAGGAAGTATGAGGTGTATAGCACAAGTGTGTGCGCAGTCACTCTCGTACTTCGATGAGATGACTGACACAAACGTAGTATTGCAGTTGTGGGACCAAATTAAGAAGCTAATACACGGGGAAGGGAGGTACCCTTCCCCGTGAGATTTAGATAGAGAACTTATATACAGTGAAAACCGTTTACGACGACATCATTTAGAACAACATACCGGTTATATTGACCAAAATCAAAGTTCCCGCCTGAATTCTATTGTATTAGAATAGCGTACTTAATAGCAACGTAATCTAATCGACTGTTACGACTATCGGTTTTTACGACCAAATATGAGTAGTCCCTTCGATATCGTTATAACAGATTTTGACTTTATATATACGTAAATTTTTAATATTGACGTTCATAAATACAAAACTACCAATATGAATAAATTGTGAACTTTTTAAAATTACTAAATGTTTCGTATAACATCGTATATAATATATCGCAATTTTTATAAGTACTACACAGCATGCCAACTAAATTGAATACCTACTAGTTAGAAGAGAACCTTTGAATGTTTATAAGCCTGTAATCCGCTATAAAAATGCAATGAAACGAATTTCTTTTCAAACCTCTCTTTGAACTCACTTCCCGTTTCAAGATCAAGCGAGATAAATGAAGTTATTATATATATATATTTGTAAATTGTATGTAAAAGATTGTTTCTTTAAGTTACAATGTAATATTAATAAGAACTCCACTCATCTATGTGTACGGACCAACAGTAAATAGATGTTTTTTTTTTTCAAAATTTAATGTGATTTAGGTTCTTTTTTAAGTATTTTAGAAACTCAAAACTTAAATTTGCTTTCAAACGTAATTCAAGTCATGTCTAATATTGACAATTAAAAATTATTTAGTATAAACATTTTGATATACCTACTCGACAATGGAAGAATTCGAAGACTTACCGCTCAGTATGACAAAAAGTGGGCATTTTTGAGTACTTTATACGGTCAAAACATAAATGTTTCAAGCTTCATTCGTGTCATGTTAAGTAATTTTTAGTATATAAATTTCAACATATTCGACAGTGCAAAGATCCTTAATAGTAGGATTCAAAAACTCACCGCTACGTATGACAAAACAGGCATTTTTGAGGTCAAAACTTATTTTTATTTTTTTTTGTTTAAACGTCATTCATGTTGTTAAATCATGTTTATTTAATTAATTTCGATAGTACAAAGATATAAAGACTTATACTTAGACGGTCAATATGTATAAACGCATTCCATTTTGACAGAACTTTTGTCTGTGATTTAAAACACTCTTGTACTCATAAAATCTAAATAACATTTATTTCTATAAGTAACTGAATTATTATGAACATCAGTAAAAAAATGCTTCCATGCATTTACCGCCAGTTCTCATATCAACGGCGTAGAACGGACAAGAGGAACCCGTCACACTTTTTAATCGCGAAGGTTTTCTACAAAATGTTTTAAGCAGCTGCATTACATGCTCCTCATCACATTTTAATAAAGACTTCACAAACTCGAAACGCTTAATAATTCCACTATACCTCTATTCCCTTCACAATAAAATCCTTTGGCGCCGCATAAATGTGATCTTTCATAATAGACGCTCCCATTCTTACCTGAAACAAGAAAATAATGAGATTCGTTAAAAAGAAAGCCGAGAGCGCCGGGAATCTGTGAAGCTTTTTCTATTAATAACAACGCTATATCCTTCCTGTTTTTCTATTTTGCAAGATTTCCTTCCGGCTCTTCAAGGAATTTCGAAAGGAATATTTACATGAAAATTAATATAATAAAAGATAAAGTACGTTCATTCAGTAATGGAAGAACGTATTTCAATAATTTGGCAATTTATTAGAAAACAAATACATCACTTATATATATATATCAAATATAAATACTCTGTGCGTGTTTGTAATTAAACGGCTGGTCCGTAATTGATGAAATTGTTTGTGTGTTCAAGATGTTTTTTTTTCTTTTTTGTATTTAGGACGAGGCAGTTCCGCTAGTAATATATTGACTATTAGATATTTGCTAGACCAGTTTCACAGATTGGAAAAATATCATCACGGCACAAGAACATTAAAATAACAATGAGACAGATATATATACATATATGCACTTTCCGTATACTGACAATGCTTTAATTTATTTCTTCGATACTAAAATATGTGACATTTTAATTTACAATTCGTCATTTGAGATTTCAATAAATTATTTTGCATAAAATATTATAAACTTACTAAAATATTTTATAAATTCTCTTTATGGTCTAAGATCCCGATATACTAAATATATATATATTTTTTTTTATATTAATTAAACATACTCTGGACTGAAATTTGCTAGGCAACCCATATGGATTATATTTATTGACATATTAAATTAAATATAAAATACGTTTCATTAAATAAGCATCTCGGTGAAGGTCGTTGTATATCGGGATCTTATACTATTACGAAATTTTAATTTTAAAAATAGAATTTCTATGAGGTAATTCACCCTTCTCACTCTCTCTCAATCGCTCTCTCCCTTTTCTTCGACAAAAACGCTGCACATCTTCGTGACGTGACTTCAAAAAAATATATTCCCAAATACTTTAAGAACTCTACAACGCCTGTTAATAAAACTGTAGCGCTAATTTCTACCGTTAACTCCAGCTATTCGCAGAATGCACGACTAATTGGCCCACCAATAACTGTTGATGGCATCAGCCATTGCCGAGACCAAAGTGATCACGCCATTCTTTTCCCATCGCAATATACGGGAATATTTCTGTACGTTAGTCACATATCAAACATCAAAGTATTACAAATACAATTATGGATTACTACGGAATGAACTCGGAACATCTCGAGCTTTGTTACCGGCAGAAGTTCTATTTCTCAAATATAATATTACGATATAGGAACAATACTTCAGATATTAATAGATGTAAAGATATATACAATTACAAATTAAAGTACCCAAGTAAATATCCGAAGTCATTTAAAAAAGTTTAGAGAATAATAGTATAAATAAATACAAAAGCCGATGCTTTTGTCTATTCAAAGTATTGTCAAGTATATAAACTAATCCACATATTAAAAGAATCGTCTATATAAAGGGCAAACGAACGTCAGTGGGAACGGAAAGGAAACATTGAGTGATGAGTTCACGTTGCAACAGATGACGGCTAAGGACGCGGTTAAAGGGAACTGGGACGCGACGCCAGAAAAGTCGCAATAATAATAAAAATAATATGTAACCAATACTACTGATGCAATATAATAGAAGCAAGAAATTAGTGGTAGCGTTTAAAAAAAATAATGACAATGATTATTATTTACATTTATTTGAAAGAAATAAAGAAAAAACTTTATTATACACAATATAAAGGGTATTTAGGTAAAGTAAAGTGCTCCCACATTAGGATTCCCCGTGTTGTGAATCTGTAGACCCGTAAGTATCATTATATTAATTACTATAAGATTAAAATATAGTACCTATAGGTCAAGATATCGAAACCTCTTTACAGGATATAAAAACCTTTTTTATAGTGGAACAAAATCTAAAATTTATACATAAATATAATGTATATCGTATGTCAAAAGCTGGTGAAAACTGGATCACTAAAGCAAGAGAGATGTAGAGCAAAATGGAGGGAGCCATTACCCGTTAAGGGGGTCCTCCGTAAATGAATTCTGATTCTTTTTAATTTATTTATCATTTAATATTTATACACATTAAAATTATTAATTATGATTGGAACGTAAATTTAAGGATTATTAATAGTACTAAATATTACATTTTTTAATACATACCTACACACATTATGTAATAATTGATCATGATATACTTACTTGTTTAATATATTATTCATTATGGAAATAAAGAGGCTATAATATAAATAATAATATGTATGTATATATTCAAAGGTGTCTTGTAGTAACATCTTGAATATAATGTACTAAATGTCAGCATGCTGATGACACCTCCTCGATCTAGGCATTTCTGTTAGTATCAACATTTTTTCCATTCACCGCATTCGCATCAGTCGCTGGGTCGTTACATCAGTGTGAACGCATCATTACTCAAGCTATTACCATTACCGGTCCGCAGCTTTTTGCTCGGGCGTATGTCTTGCACATTGCTGCGCACTTGAACGTCGATAACTTGACAGAGGCAGGTTCAAGGTCCGCCACGATTGACGATTCACATTCCATCATTATTTTTACCTGAGAGCTACCGTACTTGATAATAAAGATTGTTTACAATTCGTAAGCTAATTTTACCAATTACTAGCTGACCCGACAAACGTTGCTTTGCCATGTATATTATTTCTAGGAAACAATTTTTTAGTTCAATAAAAATAACTATCTACTATAATAAAAATAGGTGTTGATCGCAAAGGGGTGAAAATTAGGGGTTGTATGTATTTTTGTATGTTGTATCAAAAAAAGAAAAAAACAATACATTTTATCTAAAAAATTAAAATTTAGGGCTGGACTTTTTATCACTTAAAATAATAAAAGGGGTGAAAGACAGATAGTAGCCGATTCTCAGACTTAATGAATATACAAAAAAAAAGCATAATAATCGGTCGAGCCGTTTCGGAGGAGTATGGGAACGAACATTGTGACACGATATATATATATATATATATATTCTGTTATTACTTTCATAGTATGTAGGTATGTAGAAGTATCTTTCCCTTCTGCTGTCTTTTTTATGAGACGGAAGGCAAACAAGCAGGCACTTGTAACACCACGACTTCCAGTGGGTTACCTGCCTTTTAGGTAGTAGGGTCTCTTGAAGGGCCCTAAGTCGTAACGGTTCGGAAATACCTGGAATGGCAATAGGTGCACGGCAAAACGTGACTTAAAAAGCGTTCACTTGTGGAACGTCAAGGAGAAAAAAAATCCTTTAAAAATCTTAATAAGTACACAAGTACCAAATAATAATTCATAATCATCCGTATTTATTTCTTTACGATAAGTTTTGGAGTTCCAATTACATTTTTTACACTGTTAATATATTTATAAATGTTTGTAGACATAAAAATCACTGATAAAAGTATACTTACACTATATAATATAACAACAACAGTACAAAAAATACTGAAGGAAAATTCAAATGTTTCGTAAAATTAAAAATTCCGTATTTTTCAGTTATTCACAGCACAACCTATAGATTCAAATAAATCTTTACCGGATATCAACGTACATATTATAACGAATATCATAACATTTAAATAGATATTAATTTACGAAGAGATCGCTTAAACGGGATTTAGTAGGGATTTACTACGCACGTTTTGTATGAGCAATAAAAAACAAACCAAAGACAATTCCATACTATACAGTAAACGCTATAACCCATTAACAAGTCCCACGATAAAACCATCAAAACACACTGCCATCGAAGGCGCCAATAAACGTCCCTTGAATGGATTTGTTTGTGAATATCCAATATTTACGATGTCTACGCATTTCATTCATTGTCTCACGAGGTCATCGCTTTTACCATCAATGGGTTAGGACATTAGTCACGCTGTTAAACCTCGTAAACCATAATCGTAAGGCTCACCGAAGATAACGTTAATGTTTCTCTTCTCTTAAAAATATCGTAGTATATTTATAATATTAACTAGCAGACTCGGCCAACCGTTGCTGTGGCTAAGGTTTTTGTTACATTACATAGTAGTAAACAACTCAAGGGAAACGGTAGGAGAACACCAGTCATGGGGACCACCATGCTTTTTTGGTTAAATTGTAGGCCATTAAATTGTAGCTTATGTGAAACGTTGGTACTTTTAACACAGCGCCATCTGTTATAATTGTGGCTGTCAAATAATAAACAAATAATTTGCAATAGAATAATATTTAGGGTATAAATTAATATGTAAGCTATCCTATCTTTTAAGTTAGATCAAACTGCACACGGTGTGCAAATTTGATTGAAATCGGTTAAGTAGTTTAGGAGTCCATAGCGGACAAACAACGTGACGCGTAATTTATATATACATAATATATTATAAGAATAACATGTGATTGCGTTACAAAACCAGTACAATGAGAACACTTATATAAATAGAGATACAAGGTGCGGCCTACTTACTTTCTAGGAAAATACTGTAAGGAAAAATAATATAGGGTAAGCGGAAGGTACGTAAAAATAAATAAATAATATTAATTTTCAAATAATACGCTGCTAATTATTACATACAAATAATATTCAATAAATTATTGAGAAAAACAAAACAATAGCCAGTGTATGCCACATAGATCACGACAAATTCTACTAAATACTCTATGTTGCAGAAATAACGTTACTATCAGCTATACCTAGATTAAAAATTGTTGTAACTTTCAGCTATTCCTACAACATACATTACTAAAAAAAAGCCCCCGAACCCCAATAGTGCATGGGCAAAACTCATAGAGTCTTCACTAAGAATTTTTGCACAGACTTATTTAGCAAAATGCTTGAAACTTGAGTGTTCTTTGACACTCCTAAACGACAATAAAATATTAGTAGAAAACTTCTATATTCCTAAGTGACATAGACCAAACAATTTGTTGCTCCAAATTAAAAACTATTATTGAAGTAGGTATAACAGATTTTTTTAAATGTAACAAACAAACGGGCAGGAGGCTCTGATGTAAAGTGATATCCCCACCCCTGGACACTGACATTGATAGGCTCGCAAAGCCAATTAAGAACTGGTACGCTTTTCTTGAAGGACCCTAAGTCGAATTGTTTCGGAAATACTTCAGTGGGAAGCTGGTTCCACAGAGATGGTGTGTCGCAAAAACTGCCTTAAGAAACGCTCAGTTGTGGAACGACGGACGTCGAGGTGAGGCGAGGTGATACGGATAGTATTATGTATTCTGCCTTGAAGTCCGATGATGAAACTCAGCTGCAGGTATTAATGCGAACAACGCATCTGAACATTCTCCATCTGCGGTAGAAGATGCAGAGAGATCCCACATCTCTACGCTACGCCAAGGGATCAAACCGCTTGGAAAGTGACTGGTCATCAACGATTCGTATATCATGACGATATAATGTTATCTTTCTTATCATTATTGCCATCATCTATTCACAAGCCTTTACCAAAATTAATTCACTACAAGTATGGCGTATTCTTTGAGACTAACAATATCGTATTGGCGGAAGCCTTTAGCCGTCACGGTATAAAACAAGTTTGTTTAGCATTAGATAAGCATATTTCAACTGTATAATTGCTAATATTTTATACGCGGCATAAAATTTATTTGTTGTATGGCTAATATATTTTAAGAAAAGAAATATGTCTATTGCATGACAGACATATTATTATGTCTTAGCTCTTAAGTTCCTTTAGAACACATATTTAAAGTAAAAATATAATTTAATAAATTATATAATAGAACGTATAATATTGAACGTATCGAAATCCTATTCTAAAACGTCAATCAGACCCAAATTTAGTTTAAGGACCTGTCAGACGATTTATTCAGTAATAAAATTTGACTTATTTGACAGCGCTCAAGACGAGACTTTGACTTGAGATACTAATAAGAATATGGGCTAAGGTTTTCGAACTAAATCGCACATTTGTTAATAAAATACCTAGATATTCCGCCTTAGAAGTTTAATGGTTAACACACTCGAAAACCCTGGGTTTGTTTCTGATTGGAACACCTTCCATTTGAAGTTATCAACCACCACACCCAGTATTACAAAATACTACTGTGCTCAATTAAAGATTACAACCACTACAATGTAACATTTTAATTTGAAAATATATATAAGCGTCGTACCACTTTCACAGGCTAAAATCGCTCAATTTAAGTGATGAGTCATTGTACAGGAAAAATCAGCGGACGAGACGCAAATACAGCCGCCCACACGACGTTATATCAACGCATAACGGATACCATCAAACGATTTATGATTATATCAGCAAAGCGGACAGGATGATAAACTCATTGCTTTTTGTCAATGAAGATTTATTCCATAGAGACAAAATGAGGGTAGATGCGATGTTTTGGTGAATTAAAACTATTCAGCACTGAGAGTACCTACAGCCCAATCGAGCGATTTTTTATACAATTAAAAATTGATTTGTTCACCAATCGTGCGCTGTGTGCGTCCAATAGTACTGTAGTAGAAAAAAAATCCTCTACCCTCACTTTCGATTTTTTTTTAATTACATATAAAATAAAATCCATTCCTCAGCACGGGGGTTGAAAGTGACACGGTTAACTTACCTAACACTGCGCAGTAAACCTGCACAAAATCGTTCGGAGCCAATTAGCCAAAACACGCTTCCGACAAAGTTCAACGTTCCACGACCTTTGAATAACCTACCTATGCGTAATTTGACGTCTACCTTTGACGAAGATGAAAAGTCTCATCATGGTGCTTTCTAGAGCTTACAAAATAATTCCTTCTTTAAAAACTATACTAATATTATAAAGAGGAAAGATTTGTATTTTTGAAAGGATTCAACTTAAAATTTGCTGGAGAGATATCTCAGTAACTTCTGTAATTAAATAATATAATAAATTTTATTACAATGTGTGTTATATTTAATACACATTTAATATATTTACACTGTGTGCATTTTTACTATATAATATTGATAACTATTTCAGGGTACTTTAATGCCTAAAATTATGAAATTTGAAGAGAATAATATCAAACAATGCAAATAGTACAAAGTCCCGAATAGTGACAACAATTAAATATTTTATATAATAGTTAATTCTAAACTTAATGAAGCTTATTCTTTTTTATATGGCTAGAGATTTTGTAGTTATTCTTAATACAGTGCATCCACGTGCTTTACAAGGAAATTCCTAAAATAATATTTTAGTTTCCATCTATTCAACAACAATCAGCAACCTTGATACAAGCGGATGTGAAGAAGCCTTCTGACGATAAACAGTAAGTTGGAAATTTATGCTTTTCATTCATAACTATGAAAATATACTATGCATAATGCATATATTATAGGACCTTTACAAAACAATTCTTAGTTTGTTATTTTCAATGGCCATTCAATGTCAAACAACATAACATGTTTCATATTATTATTATGTTTAGCTACGCTATTACATAACGTTGCCCAAGTTACAGAATATAAGCGTATACTTGAGCTTTAAGCTTATCGCGTAAAAGACACTGCAACAGGATCGTAACGAGTAGGTATGGCCTTCGCAACAATAACAGGAAATACCTCGAAATAGGATTCAACTTAGGGTCCTTCAAGAAAAGAGCGTACCAATTCTTAAAAGGCCGGCAACGCACTCGCGAGCCCTCTGGCATTGAATGTCCATGGGCGGCGGTATCATTTAACATCAGGTGAGACTCCTGCCCGTTTGACCCCTGTTCTATATAAAAAAAAGGATCGGAGCCTTTTATTCGACGTAAAGCTTAATACGCTGCAGCAAAGATTGACACTGTCCCTTACTGAAGAGACATTAAGAACTCAAGATACAGGATTCGTTACGGAAGCGCAATTAGGCCACCCCTTTCACGCCTCCAAGATGAGAAATATTAATTTTCATATAACAATTTAACGCTGAATTTAACTGTGTATTGTTTAATAACTGCACCCATTAACTGACACAATATTTCCACCTGTAAAATATACAACAGAGAGCGGTGGAAGTCTTGAAAAAAGGACCCAATTGGGTCGCAAAGCCAGCGAAGTGAGTGCGAGTGTAAAAAAACATCAAAAGCTTCATAGCCCTCTCAACAAAGGTCACCCGACCGCATTTATATTCCAAGTCAAAATAAATTGAGACGTTATCGTGGACAGATTCCAACACGCGACTATAAATAGATCCGGCACGCCCGTAAGTCGTATCAATGAAACTGCGTACCATTCATATATTACGAGCACCTATGACGAAAGTAGTTTCAAGGGCGCGATTATATCGCCTTCCTGTGGCTTATAGGAACTGTGTGTGTTTGACATTGATTAGAAACATCATACCTATAATCTGATGTTAAATTGAGCTACTTTGTCTGTTGAACTGTATAGAGAAGTGATTCATGATTTCATTATAGAATATTGGGAGTCCTGCATTATTTATCGTTAAGGGAGCGTTCAAGTATTACGTAACGCAATTTTTGGAGATTTTTGACCCCCCCCCCATCTAACTCGCCGTAACGTTTTTCAGTACCCAAGTACAGTACTGTACTCAAGTATAGTAAAACGTTTCGTGACCACCTAGTGACTCTTTAGTTACTATTATGTGGTGTAAGTCGAAAATAATATTAACAATAACGCGTAATTCGATCTCCGCCCCGCATCGTAACGTTTTACTAAAGCACCAAACCCCCTTCCCCCTCCCCAAAACTCGTTACGTAATACTTGAACGCTCCCTAATATAATAAATCAATAAATCACATCTAGATACCCTAAATAATTCCAAAGTTATAACCGTTCTATTTACGTACAATGAAAAAACTTTCCACAAGCCTACCGTTGCTGACGTAGCACAATCATGGCGAAATAACAATTGTACCTATATTTTATCTTTATAGTCCCTGGCACATAGCCAATATAGAACACGTAAGTATCCATAAAGGGGACGAAAATAAATCCATTGAAGAAAAGTACGGGTGGGGAATTGGAGTGAATCAACACGCGAATTTCTTTGAGAAAGCCTCCGAACTCTGCAGAGGAAATAGAACGTAAATCACTAGTGACAAGGTCGATATTTGAGTAAATCGATCGGTCGTGAGGTCAAGTTCAGAAAGACGACCTCAATTGGTTTATTACTGATCCGATTGCTCAGTGCGAGTTATTGGATGACTACGACAGCGACCGCACTCTAGTTTTAAATACCGATGTTTTCGTATGCAATTTTCTATGTAGTTCTTACATATCCGTAGCGCTGATGTCGAAACCTTGTGCGTTGAAACTGAATATTGAAGCCATGGTCACTATTGGGAGGTACAGAGGATTTTAAATTATAAATCATTTATTAGTATATCATATTTGGCATTTAAACCTCTCTCTCTCTCTCGTCTCTTGAGGCCATTTGTCGTGTCAGTTTCGGCATTGAATTTAATATAATTTAAATAATCATTGTAAATTTATTTGAGATGTTGTAAATTTTTAATTTATTTAACTTAACAAGACAAACTTTAGTCTAAGCTTTACAAACAACATTCAACGATGCATGAATAGATTGCCACTTAAGGAAAGCTAGGATCATGTACTGCCAATATACCATCACTTAATATGCATAAATGGTGAATTGGTAATTACGTTTTAACTAAAGTACTTATCTGTCACTTTTCATCACAGCGTAAACACAATTTGACAGAAAGAGACATAATTTAAAGAATATAAATGTACACTGATTTTGTCTTTATAAACGGAAAAATAATGACTTGTAACTGAATATTGAAATTATGTTGCATTGGTTCCCGTCTTAAAACTGTATCACTTATTAATTTAAAAAAAATGGTGCGTGTACTTATGTACGCGCGTGAGAAGTTATACTTCTTTTGGCTTTCTTTATTTTTTTTTAAATATTAAATAATTAATAATAAATATTTAGCGTTAATAATTTAACAATATTTAATATTTAGTATATTATTCAATTATTAATTAATATTAATAATAATTATTACTTATTATTTTATTATATTATTAATTCAATTTAATAACTAGGTATGTTTCATAACCTTTTAACTAAGTAACAATAGGTCTTTGTGAAAAAGCATTGTTAAATTTCTTTGAAAAAATAATTAAAACTCCTTTATTTGTTTAAAAGGTACTACAAATGTCATTATGGTCATTCAAAATTTTTGGCATAGCTGCTAACGTCACGCATATTCTATTTCTTTTTACTTGTAGATTGTCTTATTCCCATCTCGCTCACGGACGCTCGGCGCCCATACTGATAATTTTGTGTCACGGTGCGCGCGCATCGAAAAAATTTCACTCTCATAAATTTTTCATAACGCGCCTAAAGAAGTATAACTTCAAAAATATTCTTAAACAGACACTTCTATGGAAACCATTACTGCATTTCAGCTATCCAATAAAAACATTTAGCGAAATTAAATAAGTTCTCCCACATTTTCCTTCTATTTCCTAAATTTTACAATTCACAGAAGCAAACACAAACAGCTATATAAATGCTATAAATAAGTTCCGATTCATAAAATTCAGTCTCCGGGGAGTAAAACCATTGATGTTATTCGCAATGTAACATCCTTGAGAGTTTATTGATCCCAACAATCTAGGCTCGCTACCTGTCGTGTTCTTGTATCGATTGTGTAGATAGCGGGTGCACGACACCGAAGGGAATTAAATTAAAAAACTTGCATCAAGTAATCGTTACGTATCACAGAAACGTTGTACAATAATATTTGTGTAGGTAGTTTGTAAAACCCTAATTGGGATATTGGGAAGTGCGTAGGTTACATAGATCATTAATGTATAGGCAAGTAGGCGATCAGCGTTATGATGATACACATTTTGAGTCTAACACATGCTTTTTTATGTTTTCCTTTATCGTTCCATGAAATATTAATTTTACAAAATTGGCTGTAATTAAAAGCCTAAAATTATTTTTGTAAAGGTAGTATACACATATACATACAATATATAAGGGAATCTTGACCGTCAATATAAAATTTTAAATAGAGAATCTCATTCCTACATAAACGAGTAATATACCTAGAAAACTGCGGAACGTATTAACGAATGATATAACAAACATGAAATCCGGGTGCTACCAAACAATCCAACACGTGTAGGGTACTTAAATTATGCAATTCTTTCTATACGCGCGCAATTCTTTCTATAAAAACTTTGACTTGATAGTAACAAAGCTGGAATGAGCTTAATTTTTGATTAATATTCCTTGAGCCGAATTGATATACAAGATCTAAAAGCACACAGATCACAGCAAGTAACTCAGCCCTTCCGAGAGCAATTTTCCATTTGACTGGACCATCTAAAATGCCAAGGTATTGAGAATTTGACATTTAACTGATCACGAACGCGATGCTTAGTGCGTTACAAACTGGTTTAATGTCTGGCAATTCAAACGTACTACATGCTGCTCGATAATTCGTTTGTTGCGAAACGTGAGAGATACGTTCAATTACTTTTTGGATTACGCTACCTACTCTGAGCAAACCAAAATGTATAGGAATGGACATTAAAAATGCGTACTCCCCAGTACAGTGTAAACTCATTATAACGTCATTCGTAAAACTAGAAATATAACGAAAAAAAGTAAGATTTGGTTGGTTTAACACAAAACCCATACTTTAATTCACCCTTTATAACGCCACAGCCAGTCTCTATTACGAAGAAATATTTTCATATTTAGACATCAACAACATACTTAAGTGTAATTGTTTTTAAAATCAATCAAATTACAAAATTAACCTATTGAGGTGCCGAAATTTCTAAAAAGGCACCTTAGGTCATAAACAGCCATCTCGCCTTAATGTTATTGTTAATTGCATTAACACGTGTGCCATTATTCTTAGATATGCCTGTAGGAAATTTTGGTCTCAGTTACTAAACGCACCATTGTCAAGCATCTATATATAAATTATTGTAATTGGTTAAATTTTGTGTTTTTTTTCTTCTTTACCTATAACGAAGAAAAATGCTCGGTCCCTTGAAACTCGTTATAAAGATTTTACACTGTGTTTAGTATTTAGTACTACTACTGATAATACTACATGTTTAACGTCTGTTCCCACACAAAAATGCTGGGGCTTATTTGGCTTTTTTTCTTTAAGTCCAGTCCCATACTCTTTTGAGTAAATTGGTGCAATAATTTTGAAGAAATTACGCTTGAAGCGTTTTTGATTTGGGTATACGGTGGCTCTCGTGAAACATACTTTGAAGTATTTATTTTATATGGAGGCTCACCTGACGTTAAGTGATACCGCCGCCCATAGACACTCACATAGCCAGAGCCTACGCACTTAAGAATACGAATTCTTTTTTCTTGAAGGACCCAAGTCGAATTGTTTCGGAAATACTTCAGTCGTAATGATTATTATAAAGACAAGAAGTCTTTGAAGTATTAAAAGTAGGTTAAATTTTTTGTATAATTCAGTTCTATTATTAAAACAGGGATGTTATAAATTACCCTAAGTACCGATTAATATTCGTAGGGCGTTAATAGACGTCCGTGTGAAATCCAACACCATAGTACAAAGACTAGCTTTCCTCTGGCCTCCCATCAGGAGTTCCGCCGCACATCCGCTGGTCTTAACGACTCGATGACGTCTGTGAGACTATAAACATCAAGATAATAGCGAGATATTTTTCAAAATTAAAAAATGTTTTCTCGCTCGACTTATCTTTGATCTAAAATCATCACATTGTCTCTGGAAATAGCATTATAAAAAAAGAAGTCGCAACTTTAAAAACTACTAGGCGACCTTTACACCTCGCAAATTGTAACCAAGCTGATTACACAGTAAACCCTTTTTGCTATGACATTTATTTAGGCCGACGTGTTTAGACCTCTTACGAAAATGCTTTTTTATGATTTATTTACGTTTAGAATATTTACCGTATTTTATTGACACAGCAAATTTATTCAAAGGATTTACGAAATAAATTTATTTTTAGAACACTGAATGGGAATCCTCAGGTGTGCTGTTTCAAAATAAACAAAACACTAAAGAAAAATATTCTTTTAAATTCAAATAGAGTCAATGACCGCTTATTTATAGGATAGGGGGGCAAATGATCCTATGGGACGCCCAAATGGCAAGTACATTCAGCCCATGGACACCCATTCTAGTGGGTGCGTGGCCGGCCTTTGATTGAGGAAGGGCGTGTAGAACGTAGTAGCAAGAAGCAAGCTTAACGATTAACTTGTTGCGACATTGATTTTAATTAATATTATTATATTATATATTCAAAATTGTCTGTCTTTTTATTTATAAAGAAATTCAATTGTTTAATAAGTCTGTAAGAAGTAGTGTATGTACTTTATAAATAAATATTTTCATAGAACAAGGCCAAATAGTACCGCCGCAAATGGACCTTATTGCCAGAACATTCGTTATTAAAATTAATGAATTAGCTTGCTATTCATGAATGAATTTGTCGGAAAATACTTCGATACTTTAATTTCTACGAGGTAATTAATACTTTTGCGGACGACGTGTACACATTATCGATCTTAAATTTACCTACGCAACAGTTAGATTCGAGTACGCCCTACAGCTGTCGCCTGTCACTATTCAATAAACAGGAAGGAACTGGTCGGTTCCGTTGTGAAGTCGCATTAATTTGTATCCTGTCAGTAATGCACCCTTTGGACAATACACTTGTTGCAAGGGAATTGTAATGATATAAATACATATTCAAATGTTAAAATAAGCATGAATAAAACGATCATATGATATGATTACTTTTAGGTGTAGAATTTTATTTTAGACAGTTATTGTTTTATGTGATGAAATGTAGTACTACTGGAATGCCTTCACGTTGGCTGTGTAACATATAAAATTGTTACCTTCTCATTACTATTTATTGTTCATAACATATATTAAAACAACACTTGTGTTGTAAAGTGTAATAACATAATTTTCTTTAAAAAAATATTATTTATGCATTGGTTTAATGTAAGCCAGTAATGAATGAACATGTGTTCACACATGCAACACTGTCACCGGATGTTTCATATTGATCAGTACATAAAACTTGATAAACAAATGTTATGTACTAACAATCTTATCAGATTATAGTTGAATGAATATAATCTTCTTTCATCCTATTGATTAGATATTAGCTATCAGAGTGAATGGCTAATACTTTAATTGAATTTTATGCCTCAGTAACACCATGACCCTTAGTGGAATACGCTTAGTTCAGACATTCAGTCTTAAATTTAATGTTAGTTAAAATATAATGAAAAATAAATTACAAATCTTTATGATTTAAGTATTTCCTATAAGAGACTAACTCTATGCACACATCACGAAAACTTGCTTAAGCTTTGAATCAAGCTTTTGATAAAATTTACAATGAGTAACTAGTTTAATATAAAGACATAATAAAAAATTATGTAACTTTTAATGTATTATTGTATGGATCAAAAAATATATCTGTCTATTGACTTGCTCTTCTCATAATCAAATGTTGTTGTAAACATAGGTTAAATTTTTACCATCCAACTCCCTTAGTTTTTAGATTCTCACCCTTGTGGTGTGAGGCTCTGTATCCATATATGATATAAATGTTTTTTAACACTAGGAAAACCCTACAACAGTTTAATTATGTTTCCGCTACTTTCTTCTGTATGTTGTTTTTTTTGTTTGATTTGTATATAGGTGAAAAACCTATGTTTTATCAAATACTAAAGTGCTAAGTGACTAGAGTTATCAGATTACTATCATATACAATATGGAGATCCACGAAAGGCACTTGAGCCAAATTGCTAAGTGACTGGCAACATTAGGGCATTGAGTGCAATATGATACTGTACATTAAGCTTGTACTAACCAAGCCTTTAATATATGAATTTATCAGATATAAAACTTGCTTTAAACTAAAAACAAGCAATATTTTTTGTTTGATTAACTTATGGATATTGGCAGTGTTAATGTAATTCAATATAACGAAATGGCGTATATTAAAGTTAATATTTAAATTTTAAATAAAATAAAGAAATTTGAAAACGAATTTTGTCAGTGTTATTATATACAGTAACAAACAAATCTCAATCATATATTGTACAATTATCATTGAAGAGTGTATAAGTACTAGTTACCTTGAATCAACGGCCTTTGATCACAAGTAAGTTTTGGTTTTATTAAACAATTAATTTTAATCAGGAGTTTCTGAACATTAGCCTTAAAACCATAATTACTTACTCAAATATTAGTAATTATACTAGCTTGCTGATAACACTGTGCTGGTAAGTAGTTAGTTTAAACTATTAGGTTGCAGTTTCTTTTAAACCTAAAACTAGGTCATTAAAAAAGTGATGAAGAGTTCTTCTTAGCCAGCTCTACGCACTTGTTTGGGTAACTGGTAGTAAATGTAAGTTTAGTCCCTTTAGATTTTATAATATCTACATAGTTATGTATATCTATATATAAATAATTTCATATACAAAATCATGTAATTGACTTGCTTTGATGGTTGGTTGTGTTGGTCCATCGACATCAGTAATAGCAACTATAGGTAGGTAATTACAACCATAATCTAATAAATACAGCAAAGTTTTTCTAGTAACATGGAAGTAAATATGCAATTGATTGGTGGGAAAGGTGAATAAATGAATAATCTTCTTTTTGCATTATTGTATGATGAGAAAATTTTTATCCTTACCTTTACAGAACATGGGAAAGTTGGTTTAGGTAGAATTAGCAAAAAAAATTTAAATTTTAACATAATTTTTTATAGAACAATTTTGACTATAGTTAAAATTGTAGTATACATTTATGTCAATTAATAAATGTGGGAAATGCAATTATATGAATTTTAATAAATTGTTACAGTTATTTTTTAATTTACTGGGATAAACAAACAAAAATACAAAAAGCTGGATGTTAGAATTACGATGTTTTTTTTTGTACAAAATATATTTATAATAGTAAATGTTTGTTAACTGCTATGTAAGCAAATTTTGTTTCTTACCTTCTTTAGGTAAGGAACCAATTTAAACTTAGTTAAGGCAAGTCTTAACCCACCAGAGTAATATTATACCGAAGAATTAGGCCTATGAATTTAAAAGCAGTACAATTTTTATTTAGAAATGAAGCAAAATAATTTTTCCAAAATGGAAAAGTTTACTATTTTCCTAAACTGTACAAACCATTATTCATTTGTTATTTCCACAGTTGTAGTGTAAGTGGATTTACATTATTATTCACACCTCCACAAATGCCTACATTGTAAGGTTGAACATTAATATAAGTATAAATAATTAGATTATAAAGTACATACCTGTTACCAAAGTTTGTCCTCCAGAATTCAGCTGCATCACTCTTGGTTATACGGAACTGGTCACCAGCAAATGTACCATTTGGAAACATAGCCTTCAACTCACTCAGCATATGACTAAATACTAAACTGAGCTTAGTCAAATTACGCCTATAATGAGAATTTTCATCAAACATTTTCTCCTTACCCTCTTTAAACAACTTTATAGCTTGCTTACATTTTCTTATCAAATTAATAATAAATATGTTAAAATGTTCATTATTATTCAATTCCTGCATATTGTCCTCATATTTAGAGTATATAACGCGCAACCTCTGATATGTATCAGGCAAAATATCTAATATAAAAGGTGGACTGTTTTTCAGGTTCATCTTGTGATGTTGACACAGTTTTACAACTTTGTCCATTAGCTTCCATGTTTTATCAAGGGTACGCTTGTCTGTTGCAAGCTTTGTTGGACACACTGCATCAGAGAAAGCGCCGTGCAGTTTAGAAAATATGGACGATATATTTTTCTGTTGTGATTTGTGACGGGATGCCGCCATATTGATGAGTCCGATGACATACAAAAGCAAATAACTAATTAAAACGAAGACACTTAACAAATACACTTATATCACTTTATAATTAGATAATCAAGCGCGTGTTTTCTCATTTTCACGAAGAGAAACATTTACCGCACAAAATAACACACGAAACGACAAACGATCGCGCACTGACACACGCGTGTGTCAAATAATGTTTGACAAGGACGAAGTAAAATTCAAGACTCTCAAGTAGAAAGAGAAACGTCAACATTCACAGTTCACTGTTAGCGTGGGGAAAATGTTGCCACTTCCATAGTTTATTTTGGTATTTCTCGCATAAAATCGAAATATCATATTTTATTCATATAGATATAAATAATATACTTTGTATACCTATGAACGTCAGTTGCTTCTAAACTTATACCAGTGTATTAACACTTCATACATGCGTAATTTAATTAGTGTTATTGAGCACTGTTTGCAGTAGTGATATACACTGCCATCAGCATTGCAGTAGATTTTGAATAACTTAATACGTCTTTGACTACATTGTGTTGACTCTACATCCGAACTCTACATAATGTACTCTAAGACTTCTAGACTTTCTCAAATCAATACAGATGAGAAGAACTGACAATGAACTCTTTGAGTGACAAATTTTTAAATCTCTACGTTTTTCAGTTTTATAGAATTTTCGAAAAGATCTGACATCATGACGGCATACTCCTAATTAAATCTTAAGGTAATTAAACATAATAATAAAAAAGAAATCTTTTCGTTTAACCTCCAGTTATCGTAGGTATAGTAAATTGTTTTATAAAGTTAATAAAAAAAATGTGTAAGTATATAATTTTAACATCGGTAATAAACCATAATAATATCCATTCCTATTAATATTTATCATTAAGTAATAATTACATAAATCAGAAGTCATAGTTTTGTAAACTCTTGTGTCAAATTATTATAAAACACATTTTAAGCTATATTAAAATTGTTTTACTAAGTATTCAGGAGTGTTTATGAAGCCTGGTATCACTAAAATTACGAACGTGCGTTTAAAAACTTGTCATTCTTCATTTAACAATTTATGCATTTAATTAAGATAAATATTATTAAAATTTATTAATCGCAACATTACTTCATATAAAATCTTTGTCATCACACATTCTGCGCGATTCAAGATAAAAATATTAATAAAACTGTAATTAATTTGCATTTAGCGCCATCTAGTTAAAGAGTAGCAAACCTTTAAAATAAGTTGGTATAATATTGGACGAGTGAACTGTTAAAATTTAAAAATGTAATCGTACCTTTACCTAAACTATCGTAGTACGTTAACGTTGTTATAGATGGCACTAAAAAATATAATGTAAAACAGAATTGATAAAAGATTTATTAAAAACAAAACAATAAAACATAAATTATTCATCTTCGTACGTTGCTTCTGTGGTGGACGTTGTTGTTTTCTTATGCTTCCGACGTTTAGTGAATTTTTTGCCTTTTACATTTTGGCTGTAAAAATAAATAAAATTATTCAATACCTTTTTTTTAATAAATTAACAAACCTAATCCAATCAATTATACCTTTTGCATTAAATCTATCTAAATTAACAAAATACTTTTAAACTTTTATAAGTCATAACTTATATCAAAGTTCACAACCTTTTCGATTTGGGATTGCTTTGTTTCATTGAATATTGTAAGTATGAAATTATTATTGAGTCAACAACTATAAAGTCGATATTCAGTCTTTCAGGTTTTGTCACAAGATCTCTTGCTTCCATCAAAAGGTACAGCTTACCGATAAAATGAAAGAGAAAAAGAGAGAGATGTTAAAGATTAATGATTATATTTTAGAACCACATTATTACAGTTGGGTGTCATATTATACTAGTCGTAATCGAAACGAGTCGTACTTTTCTTTTCAACTATGCGTTAGAGATATAGTATAAGATCCCAATATACAACGACCTTCACCGAGATGCTTATTTAATGAAACGTATTTTATATTTAATTTAATATGTCAATAAATATAATCCATATGGGTTGCCTAGCAAATTTCAGTCCAGAGTACGTTTAATTAATATTTAAAAAAAATATTTTTTTTTATAATTTGCATGTAGTAGTAAATTTTTTTAATTTTTCAATCAATATTTTTAATCAGGGTAGTATTATATATGTATCACTATAACTTTCTTTTTTACTAAAGATGTATAAATATACTTTAGTGTCACATAAAAAATATACACATAAATAATTAATTGATTAAAAACAACCTAACGTTTGCATATTCTATGGGCTTCATACTTTAGATTGGTATAGAATTTATCTAATAATCATACCGGTGAAATGTTTAAAAAAATATTTTAATTAAAATACTCTGGACTGAAATTTGCTAGGCAACCCATATGGATTATATTTATTGACATATTAAATTAAATATAAAATACGTTTCATTAAATAAGCATCTCGGTGAAGGTCGTTGTATATCGGGATCTTAGACCAATAGACAATGATTGATGTAAAGGTTATTACCATGTTAGTCACATACACTTAAAATTACTTTTCGAAATCCGCGCAGGGGCTGGTCTCATGCGCTGTAAATTTATTAATTCCTCCTTTGACTCCAATGTAAATATTATCTGCCGAATCTAAACCAAATGTATTCACGCCGCCTATACTGAATGTACCTAGATGTTTAGCACTTGCATTTTCTGGGTCTATTTTATAAAAATTGCTATTCTCATCCATTGCAAATACATCGTCCGATCGGCTGACAAAAACACCAGTCATTCTATCGCTCGGCAGTCCCTTTATTTTTATAGGAACATTGTGTCCATTCTTGAGCACATACGATGTCTTTGTTGCTGCAAAGTACATGTTATTTCTTGTATCTATGGTCAGTCCATGTCCATTTGGTATAGGCGCGAAGGTTTCTTGTTTCTGACCGTCATTTGTTATTTTTTGTACCCTGTTCTGGGGCCATGTGGCGATGTACATAGTCGAGCCATCGTTCGTCACAGCAATGTACATAACATCTTCACCTAAAGCTGTATAGAGTTCTATGGAGCCGTCATCTTTGTATTTATAGACGCCGTTATCAGTGGCAAGGTATACAATGTCATTGAGGTTATCCACACACGTTGATTGGCCGAGTCCGGCAACTTTTATTATTTCAGTTTCGTTACTGGGATGCAGCACTTGGAGACTCATTTTCATTTCATCACTTATAAGCGTGTAGAATATGTTTCCAGTTTTCCAATGAATGCTTAAATCTGCTGGAGTGCCTGTTAGATTCCGTTGCTCGTCTAACGAATAGAAATAATTATTGAAATGTAAAAGATGTGAGCAATATTGGTCTCTATTCGCTTGTCGAAGCAAACTTTGACGCGTTATAACTGGCGTGGCGAATAACTCTGTTACTAGACATAATATAACTGGTATTGACTTCATCTGAAAATGAATACGAATTAAAATTCATTATAAATTACTTTTAATAGATAAAATATGTTAGTATTTATTTTGATCTATCACTAACCTTGTAAATTCCTTTGACATTAATTTTTATTCACAAAACAGTTCAGACTAGTCTCCCTCACTAACTATCATTATAAACTGACTACTTTCATTGCTCCTGTGCTATATATACGAGATTATTATGTTTATCATAACAATGGCTACAATTATTTTGTTTACTATACGGAAATATGTGATAAACATAAGAAAGTTGATTCATAGAAATATAAATTGTGTTATTCTTATAATACGACGAAATGGATTTATTGGAATTGAGAATTATTGTGATTAACATTGAGATAAATATATACAGTTATAAATTTAATTTTTTTATGGCCATCGGGCTCATCTGATCTTAGGTGATAGTGTGATGACTGATGAGTAGTTGCCGGTCTTTTAAAAATTGGTACGCTGGTTTCTTGAACGACCCTAAGTGGATTTGGTACGGAAATACTTCAATGGGCAGCTGGTTCCACATACATGCGGTGCGCGGCAAAAACTGCCTTTAAAATGCCCAGTTGTGGAACGACGGTCGTCAAGGTGATACGGACGGTATTTTGTATTCTGCCTTGACGTCCGATGAAAGTTTAATGTTTAAAGAACTTTATTTCTCATTACAAAAATTTTTTTTTTATTTACATGAGAAATTTAATATTAAGTATATATACGAACGAGATACACGTCGCCATCAGCTAGCCCAATTCTAGTCTAATGGGCCCATTCTGATGTGTGTCTTTAATGCCCTTTTGAACTGATCAATCACGCTAATGTTACGAAGCTTAGACGGCAACCGATTAAACAATTGCACACCCTCATACCTAATAGATCTCTTTAAATAATTTGTGCGCGGCTTTGGCAAGATAAGCAAACTCGCTCGACGAGTATTGCGTGTAGTGGTGTATTTGATTTTATTAAATGATAAGTTACTATGTAGAGAGTTATTTAATTTTTTTTTAATAAGGATACAGGTGCTATAAACATATAGTTGTTTAATCGTCATAATTTTAGTTTCTTGGTAGATTTTATTAGTAGGTGTTAAAAAATTGTATCTGAATAGTGCTTTTATTAATTTATTTTGTAGTGTTTGTATTGTAGAAATTTTGTTTTTGCATGCTGTACCCCATATTTCAATTAGGTATATGAAATGTGGCTTGACTAAACAATTATAGATCAAATGACGTACAGATTGCGGAATGCATTTAGATATTGACCAAAATCTGCCTATAAGTGATTTTAGTTTGGTAATTATGTGTGATATATGAAAGTTCCATTTTAAATTTGTATCCATTCTAAGACCCAGATATTTCTCCCATTTTTTGTTATTGATTTCAACGTCTTGAACTTTAAGCGGTTGAAAGATAGGAATGAGTTTATTTGTTGCCTTGAATATTACATAAGATGTTTTTGAAATATTAATTGTTAGTAGATTTTGTTGAAACCAAGAAGATAGAACATTTAGGTCTGATTGAGCTTGAGCAACCATAGTCTGGATATTTGAACCAAAGTAAAATAAGCAGGTGTCATCAGCGTAGAGAGTGATTCGGCCGTGTAAACCGAGTTCGTGAATGTTGTTAATATATATTAAAAATAACAATGGACCTAATATAGATCCTTGTGGGACGCCGCATGTTATTGGTATTTCTGAACTTTGAGCATTACCTATTTTTACTATCTGGGTTCTGTTTGATAGATATGATTTGAATAATTTTAGTGCACGATCTTTTATTCCTATGCATTCTAATTTTTTAAGCAATAAGTTGTGGCTTACGGTGTCAAACGCTTTTTTCAGATCAATAAAGACACCCAGCACCATTTTCTTAGAGTCAATATTTTGTTTTATGTCGCTAACGAGATCGGCTGTGGCTGATAAAGTGCTGCTTTTGATCTAAAACCATATTGGCGTTTAAAAATGAAATTGTTAGTTTGCAAGTAAGTGTCAAGTCGTGAGTAAATAATCTTTTCTAATATTTTTGATATTGTAGGTAGAATAGATATTGGTCTGTAATTGCCGGGTTCGGTTTTGGGGCCAGATTTATGGATAGGAGCAACTCTGGCCTTTTTAAGAGAATCCGGAAATTCACCATTATGCAGCAGCTTATTAAAGCAGATCGAGAGATATTCAGAAATATGATCAACTACGCATTTTATTGTTTTAGTATTGATCCCATCTATTCCACTACTACAATTCGTGTTTAGTGTTTTTATTAAATTAGTGATTTCAAGTGTTGTGCATGGATTAAAGTTAGATAGTTCAGAGTTAAGACTTTGAGGAAGTGCTAGTGTAAAATTAATGTGAAATTGTGTTGGTATTTCATTGGCTAGTTTTAGCCCTATGGTAGAAAAGTATGTATTAAAAGCAGCACAAATATCGGTTGTTTGAGTTAACTCTTTAGTGTCTATAATAAGTTTGGAAGGTGTGCAATCTTTATTTAGCTTGTTACTAGCCAATTTATTTATTAGACTCCACATTTTTTTAGGGTTTTTAGCGTGTTTAATAAATTCGTTGGAGAAGTAATTATCTTTAGTTTCCCTTATTTTCCTTTTGACCGTAGCTCTTGTAGTAGTATATTGTGCTTGAACAACTATATTTGTAGGATCTTTTTTCAGTTCAGCCCATAATTGGTTTCTAAAGTGAATTGCACTAATGACTTCTCCACTTATCCAATCTTTCTGAGGTGGATTAAGTATCTTTTTCTTTACTTGTTTGCATTTCCTTACACAGTCCTTAATCGTATCTTCTAGTAAAGAATAATCAAAATTTTATTAGTAGTTTTGTTGTAGTTTAGTACTATTAGTGTGCTCATTTTATATGAATAAAATATTCTGGCTAGTAAACATCTACATAATATATCTTTTTCTTTAGTTACCTTTATATGCGAGAGTCTCGCTGTTCAAAATACTGTATTTGAAAAGACTTTTTTAACATAGGTTTTATGGGATAGATTCTTTAACATTTTGAATGAAAAGCCGCCCAGTATATTAATGAGTTTACTTTGACACCCGTTCGTTTTAATTTGGACAATTTTGATATGCACTACGTTAATAAGCTCTCGGCCATTGCATTCTCTTAATTAATTCCATTAATTTATTAAAATTGAATTGTGCAGAGTGAAGTGCTTGAAATTGATGGACATTTAAATATATTTTGCGGTGATTAATTCAACACCACTCATGTATGTCTGCAAAAGTATATTTACTGTTTTGATGGCATAGTACGTTCTTTAGCTTTGATATGAAATTAAATTACTCTAAATCTAATTTTTAACCTTATTAAAAACTGTTGTTTGATACTAATCATTAGGTACATATAAATATTCTTACTTTTCGTATTATTCCTTAAACTTATTATTTTTTGGCACTTAGGTAAAAGCTTTCTTTGCCATCCTGAATCAATTGTTACCCCCCAAACAAACCCAGAACCAAGTTTTCTTTTTCGCTAATTCGCAAGAGAAAATGTCCAAAGACTTCCAGCCATCAAGGTGATGCGGTAAAATTAATACGGCTCGTACGGTGTTGAAACGAGGCAGGAGAGATCAACTCAAACAACTCTTTACAACACTCTCCATACACATTGTAGAATACGTAGAAAGACACTATGTTTCTGAGTAGATAGAGAGAGGCTAGGGAACACTGCCACAGGGACCAAACTTTAAAATTGATTAAATTTTATTTTAATAATTTATAATTAATTTACTATTACTATGTAGGTTAGTTGGACCTTAAAGACAACTGAATGGAAAGGACCAAGAGGAAGAAGATGTCGCCAAAAAAAAGGTGGATAGAAGAAATAGAAGCGGTAGCAGGAAACGAATGGAGAAAGAGAGCCATAGACGGAGTCAGTTGGAAAAAGCTGGAGGAGGCCTTTACCCGTGAAGGGGTTCCGATCGACGGTACTGAAGGAAGTTAGGATATAGGATAACAAGCAAAAGAAAAATAAGAGTTCTTTGTAAAAAGAATCAAAGACATGAAAGTAATAAAAAGGGTGCGTGTACTTATGTACGCGCGTAAGAAGTTATACTTCTTTGGCATTATTAAAAATAGTTTTTGATTGCATGCAAATAATTAATTACAATTAAATAATCAAAGACTGGAAAAGGAGTCATTATAGTCAATAAAGTTCAGTTTACATTTGAAAAATTAAATAAACAAATAAATATTATTATTCTCTTACATTAAGCGTAACATAAATTATATTATTATTGGAATGTTGTTTTTAAATTATGTCCAATGCCGTAGCATCTTCCGTGGGCAACTTCATTCTGTTAATTGTGTGTCACGGTGCGCGCGCATCGTAAAATTTCACTCTCATCAATTTTTCATAACGCGCCTAAAGAAGTATAACTTCAAAAAATGTAAAATATTCTAAGCTGTGTATTATAATTTGTTTTTGTCATGATTGGAAATAAAACGGGCTTTATTATTATTATTATTACTACGTAGGTTAAGACAATTGTAAACACTGTATAATTGATTGTTATGATTACATTATTTAGTGCTTTCGTAATGGAGTAAAAAATACTTTCCTTCTCTTCTGAAGTCGGATCGTTTTCACCTCAATCCAAACACAATACTAACAGTAATCCGTAAATAACCACCGGACACGGCTTCCTCCGAACCTCTAATTTAACCATTTTTTGCACTCTACTGTTTCGAACCTACTTCATAATTATAGACAGACATATGATCGCTAATAAGTATGGAGACGGCTTCTTCTACGCCGGAATAAATTACACTTTTTTTTTACTGGTCCGTGCCCAAGTATTTTCTATATTTCTGTAAGGAGTAGAAACAGACAATGGACAGACTCCGAGAAAGGAAAGGATTGACGCCTTTGAAATGTGGTGCTGGTAGTGGATGTTAAGAATACAGACGATACGCACCAATATATTGAATGTTACCCAGCTTAATTTCGTACTTGGTTTACAGAATGCGGAAAGGTGACGATAACCTAGACAAACTCATCGTAATATGCAACATCGAAGGCAAGATCGCGTGGACGTTTGCCAACGAGATGGGCTGATCAAGTCAAAGACTCGTCGTTCTCAAAATAATACACTCATTAAATAGTACTTAACCTTAAGTCAAGCACAGGAGGCTGATCACCTACTTGCCTATTAGATTGAAAAATGATCATGAAACAGATTCAGAAGGCTGAGGCCCAGACCTGAAGAGGTTGTAGCACCACTAATTTATTTTTTAACATATTATACCGTAGATATAGTATTATGTATAACTTGAGTAAAAATTACGACGGAAATCTATGAAATAATTTGCTGCGTTTTACAAACACCGCAAACACGCCTATACTTATCTGTTCCGTATACTTTAAAATTGTCTCGGTAAACTGTCTACAAATAAAAAGTTGTTTCCATAGCAACGTAGCTCTTACCAAAACGAATGTAGGTCTGATGCAGCATCCGGCAATCAAATACATGCGTGACTTGTTATCTCGACCTAGCACGAATTTTTGGAACCAAAATATAGATCACAAAGAATTGTCTTATTTTATATGTATAAAGTCACTTTTCATAAAACTTGAAATATGTCAACTTAGTCGAAACTAAACACCGCGGACTTAATTAGTACACACCTACCAGGATAACAGATAGATAGATATCAAATGGGTGTTGGTTTTGTTATTACTCTTAGGGTCTGTTTCACAATGTATGGATAAAGTACCAAATAGCTATGCAACACATAAATTATCTGGAAGATAAATTGTGCTATTTGACACTTTATCGGACTCATAACTTTAGACGGACTTTTTGTGACGAATAGCGCTATCTGACAGTCGTGAAACACAACAATAGTGTTTATCCAACCAATAAGTAATAAATAGCTAATTTGGAACTTATCCGTACATTGTGACACAGACCCTAAGTCTACGTTTGTTATTGTTATTTCCGTCAAATGTGTTCTGCAGCATGATTTGTTTATTAGACCTGTTCTTAGCTTCCTCCTGGGCTATGGGCTCCCAAAAAATTGAAATCGTTATTGAGATAGGAAGGATTTTTACGATTATCTTATGATGCTATTGACTTGAAAATGTTTAAAGTTTTGCACCCTTCGTTATATGACTTCAGACACATTTTAGCATTTTCCAGCATATTTAAGCTTACATCTAACCCTGAAAATCCAAAACTATTATTCTATAACCGAAAATAGATCATTGAACGTCCAGCCCTGCGATTCTGTAACTCACTTTTCGAACTCACACAGCGGTTTTCGCATCGGCGGTCGCTCTCGAATCAGTCGTGAAGCAGTCATTTTATGATTTGGCATTCTGATAAACAATAAACTAAAAGCTCCCACCTTTTCAGAATGCCTAATCATAACATGACTGCTTCACGACTGATTTGAAAGCGACCGCCGATGCGAAAACCGCTGTGTGAGTTCGAAAAGTGAGTTACAGAATCGCAGGGCTGCTTGGAAGTGAAGCCTTAAGTATAATTTTTAATTTTCTACGTTTATTTATTTACACTTCGTTGCCTTATATAAATCATACATATAAAAAATCTGGTTACATAAGTTATAGGCAACGGGCGGTCTTATCGCTAACAAGCGATTTATTCCAGGCAACTCTAGTATGGAACAATAAAAAAAGAAACACCTACAGAGGATAAAGTGCATAAATAATTTACTAAAAAGAACACAAAATAATACGTTGTTGACGTACGTACATACCACTAAGTCTCGTTTATGAATCTTCTAAATCCTCGGAGGAAGTTAAAAACACATTTATAACAGATCAATCAGTTAGTACAATATAGATTTAACCCTACCAATTCAATTAAATTCACACAGTAAGAGAATAGATGGAATTTTACAATTAATTATATCATCAATCTCTCTCAATCGCACGCCGCACGCGTTACCCGACTCTGAATAATGGGATTTGCTTTCAATACACTGCTATTTTTAAATAACCAACTGAGCGCATTGGTGCATATAAACCAATGTAAAAGTGAAAATAATAACTGCCCTTATTATTTTTCCGGTACTACATAAATTGGTTTGTAATTATAAAATCTTGCGAAAAAACGGCCACTTAAGGAAGTTAATGTTCTAAGGTAGATTTCAGTTAATTAAAAGAAATTTTATTGTCTGTACTTATAATCATGTAAATTAATAGGCGTGAAGTGAATTCTGGCAATTGGTTTATTAATTTTTGATGAATTATTAAAAACCGACGTACTACGCCCAAACAATAAGAAGTGGTCGGGAAAGACTAGAAGATTTTTTCCTCTTTTTAATTAAATAAAGTTACAAATATAAAGTCAATAATGTTACTAGGCGTTGCGTAGAGATGTCGGATCACTCTGCATCTTCTATAGAGTTTAAGATGGAGAGTGTTAAGAGGAATTCTTCGGATTAATACCTGCAGCTGAGTTTCATCATCGGACGTCGAGGCGGAATAAGAAATCACCCGTATCACCTCAACGTCCGTCGTTCCACTACCATAATGTGGAACCAGCTGCCCACTGAAGTATTTCTGAGCCAATTCGACTCAAGAAAAGAGCGTACCAATTCTTAAAAGGCCGGTAACGCACTCGCGAGCCCTCTGGCATTGAGAGTGTCCATGGTTGTACAATACAGTAAAAGTTAACATCAGATGCGCCTCCTGCCCGTTTGCCCCCCGTTCTATATAAAAAAATGTAAAAACATAATAACGATTAAAAAGAAATAACGAGTGTGAATACCTCTTGCCAAAAACACTGCTTGAATTCTTCTGGGCATGCTTTCCACGATGTTTTTAATAACGTTTTGAGGAATCTCTCTTCTGCAATGACTCTTCTAAGCTCCCTGATATTTTGTGGAGCTGGTTGCACTGATCTTATTCGTCATGCTCAATCAGATTGAGGTCAGGCTTGCGATTCTGTAACTCACTTTATAACAGTAAACTACAAGCTCCCTCCTTATCAGAATGCCAAATCATAAAATGACTGCTTCACGACTGATTTGAGCGCGACCTCCGCTGCGAAAACCGCTGTGTGAGTTCGAAAAGTGAGTTACAGAATCGCAAGGCTGGACTTCGAGCTGGCTAATCTAAACGACGGATCCCAACTTCTTGGATGTACACTTCCACGTCGCCAGAACGGTGCGAGAATTGTCGACCACTTAATGTGGGTTGTGTGGAATTAGGGCTTCCGTTATGTATGTTTGCATTTAATGTTCCATTTTCTACGACAACTAACTCTGTCTGTCGGATTAAATGCTGCCCAAAACATAACGGTGCCTCCGCCATAAGGGATTTCTTTTAAACACTTCCGCACTCCACACAAAGAGATTCTAGCTTTATCAGAAAAGTGTAAAATATGTCATATTATTTGTGTCTATACAGGGTGGCCAAAAAGTCGTGGATCAAACGCAACTAGGGGTTAGATGGGGTCATCGGCTGCAAAAGGAGAGGTCCTCAAACCCTGCAGAGTTATGATTAATTTTGCGTTTTTATAAGAAAATTGAATTTTTTACTAATTCTTATTAAAATTCGAAAAAATCTACAATTTGTATCTTTTTCATAATTTTCACTAGATTGGTACTGATGAGTCCTTGCGTTAGACATGCTATTTATGGTTGTTTATTGAGTGTATTGAAGGTAATATTAAGTTTTACGAAAATCAAATTCTCAAATCATAACTTATTGTTCACTTCGGACCTTACTGTGAAAAAAAATACTCTACCGAAAAGTGACCCTGTGTTACAAGTTTTTGCGCATTTAATAGGGATTCTGAAAGGGTAATATGGTAATATTATCCATCGTACAGACCTTTGTGGATAAAATAAAATTAAACAAAGTCATAAAATTTCAATTACAAAAGCATATTGGCTAGTAGTGGAAACAAATAAAGAGATATTTTTACAGCAACCACAGTCTCCAATACTCTCGAACTTCAGAATTTCCATTAATAATTCATAGTTCGTCCCACATTCTGTAGAGTGTAATCGATGGCTACTTTGTCTTTGTTTATCGATATTCCTTTGTCCCTTATCACTAAATTGAATTGTCCCGACACAAAAGGTTTAGATGGAAACGCCGAAAAAGGATAGGGCTGCCAAATTACGTTTTTATTCAAATTCAAATTAAAAATCATTTATTCATATAGGTTACACAATGTACACTTATGAACGTCAATAAAGAAATATACATTAAATGCTTCTAATTTTACATTTACTGCCAGTTATCAAATAAATATTTTCCACTTCGTGGGTACCACTGCGTTGCGATTCTGTTCTTTTTGACTTCTTTTCTCTCATCGTATGATCCGCCTATCTCCACTTTAGTTTTCTGTATGTGCTGTATGCGTCTTTAAATTTTATTTTAATTTAAATATAGCTCAAATTTATTTTATCTTTCCTTTTTACTGCTGTTGTAAATACTATATATTTCCATGCTGTTTTGTCAAAAATACTGGTGCTTTTCTCGCTCCATGAAATAGTATCGCCATACAGGGAGGAAATGCTGACAGCGTTAAAGGCACACTGCCACAGGGACCAAACTTTTTAAATTTGTTTTTATTTTCTTTTTTTCTTTTTTAATTATTAATATAAGGTTAAGGAAATTGTAAATACTGTATATTTGATTGTTATGTTTAGGGTTTAATAAACAAATTTAGACTGTATATGCCCTAATTTACAATAATGTAATATAATAGACAAAGGCTTCTTCTTTCTTGAGTTTGTTTGTATTGTTGTTTTTATCTCTTTAAGAACACATTTAATGTTTTTTTTCGTTCACGACCTTTGTGTTCATAGTGTTTTGGCAGCCCTATACAATGCTAGCTTATCTAGCGCATGATTAAACTCTCAAGCAACTTCTTGCAGAAAATACAGAAAAGCAACCACTTTTCTTCCTTGCACTACTTTTTTATTCTATATTACTTCTGGTAACGTCAGCAAAATATTTTGTTTTACATTTAATTTATAGCTTCTGTAAGTCAATTGCGACATTTTTTATGAATAATAAAAATAATAATTTTTGTGTTCTTTCTCATCCTTCTAGAAGTTTTAACGAAACTTTTTTGTAGTCGTAGAGTCCTAGAATCTACCCATTCACAGTAAATGTTAGGCCCAAGATTAGTTAGAAAACTATGTACGTTGATTGTATATAAGAAAATGATTATTATTTTTGCGCACTGTATATATCGAAATGGCGATATAGCTTAACCTATAATATCGACAACTTGTACGGAAATGTATAAAATAATAAATAACAATTTAATCCTTCTAGGAGTAATCCTACAAGAAGTTTTAAGAAAACTTTGTTGTAGTATCTACTCTACCCATTCACAGTACATCTACAAGATTAGTTAGAAAACTACGATTCTATAAATGGAAAAGAAAAATCATTTTTCCGCACCGTACACAGCGAAATGGCGAGTTGGCCAGATAGCAGCACAATAGAGCTACCTGCACGCTTGAAAATTCATTCAATACATTGTGCACCATTGTTTACGTCAACTCGTCGCCCATTGTCGCTAAATGTTACTTTGCGTAAAGAAAGCGGGAAAAATTGCCCACCATTCTGTAATTGTCTAATGGTAGAATCTAATACTTTCTGTTCTATTAAGAACTATGTCCTAATTACTAATTTAAGAAAACTTTTTAAATTTGCCGGTTTTTAATTACGATTATTCTCATTAGGCCCAATGTATATAAACGCATAAAAGGAAGATAATTTAGAAGGTGGAAAGACCAGATGAGGGAAACAGTAGATGTACATGGCAGAGAGTGGCACAGTGCAGACAGAAATGTCAGGATTTAGAAGACGCCTTTGCCAAAATAGATCACATCATTTTATCAGGCCCTTTGCGGTATATCTGTTACATAAAAATAAGACAAAACACAACATATTGATATAAACACTAGTGACCTCCGCTGTGCCCTGGATGGGCTCTTTTCCAGCTCCAGCATCAGCATCCGTTCATCAAGTCTTCTTCTCCCAAGTCTTTACCAGCAACCCCTCCTTATGGGCATATTTAGTTAATCAGAATGTTGTTAGTGTACATAGTGTTAAGTGGTAAACAGTTGTAAGTGGAAACAATAGAACACAAAAACAGTGTTTCAATAGAGACTGTAAGAAGTGTTATTGGACACTTTCTTAAGTTAAATATCTTTATTAGTAAATTGGGTAACACAAATTTAATAAGTCTTAAGTTTGGCCAGATCGTGTTCAAATAATTGAATTGAAATGATTGAGACATAAGTCTCAGATCGTTTAAAAATCTCTCAATAAACATTCAAGGAATTGTGTGCAGACTGACACCGACACAGTAAATCAATAGTAATCCGGACTTAACAGAATTCGACGTTTGCAGTTAATACGAATACAAAGCTGGGAACAATGGTTTAATACTGTCAACCAAGAATTGGAGTTTAACGTTTCTCAATACAATGTTGAGTATGTATTAATAAATGCTGATAAATATATTACCTTAACATTGTGTCAGGCTTTCGAAGTTTTGTTCCTGAGGCACGAAACTTCGAAAGCTGGGCACTTATCTATATATATTTTTTATGAGACCGGAGGCAAACGAGCAGGCTTTGAATAAAGTGATAACCGGCGCCCATGTTAAATGGTTACTGATAAACAAAGTCAAAGTGTTCCCGCTTCTTCAAATATTTCCTCGCATTTTCTTCGTGGAAAATATAAATTAGTGTCATAGTTATCTAAAACCCTAAACATAAGCGAATTACGCAGATAATTCGTATTCGTACCCATGGAACAATTGTGAATATCTTGTCGCATACAGTGGATTATTAGAGAAATTAACGACAGCAAAAAGGGGCTATCTATCCGCCCATTAAGAATAGCGTGCAGAAACAATAAGTCTTGCTGAGTCCGCCGATATTCCAATAAACATTTTTTTAGTTTAAAAAATATAACTATCTACTATAATAAAAAATAGGAGTTGATCGTATAGGGGTGAACGTTGTGTGTATTTTAATGCCACAAAATAAAAAATTAATAATATTTTTTTGGGGTGGATCACTTGGGGTTTGAAATATAGATAGTAGCCGATTTTCTGACTTACTGAATATGCATAAAAAAATAAGAATCGGTCGAACCATTTCGAAGGAGTATGGGAACGAACATTGTGAAATGAGAATTTTTGATATTAGATTTTATATAGTATGGAGGCCAGATGAAACTCCAGCACGCTTCTGACATAAGCATAAGGCATTTTATACAATTTCTGTTTTAAAAATAACTTGCATGGCCGCTTGACTTGACTAGTTATAAAGTATTTTCATTATAATTATAAAAATATACCCACTCAAGGTATCGGAATGTGGAGCAAGGATGGTGTACTATTCCTCCAATCTAAAGAGAGAATACACAACCAGTTACCACTGGCTGAATAGAATAGAATAACTTTGTTAGCGCATTTCGAAGTAAAACGTCATCGTAATGATTTGTAGGCACAGATTGTAGCTTTCGCAACAGAAATGATTTTCTTTGGTACATTATTAGGAAACTAAAACAATGATTGACCGAACAGTCAATTCTAAATTCACTTTTACTTATTATCCATACTAAGTTCTCACTCAAATTAATTATCATTTTCCTAAAATTAGCAACGGACATGCTCCAGTCGTCAAAGACTATTTCAATAAACACTGGTTGCCTATAAAGCGATGCAATAAACACGAAATTATCGACCAAATATGAACCATACTGGGTGAGAATAACGCTCAAATTGCAAATAGGGTATTACGTGTTTCGAATTTCACATTAAAATCATTAGCAAAATAATCGGAGCATCCGCCAAAACTATGAAATTTGGATAAAAGTGTTTCGATACGGTGTTTAATTGTTTTTGGAGTAACGGACCGTTATGTTCACGACAGAACCCTTACTCTGTAGCTTTCAATACCGACAGCAATCCCGATCTCAATAATAATATATATATTGACTATTGAACTTGCAGCAGAGAGCAGTGTTGGCCTAGTGGCTTCAGCGTGCGACTCTCATACCTGACGTCGTAGGTTCTATCCCCGGCTGTGCACCAATGGACTTTCTTTCTATGTGCGCATTTAACATTTGCTCGAACGGTGAAGGAAAACAGTGTGAGGAAACCGACATGTCTTAGACCCAAAAAGTCGACGGCGTATGTCAGGCACTGGAGGCTGATCACCTACTTGCCTATTAGATTTAAAAAATGATCATGAAAAGATTCAGAAATATGAGACCAAGACCTAAAGAGGTGTTAGCGCCACTGATTTATTTAATTTAGTAAGCCATGAGTATTTATTAAGTTTAGAATTATTTTTTTATTGGAGGTTTGGTTTTATAAAACCGGGGGTATACGGGCAGGAGGCTCATCTGATGTTAAGTGATACCGGCGCCCATGGACATTCACACTGCCGACAAGTGCGTTGCCGGCCTTTTCAGAATAGGTACTCTCTTAATTTGTAGGACCCTAAGTCGATTTGGTTTGGAAATACTTCCGTGGGCGTAGCGATAAGTGTAGCAGAAGATGAAGAGAAACCCCACATGTCTACGTAACACCAAGGAATAAAGCCACTCGGAAACAATTCACTTATATATGATATAACTATATATAATAATAATTTATATACAAACAAAACAATTAAACTAGTAGTAACCATGTAGTTATAGTCGCGTGTGTAGATGGTGTGATGTTATAAAAAAACCTTTCGTGATTATCCAACCCAAAAATATTTTTTCTATTCGAACCAAACAAACACATAGCGTTATACTGTTTGTACTGATGTAAGACTAATCAAATTCCTATGAAAGATATTTGGGTCAAAAAGATTTTGTACTGTCCTATACTACGTATGTATATATTTCTCAGCAAAAATAAATTTTCATAAGAAATTATTCTCGCATGTCGGTATAAGCCTACATTATTAGACGTACCGTCACGTACGGAATGTGTTTTTCCTTTTTCATTCGCTAATATTGTTTCTTAGACGAAATTACATATTTCTTTTATATATTGCAAGTCAACGGTACGCTACCTGCATTAATTATAACATGGATGGTTAATCAAATACGGAAAAAAACGTCTTGTTCATATTTATACAAATCTAAAACATTAGATTTTCGAGACTTAGAGGGAAGGAAAAAGGAAAGATAATGAATGAAAGATATGTTAGGAATTTAATGAATTTAATTGTCATTAAAGTATTAAAAGTGTCGAAAATTCATATGTACAAATTATATATTTAATTTTTTAATTTATTTATTCGATAATAAAAACACGTGGCATTTTAATTTACAATTTTTCATTTGAGATTTCAATAAATTATTTTGCATAAAATATAAAATACTAATATTTCATAAATTCTCTTTACGAAATTTTAATTTTAAAAATTAAAAGAATTTCTATAAGGTAATTTGCCTTTCTCACTCTCTCTCAATCGGTCTCAATCGCTCTCTCCCTTTTCTTCGACAAAAACGCTGCACATCTTCGTGACGTTACGTAAAAAATTACCCTCATGCGCCTAAAGAAGTTTCACTTCAAAAATTCCACTTCGAAGTGAAGTTAAAAAAAGCTCTGGAGCTTTGACGGCGTTAGTCCAGCGAGCTTCCAGTCTATTTACTCCAATCACAATATTACTTGTCTTAAACCTCCAAATTATGATATGAACACATACAATTTAACGAACGGATTAACGACAATCATTAAACTTTAAATAAGATTTAGAAGATAGGTCGTGTCCAATACAATGAAGTTTAAAAGCATAAAAAAAATGTACGTTAAATCTTGTATTTTACTCGAAATTGAGTCTTTGCTTAAAGAGCAAACAATGCATCAGGTTTTAATACAATTCAGTATAGCAACATGTTTTGGTTGCTATTGGGCTAGCCGAGGTTCTGCAGTACGTCAGGTACTGTGTCAAGACCCGAACTGACGGTGCCATCATTCGGAAAAAGCATCCTTGTATCCTGTTAGTCATAGCACCAACGGTATCCTGAATGAGGTAATTACAAAGAACAGGCACATCTTAACACGTTGGTCACCTAAGACCGAACTGTTACAAACTCTTAAACTAATACTACTTATGGATATAACCTGAAATACAATAAAATAACCTTATAAATATTTGTAATTAACTAAATTGATGCCAACATTCACAAGAAATTATAATATAGATTTTCTTATTTAAAGAAAACACTTTTAAACCGGATTAAAGTTTAATATAATTTTATTTTATTTTATTGTGTGCTTGTATTATCGTATATGTTTTAATTGTATTTTTTTTTATTTTTTTTTGTGAAACTTATGTTTACATTAATTGTCACACATTTTAGATGTAAGATTTTGTAAAATAATTAGTAGATTTAGTACTGTGTGTGATGTCGTAAGCTTAATAACTAAATAAATAAATAATATGTATTATTATAAATTTACAATTATTTTACATTATTTTAAATTTAACCTACGTTTCGCATGCTTTACAGCGTGTAAAGGTTATGTCAATAAAAGACAATACTATCGATTTTCTTACTATAAAGCACTAAATGTTTATATATTACGTTATCTATACACCTTTGTACCTCGTTAGTGATAGATGTCATTCAGATTGCAGAAACAAAACAAAATCAACAGTTATTTAATTGGATTGGGACTTGAATTGTAATTGACATAAATAATTGTCACAAGAACGGTACAATAATTGTCATCAATTGTATTCCATATATACACATAGTTATCTGTCAAGCTGTACCTTGTGACACGGTTAACTATACAGTAATGTATGGGAATTATATACCTACCAAAAAACAAGTATAGCCCATACAATCTTTTTTTTATACTGTATACTTGATTGTCAATAAAATTGTCTTTATTTTTATTTTTATTTTATTTATAATTATTTCTTATCTCACTCACTCCGGTGGCTATACGACCCAAAAAATGTTTTGGCTTCCGAGAACAGAAACTTCCAGCGCTCCCGGTCCTGTGCGGGCTTTCACCTGCAGCAGGTCCTCCTTCACTCTGTTAATCCACCGGTACCTACCCTGACCTACTTTTCTCTGAACTTAAGGCTGGCTGAAGTGAGCTTCCTTCACCACCCAATCTTGGCCCATCGACTACGTTGGTTGGGTCACCCTGAGCGCATGGGTTTCAGCTGCAGCAGGTCTTCCTCCAGTCTGTACATCCAGAGGAACCTATGTTACTGGTCTTCGAGCACTAGGCCGGCTCAGGTAACCTTCCTTCTCCACCCGATCTTGGCCCATAAAATAAAATAATTATATATGTTTATTATTTAATATAAGATACTGGTATCACTTATTCCACGTCATTAAATTTGAATCGGTAGACATCCCTCCTCATCGGCAAAGAAGACAGAGGATGTAGGCCGAGAGAAAAAGCCGGCGTAAAAAACTCTCGGTACTCTTTTAAAATAGCAAATCATCATACGAAATGACTATGTCAAACAACACTTATTTTAAAACAAATATCGCAAATTAATTAGAATGGGATCGAGGTGCCCAAGCCAACATAGACAATGGGACTTATATTCGTCTTTAATAATTACAGTTTTTAATTTTTTTAATGCATCTTAGAATACTTAATCGAAACTGTTTCAGAAACAAACGTTTGACTTATGACATACAAAATAAATTCATATTACTTTAAAGTTATTTTTGTAAATTATAAATCTATGTTGAAACATAAATGGGCATAGTTCCCGGCAAATATGAGTCGAGTTCTTAGAGAGCTAACTATGACACTAATTATTATTAAGTTGACATTTTCCACAGAATGTGAGGAAATGTTTGAAGAAGCGGGAAGACTTTGTTTAGCAGTAACAATTTAGTTTCTTTCTTAAATATTAAGTAATGTCGTTTGTTTAAGGTTAAATTTCAGTTTTCTTTTTTTGTCTATTAATGTTCATATATATTGTTTATCAATATAAGTTTTATAATATGGATATGTGTTAGCAGTAAGATAACAAATAAATAAATAGATATCGTAAGTATCTCGCAATGGCGAATTTTAATTATGAATGTAAAAGTAAAGGTATAATAAAAATAATTCAAATTTTGGGTTTTAAAATAATACAAATTGACACCGATATGTTTATATCGACTCTTAATATTTTTTAAATTTATGTTTGTTATATCTCAAGGTTGCTGCGGATATTGAAAGACCTGGAAATTTCTCACAAAAATGTCACGCTAGCTGTCGCTGTTGGAATAGACTATCAGCTCTGGCCACGGTTCAGTTTTACTGCATACTGCATCGTTAGTTCATGTATGTATGATGTTACTTAATAGCCAATGACATTTATTGTTGATCTATCTACAATTTGATATCGGAATATATAGAAATATACTAGTTTAATCATAGTCACATACAGTTAGTATCAAACTCATAGGTTAGCTTTTTATTGAGACTATGAGTCGCCCATAAATGCGAGTAATTGCAGTCATGGCCACCTATTTTAGTGGATGCCTTACCAGCCTTTGAGGGACAGTACTCGTTCGCTCTTTTTAAACAATTGATGATCGTATCTCTCAAGGAAGTCTTTCACCGGGAGTCGATCCCACAGCTCACTAGTTCCCATAAGTAAATGCCTAGTGAAGCGGACCGTGGAAAACTTCCACCCATCAAAGTGATGCGGATGAAATCTGGAAAAGTTATAGTTTAGTTTAAATAACGCGAGATACGCAAAACTGAGCACAAATGTTCCTAAATATACCTTGCTAATTACTAGTCACAGTATATTAATAAGCTTATTCTGATATAACTAATAATTATGTTCACGTTAAGTAGATTTCGACATTATCCTCTTCAAACTAATCTTGTTAGCGCGCAGTAAGTGGATACTGTGATGCACAATTTTCAGTCAATGTCATCAATTTTCCGTAACTGGTGATCCGCCCTGACTTAGTAAATAGTATTACATTATGTACTGTTATTTATTTAATAATAACCGTTTTAAATACGTGTTAAACAAATACATAATTCTATTGTACGTGTGTATGTCATCGAACTCATCTTAAACGGCTGTACCGACTTAAATTAACTTTTTTGTATTTTTTTTAAATTAAAAAAAAAACACATACAGAGAAAAATGACTTAGAACTCTCCGCCTATCAGGCTCTCAAGATTAGATTCAGAGTCACGTTGCTAGGTAATATATTAGATGCGGTAGTAATACTCTAAAGGCAACATTTAGAAAGGAGATTCAGCGCGAAATTTGACCCCGATTATCCAAATCCAAGATTTTTGCCTTAGGTGAATCTACTACAGCATATTATATCGACTGCGAATCTTACACTAAGAGCCTGATACGCGGCGGCCCTATAACTTGAGGTCTTGTGTAATTTCATATTTTATCGTATTTTTAAGATTTATAAATAAAATAAGTTTAATTAAGTGTTATGTAACCTAACAGTTATTTTAGTTAATAATAGTTTTTTTTTTTTTTTTAATAAACAATTCACACCAATTGACCTAGTCCCATGCTAAGCTGGTGAAGCTTGTGTTATGGGTACTAGGCAACGGATATACATACATATTATAGATAGATAGACATATAAATACATATTTAAACACATACATATTTAGACCTAAGCACAACACCAAATGCTCATCACATCGATGTCCGTCTCAGCCGGGGATCGAACCCGGGACCCATGGATTCGCAGCCAGGGGTACTAACCACTAGACCAATGAGTCGTCGAAGTTATAATAAGAGTTAATAATAGAACCGTAAACAAAATGTAAACAATCATCGAATACTTAAAGCCAATATGAGCGGAATATATTTGTGATTATATTTAGTTTTTGCCACACTTATAAATTGTAATTTAACATTCGTGTTTCCAATGCCAATAACATAAGTGTCACTTAGATTTACGAACTTTTCAATAAGAGTTAGTTTTTTGTTCCAGCGTCGCAACCCCACCTCTAATGTTATCTTAGTTTTAAACAGTCAAAGCTTTTACCCAGCTTTAAAGAAAGTGTTTTATTTGAACACATCCGTACAAAATACCAAACAATTTTAGGTATATACGTTCCAACTGTAGTGATAACGAAATATGATATTCTAAGCACATTGTTATGAGATTGAATCTAGAAAGTTGAGCCCACACCTTAGTTATGATTCACTTGCGATGGGAATTTAACCTTTTACACGCCTACGAAGACTTTATGTTCTGTTTTGAATTTCCCAGGCTAATTAGTCCTTGGCACAATAATCCAGTTGGCCATGCACTTTATTTAGTCAAAGGTGAGTGCAAAAATTCCGAATACTTGTTATACCGCCGCCGCTCACACCCACACAACCAGAAGGCTGGCGTGCGTTGCCGGCGTTTTAGGAATTGGTACTAAGCTTTAAAACCCTAAGTCGAATTGGTTAGGAAATTCTTCAGTGGGCAGCTGGTTCCACAATGTCGTGCCACACTCAGTTGAGGACGGATAACATGGTGATACGAGTCGAATTTTGTCATCTGCCTCGACGACCGCTGATGAAACTCAGCTGCAAGTATTAACCCAAACAAGGGAAGAGGAGTGCCTCCAACACTCTCCATGATAAATGCGGTAGAAGATGCAGAGATACCCCATATCACTGTGCCCAGAGGTCACCCTTCGCGTTGCCACTCGGAAAGAGACTGGTCGTCGACGATTCGATCTTCGTTGAACACGGTCAAGAGGAAGCAGCTGGTACTGTTCCCTATTAAAATTTTATAAGAAAAACAGACATATATACACATAATTCAATAAGGTAATAAACCAGCAATTTGGTAAAACCATTGGCGCGACCATTATTCTTTTCAGATTTCTGTTGTGTAATAATTTATTTATTTTTCTTGATCTGTTTGGTAATAATTTTTTCTAATAGGCAAGTAGAAGAACGGCGTGATGCCTGACGCACACCGACCCTAGCACTGCTCTTTTTATTGCCATAGTAACATTTTTTTTAATTTTGTATAAAACACGTAATATCAGTTCGTTAAAACCCTTTCTCATATCATGACTACTAACATCAAAACATGATTATCTACAATTTCGCAGAATGCACTAAACTGCTGACGTCATAAGTTACAGGTGTTACGTCACAATGACAAGCAGCTTATACTAATCTCCACGGATTGTCTCGTTTGATACACTATGAGACATTTGTTTAGGCACAGTTAACTTTAGTGTATATTCGAGACATACTATAACATATGGGCCGTAGGTTTTATTCTTTGTACCAAGTACTAAAGTCTTTTCTCTAAAAGAAAGAGTTGCTAAAGTTCTCCAAACCAATTTAGCCTCGTTTATTTGCATTGAGACTGGCCCAATACGTGTTAAATATGGTGCGCAATCGCACCTTCTATTCTTTTTTTTGGGCAAACGGGCAGCAGGCTCTCCTGATGTTAAGTGATATCGCCGCCCATAGACACTCTCAATACCAGAGGGCTCGCAAGTGCGTTGCCTTCTCTTTTCATTACGGACTAAGTCGAATTGGTTCGGAAATACTTCAGTGGTCAGCTGGTTTTACATAGTGGTGGTGCGCGGCAAAAAATGCCTTAAAAAACGCTCAGTTGTGGAACGACGACAGAATACGAAATTCCACCCGTATCACCTCGACGTCCGATGATGAAACTCAGCTGCAGGTATTTATCCGAACAATCTCCATGGTAACTGAGGTAGAAGATGCAGATTGACCCCACATCTCTCTGAAACTCTCATAGCCCGTTAGGATGGTGTTCATCTAGACTATAGCGAGATTATATGTTGAACCGATCTTCGACTCACCGTGACCGCACTCGCTCAGATGCGAAGGTTCCATGCTCCAAGCCCAAATATGTTCATAATTTTAGCATACTTGTAAGTAGCATACTACTTTAGTATATACTCCTGTATAAACCAGATCAAAGCAAACAGTCAGACATACATGCTATTTCTTTTACGGGACAGCGCGCAAACAAGCAGGCGTGTCACTTTGAATATCGTCCTATATGTGTTGCCGATTTTTGATAGAGGGCAGGAGCACTGCGTAAAACAGGTGCTTAATAGTTAAATTTGAATTACCTTCTCAATATCATTAATAAGAATTATTCGAAGGTACATTTTTAAAAAGAGGTTATCGTACCTTATATTCGGAACACGGAAAGCATTGTTTTGTGTCATTGTTTAAGATAGTTCAGGTTTTATGAATGCGAGTGGATTCTAGTCTAGCATTATATTTTACGTATTAAAAATGGCTATATATTCACAATCAGCTGAACACTAGATCAAATTCATTAATTAGGAAATATATCCATTATACATCTTTACAGAAGCACGCGTTTTTGATTAAATTTTCCCTTCCATTATTTACACAACTTTAATCTGCATAATTAAAGCCATTAAGAAATTAAAAAGGGCGTTTACACTGTATCAAATCCCGTATAAATTCTAAGCATTTGTGTAATGGTTTGGAAATAATTCGCCTGCACATTGATATTGCAAGCTGGTTTCTCGATACACGATTTATTAGCTCTTACAATATTCTATAAATGACTCCCTGAATTATTGCTCTAGCTTTGTTCTAAAGCAATTAACAATTGTATTCCCATAAGGTGCTATTTAAGCTCTATAGTTTAATTTAACATTCGTAACATATCTTAAGTTACATTTAAGATATATACCTAGATAGATTAAATGTTTTACTAAAAACACTTTATTGGTAGGTATTTTAAAATCTGATAAAAAAGACAATCAGCAGGCTTATGGTGATATGTTGCTAAATATAAAAATAACTCTAGGAAAAGGTGGATAGAAGATAAAGAAGTGTAAGCAGAAAGCGAAGAAACGAGAGGAAGCCATACAATAGAAAAATTTGGAAAAAGGAGGAGGCCTTTATCCGAAAGAAAATGTCCTTTATGAAACGGTTCCGATCAATAAAGGAAGTTAGGATAACAAGAAAAATAATAATACAAGAAAATTTAAACTGTATATTGTTAACTTTTTTGGTGCAACTTATTTATTACGATTAGATGATTTTTTTGTATATAAGGAGTATTTATAGGACGTCTGTCAGGTCCGCTAGTTTTTTTATAATATTAACGAAATTTGTGAATAATCTAGGCAGTAGTGAATTAAATGTTTTTGATTTAATGCCATGGAGTGTAGATATCTGTCAATGAATCTCAACACGGATCCATTACGGTGTTCTCGGAGCCATAATCTAGTATTATACAAGCCAGTGCTTACTTGTAGCATTGTATGTGATTAATGTCATAACGACATAATATTCATTCAAGCGGTGGCTAAACATTTCCTGGACATGCCTCTAATAGGCCGCGTCTCATCTAACATCAGGTGGGATTGCAAATGTCTATCCACTATCCAGTTTGTTTTTTAATAACAATTAAGACAAGATATTGCCTAAAACGTTTCCACCAGCAGAAATTAATAACTTAATAAATTCTTTGAAATGCTAAGCTAAGCTATTTTAGCTAATTTATGTAAGTAAGTGCTCGTAATGTGTTAGTTACCATGGTAACCACTTCTGCAAAAAGCTCTTTATCAATTCAAAAGAATTAATTTAATTATTTGCAAAATCTGTATATTAATGTTTTTTTTATTTCTATGGGCATTCTTGAAATTTATATGAAACCTTTTCGCTACCCAACTTTTATTTTAACCACGAAAATTTTCACTATTGATTCATAAGGTACTTATATACACACTGTACGAGCCAAGGCTGTACATTTTGCCCACTCAGGCTTCCTTAGTTTTGGACACATACATTCACTAACAATCTTAGACGACTTCTGCCCTGCGAACCTGCGTTCTGCATCGGCGGTCGCTCTGAAATCAGTCGTGAAGCAGTCATTTTATGATTTGGCATTCTGAAAAGGTGGGAGCTTGTAGTTAATTGTTTATTATAATGCCAAATCATAAAATGACTGCTTCACGACTGATTTCAGAGGGACCGCCGATGCGAAAACCGCTGTGTGAGTTCGAAAAGTGAGTTACAGAATCGCAGGGCTGCTCAACCTGTACTATGCTGAAACGGAAAGTATTATTATCGTGTAACAGTAGTTTAATTATGAAATTGTAAGTGTTATGTAAAATTTAATACTTCAAGTACCTAAGATGATGAATATGTTAAATGGAATAGACTAGCTGCCCGCGACACATGGAACCCTTCTGTGGGTGCTAGTGCACTTTCTCTGTACTATGGTTTTTTTTTTCACTAATTATTTAATGACGGAGGAGGTTTGAGCTTATTAATTACGTAATCCTTTATTCTAAATAAGCTGATTAAAAATAAATCACGTTTAAACAAATTTAATTTCAGCACGCTTTTTGGTAGATTTACTCCATTGAATGGAATATAAATTGTATTCATTGTTCTGTTACTGTTTGTAAAGCATGTATTTTGTGAAGCCGTATGAATTTTAAAACAATGGTTTGGAGAAAAGAAACTATGGCATATTTGACAAAAAAGCTAATAAAATACAGGTAAATTTACTACCTACCCTCATTTATCGGCTATGCATAAGGCGATTGAATGCCAAATTATAAATAACTGCTGTTAGCTGTTATAAGATTAATTGTACAGGTATCGGTGTCGGTATTATTATTGTGTAGTTCTATTGGTATATAGGGAAATAAAAAAATTCACCCGCTGTTTTGCCCACGTTGTTTTCGCGTGAGGCAAGATTGCGACTACTTCAATGATAATCGTAATTTTTCAGTCAATTTACATTAAACCATAATTCTTCGACGGGAATCACACTTACAAAATCCGTGGTAGTTTTTGAGTTTAGAGCGTTTATACCCACAGATTTTTAAAGTTATACTTATGAAAAATTGATGAGAGTGAAATTTTACGATGCGCGCGCACCTGAGACACGAAGTTGTCAGTGTGATTATAGCGTGCGCGAGCGAGATGGGAATAAGGCAATCTACAAGTAAAAAGAAATAGAATATGCGTGAAGTTAGCAGCTATGCCATGAATTTTGAATGAACATAATGTCATTTACTTTTTAAACAAATAAAGGAGTTTTAATAATTTTTTCAAAGAAATTAAGCAGTGCTTTTTCACAAAGACCTATTGTTACTTAGTTAAAAGGGTCTGAAACATACGTAGTTATTAAATTGAAAGAATAATATAATAAAATAATAAATAATAATTGTTATTAATATTAATTAATAATTGAATAATATACTAAATATTAAATATTATTAAATTATTAACGTTAAATATTTGTTATTAATTATTTAATATTTAAAAAAAATAAAGAAAGCCAAAGAAGTATAACTTCTTACGCGCGTACATAAGTACACGCACCCTTTTTTTTAAACATGTGCCTTTACTAAGACATCATGGAACATTACAATCTAGCCTAACTTAAGACTAATTAGTAATTTAAGTCTAACCTAATTTGGTAATAAGGATATTTCACATAAGAAAGTGTCCAATAACACTACTACAGTCTCTATTAAAGGGAAGACACTGTTCTTGTGTTCTATTTTTTACTCACTGTGTAGCACTTAATACTTACGTGCACTAACACTTATTCACTAGATCAAATGGTTTTGTCCTTTTCACTCTTCTTACTAGGCCCGTGGTGTCAAGGAGTTAAATAGCCTCGACATTCGCGTGACGGTGGAGCCTATGTTCGTGCGCTCCAGCAGGCTGTTTTATAATCGTGACGACACACACATATAACATATTTATTATAGTTAAAGTAATTTTATATTAAGTAGTTAACTACTGTACACTTTTATCACTTTTATGTCTGGGCTGTCTCGAAAAATCTTTTAGCCGTGCCACCGCCAATTTACGTTGTTTTTCTTGTCTTATTTTATTATTCTGTTCATATATCTTGTATTAATATTATTATTATTATAAAAACACATAGCCGGGTACGTTTATATGTAAGAATAAATAGTGAAATATATCCTTTACTGTTCATGACGATTCCGATATACGAGGAAACTAGCGAAGGTGTTGTCTTTTAGATTATGTTTCAGAGGTCTTTTTTAAAATCCGATTTAAATCTTGTTTTTCTACATTGTTATTAAATATTTTTAATAACCCCATTATAATAGTTTAAAGAGAACCAAGCTTATTTTAATTAGAATATGATTCAAAGAACTTCAGTTAGCAGAGGTAAATGCATTTTATTTCCAAATTAAAATAGTTATTTAATATTTCCTGAATGCGAAGCTGCAAAATATTAAATTCTTGCGGCGGGTGGAAAGCTTCTAATTAGTTCTTGGTATTTTGAATAAATATAGCATTCTATCTATACATATATTATATCATAGAAATTGCGCATCTGTAGGTTTTTAAATTCACCAAATATTATGGAGTTATGATTAAAAAAAACTTTTTATTATTATTAAACCGTGTTCATCTTTTCATCAAAAATTTATAAATATTTTATTAGTGACATTACTGTGGTCGTCGCAGTCTTTACACTAACTTGGCTTAATTCGGGGGCACATGCTAGCATATTCACAGGTTCACAGATATCTATACAAATTACTTTTACGTTTATGTCAGTAATTCAATTAAAGTTTAAAACCAACCTAGGAGTTCAGGTCAGTTCACCTCTTATTTGCATTCTTCGCGAATATAACAGAATAAACACTACTTATCCAGGGCTTGATATATTCGGTAGTGGTCTGATCAATTTAAAAAAACACATTGTTATGAGCTATGCTATCCTCCTATGCTTATATCCTATGCTTTTGTAATTTTTCCATAAATAAGCAAAAAAATGTTGAAATCTAACATTGGAAGTGATATTTTTATTATTTTTACTTTTTATTCTTTTATAACATTTATTATCGTTATGTATTTTAGAAAACATAGCTTGTGACATATGCTGTAGATATAGCATTAAATATGATGTGGTGAACAGGAATAAAAAAATAATAGATCAATAACTACGAGTATAACTATAGAACTTGTTTTTCTATCAATATGATCTTCAGAAATATGTATTATTGTTTGTGCCCGAATAAGTTGTGTGTTCAAGCCCCAAAAACACCAATTTACTTTTCTTCTTCTTATAGCACCATCTCCTTGCGAAGGTTGGCGATCATCATGGCTAGTTAAATTTTGGATGGGTGCTTCTAAACCATGACTTGGTGCTTTGACCAAACCATTGTCTAAGAGTTTTCATACAAGACATGCAATTGCGGCCAGGTCTCCTCCTACTTACCATGATTAGTTGTCTTTCTAATTTTCCGTTGTTTGTGCGTCATTAACACTTTCTCACTTGCTCTCACTTCACTAAAGTGAAGGAAAACATTGAGAACCGGCACTTAACTATTCATAGTTATGTTTGGATAGGAACGTATGTATATATAATAAATTATATTTATTGTTAAAGTTCTATATAAGACTCTCGAGGGCGATTTCTTGTTTTCAAAATAGCAAAGGGAGATTATACACAAAACGGGCTATTAATTTTAAAGACAAATAAACAAAAGATACAGAGTAATAATTAGCACCTGCTCGCTATGATTTGTGAAGGCGACGCGCCGAGATATTTCTTAGAAAACATATTTCCTTAGACAAGGTAATTTAATAAATATTTTTATAAATATTATAAAAAGCTAGCAATTTCGGCTGAATGTCAATAAAAAAATATTTAAAATATGTTTATTCATTTGACAAATAATTCATTATAATGTGTAAGATTTGGGAACCCTTTTATGTAAAAAAAAATAACTGTGTCAGGGTTCCCAGCTCTTCCATAACAAACTTAATAGTAATTTCCATAAAGTTAATGTAATCTTTTTAAATTATTTTTGTTTTTTCAACTGTTCACAAAACACGCTTGTGTGCATGAGGGATTGAGTGAGTGAGTGAGTGAGTGAGTGAGTGAGTGAGTGAGTGTGTGAATAGATTAGATGGTAGCTTTGTGAGCTCTGTTGGCCTAGTGGATTGAGCTTGAATCTCTTAATCCTGAGGTGGTGTGTTCAAATCATACCTTTTGAACTTTTCTATGTGCAGTTTACACTCGCTTGTACCGTGACGAAAAACATTGTGAGGAAGCCCGTGGCTTTAGATCTAAAAATTATGATTGTGATATTGATTTGGTCACTATAAGATCTTGTTAGGTTAGGTAAGACAGAAGGCCCCTTAAGTAGACTGGACTAGACTGAATAAGTTAACTGACTTGGTATAACATGTATCTCACCACTTTCTACGGTAGAAGAACTGCGTTGCATGGCATAATTCTTAGAGCTATATTTATTGTTTGTAGTCTTGCAATGATTAACGCATGTCATTGTGTCTAGAACCGGTAACCGTAGAATATTCTTAGCAAACAAACGCAGTCCCTCATACAGTAAATTTATTGATTCGGGATTCGAAGACACGGCCTTAGGGTTACGTAATCCAGATCTAAGTTCTATTCTACTATATTTAAACACACTATCCAATTTAGATACGAAATGTTTTCCAATACAAATAACTACATATGTATTATATTTTTTATTAGTGAAACTTTTTGTGGATACATCCAATGTGTTTATTTTTTATATTTTTTTTGTGTATCTGTTTTGTTTCCCAAATAAATACATACATAACAATCTTGCTGTAACAATACAAACTCAGGTTTAAATTAAACATTTCTATTTCGTAGTTTTCACATCACTTTAAAATGTTTTACAGCTTTTTATACGACTAAAGAGATAAATAACACAGATATTGTGAAGTAATGAAATGTCAATATCGCATTAACTCATAAAACTTTATCGGCGCTAAGTTAACAGTAAATTAAATACTTACAAACTAATAAAACGAACTTTAGAGCTTCAATTGAGACTTTAACTTTCTGTTACATTCAACAAAGCTTTGATGCGAGCCTCTTTTCGATTAACATTTATAAAAATACTAGTCTTGCAATAGTTTGAGGAGTCATTTTATTCAAAGTCTAAATCGTTAATTCATATAGGTAACACAATGTACACTTATGAATGTCAAAAAAGAAACACATATTAAATACTTCTAATTTTACATTTACTGCCAGTTCTCAAATCAAGGTCGCAGAACGGTCGAGAAGAACTGGCAATAATTAATCGCCAAGTGTTTTGTTTTACACAAAGTTTGTGAGGAGCTGCAACCATTATACCATGTTTCACATGACTTCTTAATTAATTAATAGTTAATCAATAGTAATAAAATAAATTAAAAACAAAGATTTGTCCTCTATCAGCAGGAGGCATGGTGATATAGGAGCACTCACTTACATTCTCGTGGGAACAACGCGCAAATCATAGTCTAAATAACTATCATCACCGCATACACGAATTCAAGTCCGACCAGTCACCACAAGTAGCCCCCGTTAACGAGTATGAGGCATGGCCATCCCTCGCTAAATCGGCCCTTTCGCTAAATTTTAGCGAAGAGATTTCAGTATGTCAAGTGAAGCATTGTGTAATGGTCGCAGTTCATTACAACTTCCTTGTACACCGAAATTTGGCGAATTAAACCCCCAAATTATTGCAAATTCTTCTCGCTTGGTTTTTTTTTATTTTTGCTATCACACATGTTACTAGGAGAACAATCAGATACTTGGTTGGTGGACTCAGTTTCCGTACTTAGGCGCTCATTAGGTCCGTTGTGCGAAATTAGATACTTATGAAAATATGGTATAGAAAGCATGTGTGAAAATGACATAAGAACTTAAAAAAGCGCAGCGTTACCAGATCCATGCAACTTCCTCACAATCGAGTAGCCCGCAGTATCGCACCACACAAGTCACAAGGGCTCTCTTTATATTGAAGAAATCGCATGGGTCCGCCAAGCATCCGCGAATATACAATGTAAATATTATGTAGGAATAAAAATAAAATAGCAAATAATTAACATTCTAAAACGACTCGGCGAAAGGTCTCTATGGAGTTGCTGAAAATGTCCACCGAGTCATTTTTCAACACAATTTTATTGTAAACTGGGAACTGGTAGAAAATATAAATTTTGTATTTGAAATCGTACAGTGCCTTGCAGATACATAATACCAGCGACCAGCATCGGCAGCACGGTTTTCCGGCGGCTTCACTTCTACGAGTGTTTTTCATCACCACCAATCATGGTGATATTCCAAACAATTTGCACACTCTTGATAAATAATATATTTAAACCTTCCTCGTATATCTACTTTTAAAACCGCATGAGTCTTCTGAGAACGCGGCGCGGCGCAGGAATTTGTAAAGTTATTTGTTTCATACGTGAAACATTATTTGGAAAACATATCAGTTGTTTCTGGTTCCTTAATAATTTATACAGTTCATAATATATTAGAAACACTGTTTAACATTGGCTTAGTTTAGAGTCTGGCTAATGAAAGAAGATAATTGAATTATTTGAAAACTTTCGGATGGCAACACAGAATGTCATTGAATTTCTTAGGTTAGTATGATTTATTGTCTTGATACTTCATTCAATTACTCATTTTTATTTCTATTATGTATTTTGTCCGAATAGTTAACAGGTATAATTGCCTTAACTTTGTTTTATTGATTTTTTGGATTCTGATTATTCCGAATAAAGTTGTGTTTATAATAAATAAAGTTTAAGTTTTCCATGTAATGCTAGTCATTTTAAGCATCAATAGTAAAATACTAAATACGTATAGTATTTAATTTCATAGAGATACAGTTAATAACAAAGTAAAAAATAATAAAATAAAATCAAGTATCAAGTAAGTTTAATCCACAAAATATATCAAACTTTTAGGGATATCATACTAATTTTTTTTTTAATTTGCCGCACTTTTTTGTTATCTCCTTTCATTAGCCAGACTCTAACAGTTGAGAACGATTTGCCCTATAATTTAGTCGTCTCCTAAAGATACATTTTAGATCGTTTAGTTGACGTAATATAAAGCCCATACCGGTACAGCGTTCAGTAAATAGAACCGGGATGGGTTCCAGAGATTGGTAGGAAATAAAATTTCTTCCGCCATTAAGCGCGAAAAGCTTTCAGAATGTGTACATGCATTGTAAAGTATCTTCACAAGCTGTATAATAAAAAATTGAATAATCTTAATATTAGGAAAGTCTGGTTCGAATGGAATTTTAGTGTTTATCAAAACTACATTAGGGAGAGACACCAATAAAGTCAAAAATCATTTATTCATATAGGTAACACAATGTATACTAATGAACGTCAAAAAAGAAATATACATTAAATGCTTCTAATTTTACATTTACTGCCAGTTCTCAAATCAAGGGCGTAGAACGGAAGAGAAGAACTGGCAATAAACTCTCCGCCACTCTTTTTATTCGCCAAGTATTTTGTTTTACACAACGTTTGTAAGGAGCTGCAACCATTACATATGCGTTTATGGTAAATTATGGTTATCAATATTAAATACTTCGCATATAAAAATTTAACACTATATTATATTATTTATTTTCAAAAGGCACACTAACGAAAAACATACAAAAATTTAAAGGGAAACATTACTATTATAACAAAAACATTACAATAAAAATAAACTAGATTAAGAAAAACAAATATTAAATCAAATATCCAATTGAATATATTTCTTCTTGACTGTTATTGGTGACGGAACAGTGGCCAAAATGAAATAGTAATACTTGGATTATGATCTGAAGATACCTTACGAGATAAAATTGGGTGTGAATTTACGTCACATACATGTATTTTTAAATTGCCTCAGTTTGCATGCTGACTGAAGCTGCACGCTTTTGACATCAGCTCTCAGAAATACCCTTAAAATATATCTTACAATAATAAACACATTTGCTATATCTATTTTGGTGGCATAAATTCGTTTGTTTGGCAATTTATTTTAAGTAAAGTGAGTGACGATATATTTTATAACCGCCAAAACCAGACATGTGTGACAAATACATTAAAAACTGGCAGTTCTGTATTAGTATAGCTTTGTTGAAGATCTGCACCAGTACTCTTTTGATATAGTTCTCTTAAAATTCGTAGTGCTGATATCCCAACCTTGGGATCGCGTATACATTCAACATTAAAGTGATTGCTATAGCGAGAGTATTGGGAAACGATACAGAGGAAGACGGCTATCTACTACATAGTACAGATAAAAAATAGTAATTTATTTTCTTTTAAATTAATTGTAATAGGATTAAGTTAACTTTAATTTTCCAAGAAATAAAATGCTTTTTTTTATATTATTGCGAGAGTACAGCGTATTTCCAAGCAAAACAACTTTACTTAGATTAAGTTATCTTTAACATAAATGTATTTATTTTATTTAAAGATATGTATATAAAAAATTACACACAATGAAATAGTAAAACAAAAATTCAATTATTATAAATAATTAATGATTATTAAGATTATATTAAAATCTAGTATATACTTTAGTATCTATGGTATCTAAGCACCATAGATACTACATCCTTGAGGCAGCTAGCTTGATATTGCGAGAAAAGAGTCCACGGTACTGGAACGAAATAACAGTTCAAGGAAACCCTTTAAAAAGAAATGCTATCGTCCGATCGTACAATTTCCATGATCCAGCAAAGTCAATTCAGCACTTTAGGCGTGCACCAAGCAAGCTCACCCTTTACCATATATTTTCTGACGACGTGAGATAGAAGAGAGAAAAAACTCATGGCAAAACTGGGATAGTCAACCCCATCATAATAAAGCCCAAGCTCAAAGACTCGAAGATAGACCAAAAATACTCGGAATACCAATCGGCGGGCAACAAGTCCGGCAGCCCAAAATCCATAAATCGCTGAAACCACGGGAGCTTCAAGTAACCGATTGACATACGGTAGTGCGTGATCGGCAAAGGTGGCATTCTTTAGTTTTAGGCCGCTGCTCTAACGCCCGAACCCAATAACCTATCTCAATCCATCTGAAATAGTAACCTTAATCCAAATGTTGTAACAGGTGTGCCAATAACCAATCGACGGATGGTAATAGCCATCTGTCGACACTAGCTATCCATGGGAGGTCGTATCGGTGTCTGTGGATAGACCTTTGTATGAAAATAACAGTTGCCGAAAGCTCGATTTCAACAGTTATTTATTTTAACAGATTTTAACTCACACCAGTTTATTTAAATCATTAAAATAACTGTTTGTTATGTTTTAAACATACACATATTTTAATGTTATTTGTACGGTTTGATTTACTTTATTTGCTTTACATTGATTATCAAATATGAGTGTAAACTCGGTAAAATGGAACGACAAAGAGCATTTTATCCGTCGCCAAAAATGGATTGTCTTCGTAGTAGGTTTGGTTATTGGGATGCAGATAAGAGATCGATTGACTGTCACGGTCGGTCCCAATAATTAATCCACAGTCTCAGATTAAAAACAATCTGAGATTGTGGATTAATTATTGGCTTCGGGCGTAAGTAAACTTTCGTGTAGACTATACGTTAGCGAGCCAAGTCTTTATTATAAAATATCACAATTATGTAACGGAAAATGTTGAAATAGCTCATTATACGTTAACAAGGTAAAACGAATATTCATAGCGGGAACACTGAATAAACGTTATACGAAGAAATTTCCTGGTCTACTGAAATCGGATAATATCCACAATGTATAGTTTCCTTACAATATTCGTGCTGCAGTTCACTGTAAGCGCATAGTGGTGAATAGTTCTCAAACACGTGAACTATGCAAAGTGTTCTGAAGAGTTGGGTTACCTCCTGCCTCGATTCAATACCGTATTAACTCAAAATTTAATGTGCATCACCTTGATGGCTGGAAGTCTTCCACGGTCCACTTCACAAACCATTTCTTTTGCGGACTAGCGAACTGTGGAGTGTGGAACTATGGTATTCTTGGGAGATACAACCTCCAATTGTTTAATAAAAGAGTATACTCCTCACTCAAAGGCCGTCAAACCAACCTACTAAAATGGGTGTCCATGACTTGGTGCCCTTTTTGGGCTATCTTATAAAAGAAATGTAAGTGACATCTTTTGGCTAGACTTTTTTTGAACAAATAGAGATACCGTTGTGGTTGGAGTTAATATAAGATTTTATCTAAAGTTGATTTAAATGTTATGATAATTATATGCTATAGAATATTGCTACTCCTAAACTTTTAAAACACTCATGATTTGACACCGTTTTAAACACATACAGTAATAAAACAGAAACACGGAAGTGGAGTTGAATAACAACTGTATGTTATATGCACTACTTTTTAGACTACCTTCTTACGTTCGTAACCAAAGAATTAATAATAAAATCAGATGCAAGCTCAATATAAAATTAAATAAATAACTTTTGCGTTTCTTAGTAGAAATCGTAGTTTAAAAATAACATATACTGTACTAAAAGGCTTCTAATAAATAGTTAAGTTATCTAAAGCATACTTCAAAATGCACTATGATAATTTAAGAATAATTCCATACATAATTTTATTTATCTATTTTTTTTTGTAAAACGGCCTTCGACCGTTGGCAGACTTTGAATCGCCTTTCGCCGGACTGTGTCAAAACTTTTTGTTAATGCCCTTAGTGGAGACTTTTGGTTCGATTTCCAGTTATGCTATATTTGGTTCGGGTTCGTTGGCTGGCCCTACGTGCCTTTCCTGAAACATAATGCAACTACACTAGACAAATAATAAAGCGTGATGATTCCTCGATAAATAGTATAGAGGAAGGAAGGTACTCTTCCTTCGATCTAAAAGGAATACCCTCGACAAGTCTAAAGACTGACTGTCCAGTATGAATGCAGCCTTAGATGGTAGTCGCTACAGAAGCAACACAGTTATATAATTGGTATAGTTCTTGGGTTAAACGCGTTCAGTCAACCTCTTCAAGTTTATAATATTTAACGTAGATTTTAGACTATTTTAAATATGCTATATCTACCCATTATTCTAATCTGTGGCACGAACTCAAAGAATAAGTAAAGTCGTGTTTCGCACCTCCACTTAAAAACACACATTTCCAACTTGGCATGGCAGCCTTTGTGTGGAACACGCCACAGTACAAATAATGGTTCGTGAACAAAATGTTTTTACGTCTGCATTTATAATTTAGCCTGACTTTATCTAACTAGTCGGAACGTGGATAGGGTCACCACATGCCGGAAATTTCAACGATTTTCCTTTAATAATTTATATGAGTCTTGGCAAGTTACTTATTAATCAATTTAATTTGGAGTAGAAACTCTTGGGCCGTGGGGTTCAAGTGCACAGGCGCTAATTCAAGATGTAAGTTGGCGCCTGGTAGGTAGTACCGGTGACCCCAGAGCTGGTGCTTTCCTCGCTCAACGAATAAGTATCGCAATACAGCGAGGAAATGCTACCAGCGTTAAAGGTACACTGCCACAGGGACCAAATTTGTTAATTTTTTTTACTAATTGTTATGTTTAGGTTTTAATAAACGATTCTTTATAGCTAGCATTTAGCTATATCAATTTTTTGCGAGTCATTTTGACATGTCGCGCTAATTGAGAAAACGAAGACGAGAAACTTTGAGAGTTCCTTCAAAAGAAATGATTTCTGAATTATCAATGACATAGTTGACTGTGATTTATATTTTGTGTATTCTCGTTTTCACTAACACCTACTAAATGATACAGTGAAATCCATGAATATTTGATTTCAATTGCCAGCCCTATTAAGTGCACGTAGCAACGTGATTGCAGAGCTTATAAAATTTTAATTTGAACCCGAATAGATTCTCAATCAATATTTTATTGCTACGGTTTTAGTTTGCAGTTGAATTTTTTATAAGGAAAGTTTTCTGTTGCTGATGTATCGAATAAGGACTAATTTTGATAGATATGTTATAGATAATATGCAATATCAAAGTGCACGTTTTTTTCCACTATTCTATTTTTCCATTTTTATTTTCGGAATTTAATAATCAATATTAATAATAATGATCTTAAATTACCTTTTTCTTATTTAGTTGTGTTTATTAATCATCGGGGTGCTTTAAATAATAGAGAATTTTATTGTTACTCTGTGTTAACCACTCGCGTACAACAATAGAATATAAGCGAAATAATGAAATGTTAAATACTATGAAACGAATGAATGTAATGCAATGTAACAGTTGAAAAGAGTGCCTACGTCTGGCTATACTCTCAGGGCGTAACACCGACGCGGGGAAATCGCTACGCTTATAAAACTAAGAAAGCCGGAGTGAGCAAAATGTACAGCCTTGGCTCGTACATAATCCATAAGTGAAATATTTATTCTCGTCAATTAAAGACCGCAAAAAGCGATCAAGTTCTTGACATATAAACTTTCTAATATAAAATAATTAGTTTAATTAATATTTTATAGGTTCATTGGTTCACATCTAATGACCCTCAAGCTATACAATTCTTCCTAATATAATTCTGACAAATAAGTATGATAAACAAGGATATTGGGGTAAATGTACGCGAGAATGGTACTGTCGGCAAACACATTCATTTTTTACTGTCAAACGGACGCGCTCGTTTAATAAATAAGATCTCTGCTTATCTTCACCATAATAGAAAGTAGCATCAACAAATTAAATAAAAAATCAATTTATTTTATGACTACAACAGTCATAAGCGATAATGTGAGAATACACAAGATAAAACTAACTAAATCTAAACATTTACAGCAAATTTAGAGGAACTTAGAATATCCTACAGGCTCCTTAAGAGGAACTCAGCTGGTCGGCATCATTTACCTGACTTCAAGGACTATAACCCCTGGATGGAACAGAGGTTGACCACAGCAACCATCGCGTTCGGTTTTCAGCTTCGTATTTCACCTCGCTTGGAGCGCCCAAGTATTTCCAGCCTTGCGATTCTGTAACGCACACCGTTTTTTTATCAGAATGCCAAATCGTAAAATGACTGCTTTACGACTGATTTGAGCGCGACCGCCGCTGTGAAAACAGCTGTGTGAGTTCGAAAAGTGAGTTACATAATCGCAAAGCTCTTTGCCTCATCTACAACTGTACGTCGCCAGGTTTGCTTGGGACGGCCAAGCTTCTGCTTTCCTTGCGGGTTCCAATCAACCGCCTGCTTGGCAATAGTCAACATTTGTATAGTGTATTTATACCTCCGAGTTACGAATTTAATAATCATAAGCCTTAGCTGGCTTTGACAGAAACATGTTACAGTACAGCATAAATTATATGTAAAAATATATTTCACTCGTAAACAAACCGATGATTGGTGCCTGGTGATCTGCTGCGATATGAAAAGGCTGTTCAAGGCTTAGTTTTATGTAAATACAAGAATAATTATAAAATATATGACGCTAGTCTAGCCTGACAGCAAGTCCAATGTATATAAATAAATAACTTAACTTATTATTGTGACATTATGTAAATAAATAAATTAGTTTGATAAACTAATACATTTCAGAAGTAGATATAAAAACATAATCTATAACAAAACTACAATGACTAACCTTAAAATATAATAACTAAAATATATTATTAAAAGGAGTCCCTTTAGGCAGGGTTCCGAAGCTACTGGCAGCGTTCCCCCTTTGAATAGCTAGACTAAATCTTTGTCCGAGGTAGCTGCCAGCTCTTCGGTCTTCTGTGATGTCGACTAACCTTCTTTCTATTTCCTTAAAAAGCCTTATAGCCCTAGGACCCCACGCACCAAGGGTCTCGACACCGAATGGGACAAAATCATATTCGGAGTACCCTGTATGTTCTTATTATGAAGATTACTATGACATTTGCATGCCTATTTTTATATTGCTGATTGTGCGGATTTTTATAATTAATCGATCTAAATGTACTATCGATTTATTTATTTAAGGTGAAGTTTGTACTGGATCAAGAACAATATTTGAGCGTAGCAACTCCCTGGTCGAAAGCCTGAATCTCACTGGTAGAATTCCCCCACCTTCTGAAGGCCTTTGAGAGGCTTTCCCATTTGGTAGATTTTATATCAGCTTCGTTTTGCTTTAAAAAATAAATTATTCAAGTTGATTAAGTTTTTGTTCTCCACGAACAATGCGATTTTGTAAATGGATTAAAATAGGTCAAGGTGCACGTTTTCCACTTGTTGTATTTTAAACTGAATAAACTCTTAAAACTTTGAATAATAGCTGCGAGTTTTAGTATTGTTTCTATTGAAATCCATTTTGTATGAAGCATGGATAAGGTTTGAAACTATTCTTAGAATTTTGTGTTTTGCTTCAATATCTATAAACCTTTACAAATTTATGTTTTTTTTTTAATTTTATTAAAAGTGCTGTTTGATGTCGTTAAGACAGCACTGTCGGGTCAGATGGTTATAAATAATACTCTCCAATTGAATTACTCTCTCTATTAATTACAATTGATAATAATGTATAAACTTAATAGAGACTGTAAGTAGTGTTATTGGAGACTTTCTTATGTTAAATCTCCGTTTTAGTAAATTAGGTTAGTTTTAAATCGATCAAAAATCATTGATTCGTTTGAACGTCAAAAAATAAATAAATAAACGAAAAACACGTCTAACGTTAGCGGCTGCCACTTAAAAAGTAAGCAATGAATATTGCTGAAAATTTTATCGCACTTCAGGGGCATGTGTACCAACATAATAAAAAAATATACAGGCGGACTCTCCAAGCCCGCGAAATTTAAAAATTCTCGTTACTTTTTGAACACACCTCGTACATTAAATGCTTCTAATTTTACATTTACTGCCAGTTCTCAAATCAAGGGTGGACGGAAGAGAAGAACTGGCAATAAACTCTCCGCCACTCTTTTTAGTCGCCAAGTTTTTTGTTTTACACAATTTTTGTAAAGACCTGAAACCATTAGCCATGTTCCACATCACATCTTAAGTAATAAATAAAATTAAAATAAATGAATTACTTATTAGTTTTAAGTGCTCACTTATGGTTCTGAAACCTGGCCCCTGGTGGCAAGAGAATACCCGGTAGACCGAGGCTGCGATGATGGGATAGAGTTGTCAAGGACCTCAAAACAATAGAGGTTTGAAATTGGACGCAGGAAGCACTGGATAGATTGCGATGGCGAAGTTTACTTGAGAAGGCTAAGGCCCACAAGGGGCTGTATAGCCAGTAATTATGGATGATATTAGTATTAAGTAAGGCTAGATCGTAATAAAAAGACACGAGCAAAAAAAACTCTCTATTTTTACTTACTGCAAACATTAAAGTAATAGTATTAAAAGCTAATCGTTCTGTTTTTATAACCTTCATGGTCTTGATGTGAGCACTTGGTTCTTCTAGATATTTGAAAATTTGCGGTCAGGCGATTGCCACTCCTAGCGACAAGATTGGCAATACTTCCATGATTGGTAGTTATAACTTTATCGTATGCAATTTATAAAATTTTCACCTGAATCTGCTATCCGTACAAAGGTGAGCCCCTTTAATATGCTAATGGTCCAAAATAAATTCGACATAGGCACTTTATGGAAAATGAGAAATGAATTGAGTTTTCAACGCGGTAAAATCTTTGGTGAGAGGGTAAGCGAAAGCAACTTGCATATTTTGTTTTTGAGTTTTTACTCCACTGCACTGCTTCGAAGAGGATTATACCCGATCAATTGAAGTGATTTTCCGAAGCTAACTTTGCAAAAAATACAAATAATTGTCTGCAGTGTAAGTTAGTTTTTTTATTTTGCTTGCTTTTATATCCCGTTAGGTTTTAACAGGCTCAACTCTCGCATAATAATATTTTTAAAGTTAAAAAGATGCATAATTCTGTATGTGACATACCGTTTCTTTCGTCAGGAATCAAAAAATGGTAGAGGAAAAAGAGATGCATGCGATTTGGGGCTCACCTATTCTTAAGTGACACCGCCATCGGATACTCATTATAGAAGGCTCGCAAGTGCGTTGCCTGTATTTTATGATTTGATGTCGGCATGTTGATAAGGGGTCATAGTACCGTCGAATTATAATTATTAGCAATAAACACTAGGTAATCTGAGGAATAAGTAACATAGCATCTTGTCTAAATTTTTTAACTTTTATAAAAATTTTATGCAGCAATTTTTTTCTTTCTATAAATAATTGTGGCTTCACTTACTGTGCCTGTTATATATTCTATTGGCGCTACAACGTTTTAGGTCTGGGCCTCAGATTTCTGTATCTGTTCCGTAATCATTTGCCTGACTCACACCGTCGACTTTTTTCCTTCAGCGTACAAGCGAGTGGTAAATGCGCAGTTAGACAGCAAGTCCATTGGTGCACAGCCGGGGATCGAACCTACGACCTCAGGGATGAGAGTCACACATTGAAACTAGGCTAACACTGTGTTAACACGGTTTTTTTATCAAAAAATAGTTTAGATAGACCTTCTGAGTTGAGATATTTCTTTAAATGAGCAGTGATGTTATATGCTTTATACCTTACAGAAGCAAATTCCATTTCCAATATATCAAGCGTATCTTGAAAATACCAAATCCAGGCGAAGACGCAATAAAAAATAATCAATTTGTATTAAAATTGAGTCGTTTCAGAGCAATGAGATAAAACCTATAACTGGAGATTACTTACTCACCATTTGCGAAAGTAAAATTTATTTAGTAATTGAAACTGGAATTGGAATTTTTATTTGCGAATATAAAATCGGGGTTAACTTAAATCTAGTTAGGTAGTTGTTTATTGTAAATTATGTTTTTCTTAAGACTGTAATTTTTTTATGTTATAGGATGTTCATCTGACGTTAAGTGATATCGCCCCCCATGGACACTCACACTGCCAAATGGCTCGCAAGTGCGCTGCCGGCCGTTGAGAATTGGTACGCTCTTTTCTTGAAGGACTCTAAGTAGAATTGGTTTGAAATACTTCAGTAGGCAACGGGTTCCAGATAGTGCTCGGCAAAAATTGTCTGAAATGCTCACATTAAATACCGGTTTTATAACTGTAGGGACTAGCTGAAGAGATTGTTTAAAAGCGCCTGTCTCAGGACTCCTTCAAGAATAGAGCACTTGCCAGTAGGAGTGTCCATGGGCGGCGATCATTTATCATCAGATGAAGCTCCTTCCCGTTTGCTTCTTTTTCTATACAAAATGAAAACAACCGAATTATTAATTCTTTTGTTCATCAGTATTCCTACAGCTACTTATCATACAATATCTAAACAATTAAATTATACACAAAAGCCAAATACGGAATACACATTCAAACATAACAACACAAAACACAATTATTACGTACTTATACAAAAAGATATGTATTTCTCGTCTCACAATGTTCGTTCCCATACTCCTCCGAAACGGCTCGACCGATTCTTATGAAATTTTTTATGCAAATTTAGTAATTCTAAGAATCAGCTACTATCTATCTTTCAAACCCTTAAATGTTAAGGGTGGTCTAACCCTAAATTTTTATTTTTAACTAAATTTTTTTGTTTTTATTATTAAAAAAAAAAAAAAAAAATAATAATAATATAATCCCAAATTTTCACCCCTATACAATCAACTCCTATTTTTATTATTATAGATGGCTATTTTTATTAAACTAAAAAATGTTTTCCTAGAAATAACATGCATGGAAAAACAAACGTTTGCCGGGTCAGCTAGTATATTTATCTCATATATAAAATTCTCGTGTCACAATGTAAGTAGCCTAATGTAGTAGTACTCCTCCGAAACAGCTAGACCGATTTTTATCAAATTTTATATGAATATTCAGTAGGTCTGAGAATCGGCTACTATATATCTTTCATACCCCTAAGTGATAAGGGGTGTCCACCCCAAAATATTTTATTTTTATTTTTTTGGACCATTTTATTGTTTTTATTTTTTTGATACAGCATACAAAAATACATATAATTCCTAATTTTCACCCCTCTACGATAAACCCCTATTTTTTATTAAATTGTAGATAGTTATTTTTATTGACCTAAAAAAATGTTTCCTAAAAATAGCATGCATGTCAAAACAAACGTTTGCCGTGTCAGCTAGTCTTTTTATATATTTATGTTTTTGGTAACGAATATTCATATGTAATACCACAAGAGCTTCGTCATGACGACTATATTTGTTTGCAACGAACCTTGAGGGAAATACCAGATAATTTTGAAGCTCGAGTGGTATTCGGGGGGATTATTTTTCCGACCCAAATGTCGGCCAATAGAATTGCACCATGAGACGAAATGTACAGTTAACAAATAAGAATTTCATAATGAATAAAACAACTACTTAATACTTTTCTTGAAGCAACGACCAGAGAAAATTTTCACAAAAAATTTTCAGTATAATACCATGTAGGTTGTACCACGTGACGTCGAATGGTGCAATTCTATTGGCCGATATTTGGGTCGGAAAAATAATCAACATAAGCTCAAAGAAGACTAGTCTGGAAGCCTTTAGACGTAACTTAGTTCCAAGACAATTATTAGCTAGATCGTTTCATCTCATTAGGGTTGTAAATGTAATGGCGTCTTTATTGTACTCAATCTTAATTGTAATTGTTTATTGTACTTAATGTTTAAGTTATTTACATTTAATTATTTCAAAATTCATCTTTTTTCAGTGAGACAAAGCGGTTACAAAAACACGAAGTTTGGTAAACCATTTTTCATTTCCATTAAAAGCAGTGTTGGCCAAGTGGTTTCAACATGCGATTCTCATCTCTGTGATCGTAGGTTCGATCCCCAGCTGTGCACCATTGGCCTTTCTTTCTATGTGCACGTTTAACATTCGCTCGAACGGTGAAGGAAACATCGTGATTAAACCTTGCCGTGAAGCCGTTGAAGTCGACGGCGTGTATCAGGCACAGGGAGCTGATCACCTTACCTATTAGATTGACAAATGATCATGAAACATAAATCTGAGGCCCAGACCTTAAAAGGTCAGCGCGACCGATTTTTTATGTTTTATTTTAGTCAATGTTACGGAAAAATATAATTAAATTTATATCGTCTATGTTATTATGAGCTCGTCTACATTTCTAAGAATTTCGCATCTATGAAATGTGTTATATACAATACTATGTAAATTAGCTTACGCCGTAGTCGGTTACAAGCTCTGGTATGGCGTAACTTCCACGTCATATGCCCGGTTAACGTGTGCAAAGTTAAACTGTATGTTCTCACATTTATATGGAAACACACGGGCAAATAGTTTGTATATGACCGATCCAGGTGGGATCTTTATAAATAAAATTTATCTATTACTATTGTAATAGATAAACTACAATAGATTTCATTTGATTTAATTGAAGATCACTTGGCCGTTTACTTATCACATGGTGGTCTATGTATGTAAGAGTTGGAGACCAAGACGCTCAGCATGAGCTACCCACTGAAAAGTGAGTGGCTACTTTTGTATTTGAATATTTCAATTCTCATAACAATAAAAAAATCACAAAAATATTATTATCTATAAGTACCTATAATTGAGACAGAAAATAAAAATCCATTACAATCTATTTAATCGAATTTAATAAAAATATTAAACATATATTACATTCCAAACAAAATGAGATTTATTTAGCCAGTCTTTGCCCACTGAAGAAGTATTTCCGAACTAATTAGAACTGATTCCTAAAAGGCCGGAGAATTATTTGCGAGCCCTCTGGTATTGAAAGTGCCCATGGGTAGCGGTATCACTTATCATGAGATGAGTCTCTTGCCCGTTGGCCCCTTGTTCTATAAAGTTAAATACTGTAACAAAATTTAAATATTTATTTTATTTATTTACACTTTTCACAAGAATTGAAATAATAAAATTAATAATAAACTTAAAAAAAGCTATATAGTAGAAGTAATATATTGTCTATTAACAACTTATGAACTTACCAAGGCAAAGAGAAAGAAGAAGACCAAATGTAAAGATAAAAACATGAGTATTTAATTTGTGTTTTTCTATTGAAGTATCGCTACGTTTGTTCAACACATTTAGGACTGTATGTAGCCAACGCTGAAGTGCTTAGCAAGAGTTTAGACCAACTGAGTGCATGCTTACAGCTCTAACATTTTCGCAAAATAATTATTTAACTCATAAAGTCTCCGTCGACACTTGGCCTGTTTCGCTGTGTCAAACTTAATTGAAGTGGTGTCTTTAAATAGATCCGCCCTTGATTTTCACCTTTTTTACTATCATTTTAAAGGGTGTCTCGCGTCATTAAAATATTTAAAGCGACTAAGTACTTTACGTCGTTTTAGATATTTTTAACGCATAAACAGTACAATATTGTCCGGTGCGATCCTTCTGGCTACGTTGTCGGCGGTGGTATCACTTACCACCAGGGAAGCCTCATGCCTCATGCTTCAATTAGAATGAATTGTCTAATAATATGTCCTCATGTTTAGATAAACTTTGTTATTGTTCCATTGGTTATGGGGCAATGGGCAGTCTGACGTTATTTTAAAGACCAGGTTATTCATTGACTGTGAATATGCAAATATTACATTACATTTTTGAAACTCATCATAATTTTTTTACAGATAGGCTACATCAGGTACGCCATCAAGCATAGTGGCCGAGAAGCTAGGCAGCAGGGGAGTGTCAAATCTCCCCTCTCCCAAAAAGGGCTTCATTTGCTTAAACTTGGGTCTGGTGGGTTTAGCATCTCCCGACGGGCCCTATGACAACTACTCCGTAAATAGCCTCATGACATTTATGGGCGAGTCAGAGTCCGCTATCGGGCGGGACCCGCGTCACCATCTGTGCTCTTCCTCTTACTAGAAGTGGTGTCTTACTGACATATTTGACAATTCTATGGTAGAATTTTTCCAGCTGCGATCTGTGCTCGAGCAACATGTCTGATAGCCCATCCCGGGATACCCTCATGCCAGTCCAGCTCCAAATCGCACCTGGCTCTTTCGAAAGTCCGACATTCAACAAGTAAATGAACCACCATTTGGATTGTTCTTTCTTCACAGTCGGACGCGGGGCTTGTAGTCAGTGTGAATCTGTATCTTCTACCTATTATAGAGTCAATTACAAGTTTTACAGAGTAGCCTTTCTCCCTGCCTGTTTACCATTTTAAAAGGATTGTTAATATTGATAATAGTAACTCACGCCTGATACACTGAATACTTTATGATGTTCATAAACGATCGTTGCTCGTATAACGACAATACTGCTGAGTCATCGCTAGATAATTTCCTTTCAACGGAAGTTCGAAAGCTCTCTACTTAAAGTCTCCTGTATTTATGGATAAGGCATATACAAGCCTTTCCAGCGCTTTGCTTGTATTGTAGCTGATGATATGACTAGCACTTCGTAAGAGTTATATAATATCATTAAAACTGTTTTACGACTTCAGGCTCTCTAAAGGGGCAAAGGTCGTTCTAAGCATTCGATAATAATTAGAAATATTATTTTTATCTTTAACTGAGTTTCATCATCGGAGGTCGACGAAGAATACAAAATTCCACCCACCACCTCGACGTCCGTCGTTCATCTAATGAGCGTTTTTAAGGCATTTTTCGCCGCGCGTTATGAGTAATAAGCTACACACTAAAGTATTTCCGAACCAATTAGACTTAGGGTCCTTCAAGGAAAGAGCGTATCAATTATTAAAATTCCGGCAACGAACTTGCGAACCATTTCCATGTGTAACCCTTAATATAAACAAAATAATGACCTACACATTAAATACCTAAAATATTAAAAACTTCAATAACATTTTAATAAAACTCTTTTTGTCAAACTGTGTTTACCCTGAAATGAAAAGAGTAAGAAAGATAGCTTAGCCGGTTTTAGTTTTGACGTCCATTCTACAAGAAAACCTAATAATAACGAAATTGGGGCATACAATTTGGCGTTGTAGTTTAAAATCTAAACTGTAGAACCAAAATTAAACTGGATAGCTAAAGGAACAAGGAGTTCATTACATTACGCGAGAACAGTGACCCATAGCGAGCGGTGGAGGGAGAAGCACCGCCATTTTGAGGTTATTTTGCTGCGTATATCTTTTGACTCGGAGAAGCTACGCTCGTTCAAGTTTTAATCAGCTGTCGTAAAAATGGATACCATTACATAAACGTATTCAAGTACAACATATCCTGTCCTCGACACAGCCACACCCCATTTTTTTAATAATTTTAAGTTTGCCGTCTCATGTGAGAAGGTTGACAATATGGTAGTTCACAAATAAAACTATGGAAATAACTGTCTTGTATCACGCGGTGCGGATATACAACGAACTACTTTTTAAGCCTCAACTTGTTCAAGCTGTCGCAGAATATGCTTAAGAAGTATTAAGAATATCCATAGCTCTTGTTCACTTACATTATGAGCACACCCCACTTACACACCCTCACTTTCACACCATCACACAATTGACACACAGACGAATAATTGTGTATTACTTAGTTAATTGTATTAATTATTTGTACGACAAGGGTCTCGGTGGGCGTCGATATTCTAAGTTCTTAAAACCTTTCATTATAACAACTAAATCGTAATTATTGCTCTCATTAAAATACTATTCCATCTCTTTCTGTCAAATTGTGTCACTGTCATGCAGTGACAAGTGACAACTTTAACGGTCCAGTCACGGTAAGAGTCCTAGAAATTTGAAACATATGGTTACCCAACTAAGTGTATGTGCAAGGAGCATAGAGAATAGATTGCTGTAACTCAGTACGTACAACTGACTACCAATCGACACGGCACTGGTAGCCCGTGGTAGGGTGACCAAAAATTAACATAGGAGGTACTATTTTAGAAAAAAACTTAGGAGTCACATGTCTAATTTATTGGTCATTTGTATAGATTAGTATAAATAAATGATGATTAATAAATTTTATCATATTAATAATCCGGTGGCGCAACAATCCTACGGGCCGCAGACTCCATCTGTTTGTCTTTCTGTCTAACAGATGACTTAAGATATGCTCACAATGTTTTCCTTCACCGTACGAGCTTGTGCTAGATGCGCACATAGAAAGTCCAGCCGGGGATCGAACCTACGACCTTACGGATGAGAGTAGCTTGCTAAAGACTAGGCCAACACTGCATTTAACTCTGTGTCTATAACTAAAATCAAGCTTACAATAAGAGCTGGTTAAACCAAACAAAATACTTGTGTTTTTTTTCCAATATATCAAACTTTTAAGATCAGGAACCTATGTTCGTGGGCTCCAGCAGACTATAAAAGTCACATACGTGTAAAATTTGTCTTATTTTCTCCTATGAATATTGTTTTAAGACTTATAACTAAAGAAATAAAATAATCGAATTATATCTAACCTTTTTAATTATTTTAAAAAATATTACGGAAGTGTACAACTCGAAACGTAATTTTTTAAATTTTTTGTTTAAAAAATTACGTTAACTAAGCACTTGCGAGCCTTATGTCAATGAGAGTGTCTTTAGGCGGAGGTATTACTTAACATCAGGTGATTCTCTTGACCGTTTGCCTCCTGTTTTAAAACGAATTGTGACCTTCACATAAAATACTTTCTTATTAAAATATTAAATTACATTAATTTAATACTCTTTCTGTCAAACTGTGTTTACTCAGAAATGAAAAGAAATAGATAGCTTAGACGGTTTTAGTTTTGCCGTCCTTTCTCCATAAAACAGATACAGTCTGTCGTTGTACTTTAGAATCTATCCCCTACATCCGAAAATAAATTATACTGGATAGCTAAAGGGTCAAATAGTTCATTACATTAAGACGATAATAGTGACGCATCGCGAGCAGAGGAGAGAAAAGCACCGTCATTTTGAGATTTGCAATTAGTATAACTTTTGACACCTACGACTACTTTGATCACCTACTTGCCTGTTACATTGACAGATCGTGAAACAGATACATAAAGCTGAGGCCATGACCTAAAAAGGTTGTAGTGCCACTGATTTATTTATTTCATTTATATATATTTTTTTAAATAATACTATTGTTTAAATATATATTGTATAACTGGTTTAAAATAATAACACACCCAGAGAATTTACAAAAGTTTGTATAAAACATATAATATGGTCACATTACACATTAAAGCGGACTCCGTACCGAGTGGCCGAAACCACCCGCTAACCTAATTATCGCATAGTGATGGGGTTTTATCGATAATTTTTTTTATATAGATTCGATGTTGTACGGAATAATAAGGTTAATGTGAACAATACAACCGTGGTAATTTAAATAAAATATATTAGCAAGAGGTAAGCTAAGGTTTCCAATCAGAGATTAATTAATTATCAAGTTAATAAAATAATAATTATTATTAAGTTTTAGGGAGTCACAACTAACTATTTCTAGTAGGAAAAACAATCAGGAGGCTCACATGTGTAAGTAATACCCATGTACACTCTCAGAGGGCTTGCGAGTGCCAGCCTTTTATTTGGTAGTTGGATGGCTGTGAAATATTCTAAATGTATGGAATCAACATAGTGTTTTCATTAAATGTGAAAGGTTTATTAAAACCTGCACAGTCCCCATATATATATATATATATATATATATATATATATATCCGTTCTATGTAAATGTTGATCTAGTAAGATATTAAAAGAAATGTTGATCCACCTTCTTGCAGTGTATAATTGGCTCTTTACAAATATAACTGATATACTTTGATCCGAATTAGAAATGGAAGGCTTGTTTGGGGATCTGCATCGGTCGCTTTGCAACATACTTGCCATCAAAAAATACATTAAAATAATGTTTTTGTAGATCCGTAACGGTCGCAAATATTATACCGACGAGTCAAATGTGCATCCGTTTTATATGCGAAATCTTACTAACTAACGTTGATCCGAGGGCTTTTGACCTTGAACCCGTCGACGCCCGCGCGGTGGTGCCGGTAACGGTCATTTTCGTGCAAAATGTGATTGTGTTTAGACGTGTGGTTACTGTCAGACAAGAAATCTGTTTGTAGCAGGATTATTGTGATGGTAAGTATTTTTAAATATTTCTTTATATATACGAAATTACCAGTAACGTTTATTACAAAGTATTACTTATAAAATTAATTTTTGAGTCAGAAAAGTAGGTACCTACTTGATCCCTTTTATTACCTACTATGTTACTACTTACCTATCTATGCCTAGTATGTTAATATTATGTAACATAACATAACTGTATTCCCCGAAGGGGTAGACAGAGGTGCTGAATACAGCACCCACTTTTCGCCAGTTATGTTCAATCGAGTTCCGTTTAATAGGTGGCGAGCCTAATGCCTTACACCGGGCACAATGGTTTCCTCACGATGTTTTCCTTTACCGATTAGAGCATGTGACATCAATGCACATACACTTTTACAGCGAAAAGATCATTGGTGCACGACCTGGGACCGGATTCGAACCACCGACGTCTTTTGCAGAAAATATGTCACAGCCTAATTTGCCTGGATTAGATTCTGTGTCTGAGAATACCTCCGGTAGCTCAATAATTTCTTTAATACCTACTATAAAAATTTGTCAAAATGATCGAATAAGATATGATGGAATTATTACTCATTCTGATAACTCAAACGACAGTCTTATTGAGAATTCTGAACTATTTTATCCTAGTGAGCAAATTCAGACTAGTGTAAGTACCTACCTACTTTATTCTATTAGTATTCATACTCAGACCTTAGGGGGCGTCCATAAATTACGTGAGATGATTAAGGGGGGAGGGGTCGAATCAAATCTCATCTAATATCACGTTGTTCGCGCCAAATATCACGCAGTTATTTTTTGTTGAAGTTGAAGGAGCAGATGATTTTACTAAAAATAATATGGACATGTTGGTTGCAATAGTTTCTCTTGAGACCGTGCTTAATTCTCAATGGACTGAATTAGAGTAGATATTGTTAATTTTTATTACATTGATTACTAGTCTTAACTAAAAGCACGAACAAATAGTCGTAAATAAAAGCACAAACAAATAGTTTTTCTTTTTACATTAACAATCCAACGCGTTTACGTCAGTAAACCACATTCTGAAGAATCTCACGTGAGGCGGATGGGGGAAGGGTTGAATAAAATCTAACGACATCTCACCAAGGACGGGACACCAGGGACGGGCAGAAAATTTAGAAAAACACCTCACGTAAATGATGGGCGCCCCCTTATAATAAATATAGGTATATAATGATTATACATTTTTTAAGAATGCAATTGAAAAGGAAAAAGAAACTGAAGTTGCACTATTAATCAGAAGTAAATGCCATATTGATGATGATAATCACCGGAATAAATATGTACCTGACCACAAACATTCTGTTGAAGTATCGGGAATATCGTCACTTATGAATATGTCTAATCTGTCTGAAAACATACCTTCAGACATCTCTATAGATGTTCAACAATTGTTTCCTGATGATACTACTCAACACACACAGGTATTTATTTTATATGACCTAATTGTTATTGATGAGACACTAGTAGAATTAAAATGGTAGTATGTATTTATTCGGTCTTTTCTTAGCAGGTCGCGGCAGCGCTGACTGACTCTGACGTGGGAGATTTTTCACCTAGTGATGATTCGGACTTTGATCCAAAAAAAGCGGGCTATGATAGCGATGATAGCTTAAATAAGGTGATACCATCGCATTATCACACAACATATTGTTATTATGAAAAATATGCACGCGATAGTAGATTTTTTTTTAATGATCACCGAATATTAATTTGGCACTTGTAATTGTTGAAAACTCCGGCTCCATTTTACAAGTTTATTTAAAGTTTATTAATTAAAAATAAAAAATAAAAACTAAGTTTATATAATATTTATTTTTTTTGTTTTAGTCTTTTAACGATGAATATGCTGACGACCCAGTCGTTCAGTTGAAAAAAAATTGCAATAGAAAAGTAAAACAGTTACAAGAAAGAAACACACAAGTCAATAGTGGGGAAAGTAGCCAGAACTTATCGACTAATGAGGGCGTAAGTGTACTCATAGAAGGAATTCCGGATTTTGGAGGAGGTAAAGTTGAAAAAAGCGTTAATAATACGGCGAGTAAACGTAAGTGGGACCGAAGAAATGCATGTTTCTACTGTCAAGCAATTGTAACTAATTATTCTAGACATCTTTTACGTAACCACGCAGATGAAATCGAAGTTCTTCAGTATAAAGCTATCAATGATACAGACCCTAAAATACGAAAGCTAAAACGACAAAAAATTACAGATAAATTGAGAAACAAGGGAAATTTTTTACACAATTCTAAAGTGAGCTTTGATCGGGACGCTCATTTAACCTTATTACCATCAAAACGAAGCAACCAGGGTACCTCTAGTCCGTCAACTTACGCTACTTGTAAAACATGCTTGGGCACATTTAAAAGATCTTCATTTTTCAGACATTTAAGAAATTGTAAAGCTTCTGAACATGTTCTTCCGTCACTTAAAAGAAAAGCATTGTTTAATCACAGCTTAACAATCGTTCCCAATACGGCGAACGCTTCGATTGAGCTAAAAGAAAAAATACTGTCGCATCTTCGTTTTGATGAAGTTTCATTAGTAGTTAAAAATGATCCATTAATCATAGCATACGGTGCTCGTCTCTTGAAGAAGAAAAAAGAACGACGAAGTCGTAAAGCGATTTGCTCCAAAATGAGAGATTTAGCTACTCTTTTAATTTTATTGCGGAAAAAAGACACAACTATTGAAAATCTCACTGACGCAATTGATCCTGAAAAATATGAAACATTTGTAAGTGCCATAAAAAGTAATGTGTGGCTTTAATGAACATACAGGCATGGTCAAAATTATAAGCATACCCTCACGTATGCGTCCCGCTGTCTTGGGATGTGTTGAAATACTATACACACAATCTATTATGCAAAACGAATCCACAGCCTATAAGGAAGCATATAAAAAAAAACTAGATGACTTTAAATATTTAATTGAAATCAATTGGGAGTGGGAGATTTCGTCGAACGCTGAGAAAAGTAGAAAACGAAATCACTTAACGAAAGAAAAAGTCATGCCGTTGGACAGTGACATTAATACCGTTATGCAAAAAATCCATAAATTAGAAATTAAATATGCGAGCAGATTGAGAAAAAGATAGATGTGTTTTAAATTATGAATTATTGTGCATAGTAACAATAGCTCACATTATAATGTTGGACCGAAAACGTTCAGGTGACGTAGCTGAAGCTGAACTTACGTTTTACATCAATAGAAAGAATGAAGAAGTGCCCGAAAAGGTTTTGGAAAGTTTAACAGTAGAGCAGAGGAAGTGTATTAAAGAATTAGACGTATTTCAGATTCCCGGTAAAAGAACAAGGGGTGTGCCTATTTTGCTAACAAAAATAATGCGAGAAAACATAGATTTAATAATAGCTTGCCGTGAAGATTTAAAAATTCCAAGCTCCAACCAATATTTATTTCCAAGACCTGGTACACAAGAACCTTTTGAGGGCGGTAAGTGTTTAGATATGATAAAAAAACAGTGTAATTTGAAACGCCCCGAGATGATAACATCAACCGGAATGAGACATCATATTGCTACAATGTCCCAAATTCATTCTAAACAAAATGATCATTATACTGAGCAATTGGCAGGATTTCTAGGGCATAATATATCAGTTCATGCACAAAATTATAGATTGCCTATGCAGGTACTCCAAAAAGCTGTTGTAGGATCTCAACTCTTAGAATATGAAAATACATTAATGGAGAAGAAGAGTAACATAATAGAAACGATTAGGTCTCAATCATACCAAGAAACTAAAAACTTTGAGGAAAGGACGCCATCTTTAAACAATTCGGCAATAGAAAGTGACCAATCTAACATCTTACTTACAAACCCCAAAATATCTATCGAAACACCAGAAACTACAGTCAATAAGAACATGGACGATATAGAAATTGGAGACTATAATGAAGTAAACGATAAAATACAAGACAAACATTACAACCAAGATCCTAAAAATAAAGACCCCAAAATTAAGCCAAACAGAAGCAACACGAAAAGAAAATGGTCAAGTAGTACAAGTGAAAGCGATGTTGATGATGATAAACAGATTCAGAAACAAAGTAAAACTAGACGACCCAAAGAAAATAATATATATCATAAAGATTCTAAAAATAAAAATATCAATATTAAACCAAATAACAGAAAGACAAAAATAAAATGCCCAAGTTTAAGCGATAGTGATAGTGATAATCCAATTCAGAAACGAAAAAAACACAGTCATAGAAAGTGGTCGGATGAAGAGATACAATTAGTCAAAAAATATTTCCAATCATACATACATAAAAAGATAAATCCAGGCAAAAACAAATGTATGGAAGTTTTAAATAAAGAACCTATTCTTCAAAATAGGACTTGGATGCAACTTAACACGTATGTTAACAATATTTATAAAAAAAAGTAAATATATTTTAATGAAGATTCTGTGTGATACAACAAGTTCCTCATAATATTAATAGTAATTATTATAATATATAATTAATATATTATGTATAATAATAGATCTCATAACAAGGGCACATGTAATGTCTCCTTAATGTTAGTGGTTTAGTGATAGTACCTGACTATATGCTATTGAATGGGTAGTAAGAATATTTGGTATGTGATTTTTTTTCTACCTGTTAATAATAATAATCTTTGACTGACTGATTATAAATGTTTTGAAGATGTTTTTTAAGTTATATTATTCATAAAAATATTGAGAACATATTTTTTTCTTATTATCTGGCTAATTATAATGTTTGTTATAAATGTTAGAATTGCCGATTAAGTACCTATAAAGGAAATGTTACTTATGTTTGTTTATTTTCAAAATTATTTTGTAAATGTTAGTAATGTCTAACGTATTAAAGATGTTATATAATAAAAAAATATGATTGATAACAAATGTTTTTTTCTAAATGTCATCCAAACTCAACTTTGATATGATGCGATAAGATCATTTTTTGCCTTTCTAAATTATCACTTTAATTAATATATGTAACCAATAACCATGCCACTTAAACATTATAATAACAATTAGAAATTGTCCTTATATAAGACTATATCGAGTATTGGTAGGACTCATGCGAAGGCGAGTCTGAGGAAAGGCCAGACCTTTGTCAGTTAATCAACGGCCAAGCGGTAGCTAAACAACGCTACGGTGTCCCGGGATGAAGGGCATTATTTGCGGAGTAATAACAGGGCTTCGAGACTCGAGATCTTATATCTCAGGGTTACTGAGTGCAATACAATATCACATACTCTGTATGATATTGAGCTGCTGGCATGCATGCAGCTGGCCACGAAGCTTAACATCGGGTAAGCGACAAGCGCGTGTCGTCAACAAATTTCCTTACCATATATTATATATATCATACCTATAAACATAAAAACTGAATAAATAAAGAAAAGTTACTGATTATGTGGTCTTGCAATAAATTATAGGAATTAAACCATCCATATACCTTAGGTATGTCCAGTAGGGGGACTTGCTGACTTCTGATTGGCCCATTTGAATCGGATCAACAACTATCGGAGTGGATTTGTATATTGGATCAACATTTCGGTTGCGTTTCCTAAACTTCAACGGAGTAAATAGTTGATCCGGTCGGAACCACATTTGTATGAAAAATATTATATTGGATCAACAAAAACCACCCGGATCAACATAGGTTTTCGGATCAACAAAGTGCTCGCGATATAGCACGCATGATCAACAATTGACGGATTGATATAACTATATATATATATATATATATATATATATACAACCGTTCTATGTAAACGTTGATCTAGTAAGATATTAAAAGAAATGTTGATCCACCTTCTTGCAGTGTATAATTGGCCCTTTACAAATATAACTGATATACTACTTTGATCCGAATTAGAAATGGAAGGCTTGTTTGGGGATCTGCATCGGTCGCTTTGCAACATACTTGCCATCAAAAAATACATTAACATAATGTTTTTGTAGATCCGTAACGGTCGCAAATATTATACCGACGAGTCAAATGTGCATCCGTTTTACATGCGAAATCTTACTAACGTTGATCCGAGGGCTTTTGACATATATATATATATATATATATATATATATACAACCGTTCTATGTAAACGTTGATCTAGTAAGATATTAAAAGAAATGTTGATCCACCTTCTTGCAGTGTATAATTGGCCCTTTACAAATATAACTGATATACTACTTTGATCCGAATTAGAAATGGAAGGCTTGTTTGGGGATCTGCATCGGTCGCTTTGCAACATACTTGCCATCAAAAAATACATTAACATAATGTTTTTGTAGATCCGTAACGGTCGCAAATATTATACCGACGAGTCAAATGTGCA